>CM056050.1:34464633-34653551 GCA_029574335.1 Rana kukunoris | reverse complement strand
CCCCCACCCAATCCCCCCTGGTGTCCCCCTCTGTGCTCCTCCGGTTCCCCTCTGTGCTCCTCCTTCAGTCTCTCTTGTCCCAGATCTGTCGGGATGGAGAGTGGAGGAAGGAGTCGTTAAATCTGTCATTTACTGGCTCCTTCCTTTTCTGTATGCACAGAGTCAGTAATAACTGACTGTCCATTCATAACTGAGCAGAGTAAACAATGCTTCAGTTTATGAATGCACAGGAGCCTGTGTCTCCTGTCCATTTATCTTCAGTGCAGCTGAGGCTGCAGAGAAAAGGACTGGGGAATCTGTGTCCACCCAGTACACCCTCACATATTGGTAAATATTTTATTCTATCTTTTCATGTGACAACGCTGAAGAAATGACACTTTGCTGTAAAGTAGTGAGTGTACAGCTTGTATAACAGTGTAAATTTGTGTCCCCTCAAAATAACTCCACACACAGCCATTAATGTCTAAACCGCTGGCAACAAAAGTGAGTACACCCCTAAGTGAAAATGTCCAAATTGCCACCATTTTTTTCCTCTCTGTGTTGGGAAAGCTTGTCAGAAGTGATTCATGCTGATGGAGGAACAAAGCAGCAGAAAAAAAGTGACACTTAGTGCTCTTAATTGAGAAAAGTACACACTAGTGCTCTTAATTGAGATAAGTACACACTATAGAGCAGGGGTCTCCAAACTGCGGCCCGAGGGCCAGATGTGGCCCTTTGCTAGCCTTTATCCGGCCCTTGGGGCACTATTCCTCCCACTGTCACCAGCAATATGACACTATATTTTCCACTGATACCAATGATGGGATTCTTTTCCTCCTACTAATACCAATAATGGGGCACTACTTCTCCTACTGATCACCGTCCCTAAGGCCATATTTATTCTCACTGATGCTGGGCTTGGGACATTTTCTAACCCTGATGGCCACAATCTGGCCCTCCTAAAGTCTGAAGTACAGTAGACTGGCCCTTTGTATGACAAGTTTGGAGACCCCTGCTATAGAGGGATATGCTCTGTTCATATTGCATGTCTGAGGTTTACAACCACTTTAAGTGTTGTACTGTATGTAACCTTTTACAGCATCCATTACCTTTCATTTGTGTTTTGTTTTGTTGTGAGAGGCAGCAGATGATTTGGGAACACTGGTAACATTACCACCTTTGGTGCCCATCCAAACATGTCTCTTGGCCCTTCTCCTGGCTTCTGTCTACTGTGATCTGAGCGTCTTTGATCTCCCCCCTTCCTTGTCTGATCTAGTGTCCCAGTGCTTTGTTTGTCTCCATGTGTGAAGTGAAGAGTATTAGTGATTGGAAACTATGCGTACATGATGTGCGGCATGTGGGCCCAGGAAAGCTGCCACAGGGACGTCACTTTTATCTTGGAGGGAACATTGTTAACTTTCAAAGATGGATGCCGTTGTGACCTTAAGAGACCTCCCAGCGTCCTGCAATGTGTTCTAACTCTATCACTTAATGAGTCGGTCCACTCGGGAAGTGAGGCTAGGTTCACACTTATCCCTGCATGACAGGAGAGTGTGATGGGCTGTCAATGGAGTCGGTTCACACATCTTCGGGGGGCGGCCGCGGAGCGCACCACAGAAGGGTCCTGGTGTGTCTTTGGCTCCATTTTAAGTCGGAAATTAGGCAAAAATTTGGACCTGAATTGGTGAACAGGGATGCACCGAACCCCTGCTGTAAGGGGCTTCGCAAAGGGTGTAAGCCATTTTAGGGGAGGTACTTCAACAGAGCAGACCTGCATTAATGTGACTACTACCCATAACCACCAATGAGAGGCGCCTTTTTCGTATTCTGGACTCCTTTTGCAAGCATAAAATAATCCAAATGCTGTGGGCATAAAAACTGTTTAAAGAAAAAAAAAAAGCAAATATATAAAGTCCAAAGTGACAACCCTAACGCATGGCAGCTCACCAAAGGTGTCTGACCACTTTTTACAGTAGGGCAAAATGCGCTTCATTTGAATAGACCACAGAAATTCTAGGTAGGCATCTCTCCACTATGTGGGCCCCCCCCCCCCCCCCCCCCTCCAGATGGCAGCTGAGGATAAGTTGTACCTGTTTATGTACAGTTGCCTTTCCCCTACATCCATTCAAAGTGCTGAATTCACACAGGATTTCTCAGCTTGGAAAAGCAGGGGGCGGGGAGCTTAAGTTACAGCAGTGACTAGAGCTCTGAGAGCTGATTGGAGAGAAGGGACACGCCCCCTCCATACAGGAATATAGCTGAGGCTGTTAATCGGCTGGAGGTCCCTCCACAGTCACCATTTTTTCTTGGTGTCAGGAAGACTTGTCAGAAGTGATTAGTAGAGGAAGGAAGCAGCAGACAGAAATGACACTTGGTGCTCTGGACCAATGGTCCACAAACTTTTTGGCAATTTGTCAGCGCATGATTTCTATTACATTGTAGCAAGAAGTAAAATAGTTTGACTCGCCATAATGCCAAATTAGTGGGAGCCCTAAGTGTCTCACTTGCCACGTCGCCTGTCAGCAGAAGCGGAATGTCACTTGCCACGTCACCTGTCATGTTGCCTGCTACCAGGGGGATATGCTTTGCTGAGGTTTACAACCACTTTAACACTATACACTAGAACACCAATGTCTGAATGGCTCCTAAAATTGTACCTCTGTCTAGGGCTATGAGTTGTGAATTTGTGACAATGTTGTTCATATTTCATGTCTGAGGTTTACAATCACTTTAAGCTTTAACCGGTTAAGGACCACCCGCGCGACTAAATACGTCGGCAGAATGGCACAGCTGAGCATATGGACGTACAGGTACGTCCCCTTTAAGAAGCCCAGCTGTGGGTCGCTTGCGACCCTGTCCTTTGCTCCGCGACCGTACCCGATTGCCGCAGGTGTCCCGTGATCGGGTCACAGAGAGGAAGAACAGGGAGTGGTGGCTCAACGTGATTGGCACTGCGCTGACAAGCCGTTCACCTCTGCAGCCAAGGGTTCGGATCCCGGTCTCGGCTACATGTAAATTGAGTTTGGTGGTCTCAGCCCGGCTCCCGTGGGTGTGCTATGCAAGGTACGCCTGTGCTTAGTACGCCCACCCCCCCCCCCCCCACAAAAACCACCACACTTGCATGCACACGAAATTGGTTTAAAACACACGCACTTTGGCTTCTAAAAAAAAGAGAGGCGAAGGACCTACGGGGCTGGCTGGGTGGGCTAGGCGCCCTCACTCCCTCATAGGGGGAGTCCCTCTGCCCCATTGGGGTCCTGTTGGGCCCCAGTTGGGCTCCCAAGAGGAGCAGGGTAGGGCGGGGTGAGTGGGAGGCCCCCCCTCACACCCGCCATTGCCACCAGGGGCATGGAGAAGGATGGCGATTGCCTCCGGGGGGAGGGTCTGCCTACTCCCAACTGCTGCAGTCCGGCTCCTCTCTCTCGAGTTCACGCACAAAAATACACTTAAAAAAAAACAAAAAACAAACAAACCTCTCCCTGTGATTCCTAGTGAGCCTGTCACTGATCGTCTGTTCCCTGTCATAGGGAACGATGATCAGTGATGTTGCACGCCCCTCTACAGTAAGAAACACACATTAGGGAACACTTAAACACCTTTAGCCAGTTACATTTTTACAGTAATCCGTGCATCTTTATAGCACCGATCGCTGTAAAAATTACAATGGTCCCAAAATAGTGTCAAAAGTGTCCGATGTGTCCGCCATAATGTCGCAGTCACAATAAAAATCTCTGATCGCCGCCATTACTAGTAAAAATGCCATAAAACTATCCCCTATTTTGTAGATGCTATAACTTTTGCGCAAACCGATCACTTATTGCGACTTTTTTTTTTCGAAAACAAAAATTCTTGTCCATAGCAACCAGGGCCGGCCTTAGGTGTTCAGGCGCCCTGTGCAAGCTAATCCTGTGGCGCCCCCCCAGACCGATACACAATGACCACGAGTCACGCATGCCCAGTAGGAAACAGGCAGTGAAGCCGCAAGGCTCCACTGATGGTTTCCCTTAGTTAGAATGACGGGGCCTGCACCCGATCCAGTGGACAGATCGGCCTCAGGGGGCTGACTTTGCGGGCTCCCTGAACAGGAAAGTGTCCTTATTAAAAGTCAGCAGCTACAGTGTTTGTAGCTGCTGACTCTTTAAGAAAAAAAAATTGCGGGTGGAACACCACTTTAATCTGACACCACCGACGCACTGGTATTTTTCCCTCCACTGACACAGATGCAGCAGCATTTTATTTTCCCACCA
This sequence comes from Rana kukunoris, assembly GCA_029574335.1. Classification (NCBI taxonomy): domain Eukaryota; kingdom Metazoa; phylum Chordata; class Amphibia; order Anura; family Ranidae; genus Rana; species Rana kukunoris. The sequence continues at coordinate 34,649,325 of CM056050.1, read as the reverse complement.
ACACTGGTACAACAACATTTTATCCTTATAGTGACACCACCAATGCTGGAACCTTTTTTCCTTCCGAAGACACTACATGTGCATGGCATTTTTCCCCTCCCTCCGCTGACACTTTTTGTACATGCAGAGATGCCACCATTTACACCCTCACACTGATGCTGAGGTATTTCTTTCCTTGCCACTGTTAGTGACATATTTTACTGCAGAAGAGTATGTGCACAGCTAACTCAACTCTTCAGTTTTTTTCTACAGCATGCCACAACCATTGGCATTATTATAGTGAATGCCGTAAGCATTACAAACTGTACATTGTACTGTGACGCAAAACAACACTGCTATTAGTCCCACCACCTGGTCTGCCCAGTGGAGATTAGGGCATTGTTTGGCATCTTTGCCTGGTGCGATGGACAACCTTGTCCCAATACTGCATACTGCTTAATACTTGAATATATAAGTGTGTCCCATCAGCAAAAGGCAGGGAGGGTATCCATAAGTATACTGTTTAAAGCATAATTAGAGTAACAATCACATTTTTTATCACATATTCTGCACTGAACCTCTTAAACATATGTCTTATGTTACATGTATAATACATTATTGGTGATATCTTTTATCAATGGTGTAACTATATAATTGACTTTATACCTGCCCGAAGATCCAACGCCTCATCTCTGTCTAGGGGAACATTCATAGATGTGATGGAGGGGAGTTTATATGCTGCTGTGTTGACATTGTGGACATTTACAGAGGCACTTCCCACCTGGTCTGACTGTAGCCTGCCACAGAGAGAGATAGGAAGCAAAGTGACAGAGAGAGGAGGGGGTGACAGAGAGAAAGATAGGAGGGGGTGACAGAGAGTGGAGAGGGGGTGACAGAGAGTGGGGAGGGGGTAGTGGAGAGGGGAGGGTGACAGAGAGTGGAGAGGGGTGACAGAGATGGAGGGGGTGGGAGGTGTGAGTGGTGGGGGGGTGGACAGAGAGTAGAGGGGGGTGACAGAGAGAGAGTGGAGGGGGGGTGACAGAGAGTAGACAGAGGGGGGTGACAGAGAGTGGAGAGTGGGTGACAGAGAGTGGAGAGGGGTGACAGAGAGTGAGGAGGGGTGACAGAGAGTGGAGGGGGTGACAGAGAGTGGAGAGGGGTGACAGAGAGTGAGAGGGGTGACAGAGAGTGGAGAGGGGGGGTGACAGAGAGTGGAGAGGGGGTGACAGAGAGTGGAGAGGGGTGACAGAGAGTGGAGAGGGGGTGACAGAGAGTGGAGAGGGGGGGTGACAGAGAGTGGAGGGGGGGTGACAGAGAGTGGAGAGGGGTGACAGAGAGTGGAGAGGGGTGACCAGAGAGTGGAGGGGGGGTGACAGAGAGTGGAGGGGGGTGACAGAGAGTGGAGAGGGGGGGTGACAGAGAGTGGAGAGGGGGTGACAGAGAGTGGAGGGGGGGTGACAGAGAGTGGGAGGGGGGTGACAGAGAGTGGAGAGGGGTGACAGAGAGTGGAGAGGGGTGACAGAGAGTGGAGGGGGGGTGACAGAGAGTGGAGAGGGGTGAGAGAGTGGAGAGGGGAGTGGGAGAGGAGGGGGGGGTGACAGAGAGAGGGAAGAGGGGGCTGACAGAGTGGAGGAGGGGTGACAGAGAGAAAGAGGGGTGCCCTCCGAGAGAGAGAGGAGAGGGGGACAGAGAGAGAGAGGGGTGGGGGACAGAGAGAGGGGTGGGACAGAGAGAGAGGAGGGGGGTTATTGACAGGAAGGGGCTGACAGAGCACGGAGACACACAGCGTGAGGCTGAACTCTGGAAACAAGCAGGCACGATTCTTCACAGTCCAGCACCGCCTCCACATGTGACCAGCAGCCTCCGCCGGGCCAATCGAAAACCAGCATGTTATGACCCGTTCGGCCAATCACAGGGCACCCGCTGGGTTCAGACCGCAACTCCACTGTATGACGCTGAACCTGTAGCAGACACGGGAATGCGTGGCGCCACTCCAGATCCAAATGTTTCAGCCGGGGCAAGAGATCCATTGCCACTGGCCACATGATGCTGGAATGTGTGCCCAGATTTTTCGGTGGGTGGAAACTCGGGCACATGTATCAAAATACGGACTGCTGGGGACAAAACCGGACAGGTGGCAACCATACGCACGGCGCCCCCCTGCTGCCCATGGCGCCCTGTGCGAGCGCACGGCTTAAATAATAAAAAATAAAAAATGAAAAATTCCTTTAAAGTGGTAATATACTCTATACTACCGCTTTTACCTACAGGTAAGCCTATAATAAGACTTACCTGTAGGTAGAAAGAATATCTCCTAAACCTGTACGGTTTAGGAGATATTCCCCTCGCAATGCACCTCCGATTGCAGCGGCTCATGCGCTGGGGGGTCCCTCGGCTGAAGGGCCGGCAGCCGCCGGACCTTGCCGAATTGAAAACTCCCGTGCGCATGAGCGTGAGTGACGACATCGCCGCTCCAGCCAATCACAGCGATGGAGCGGCGATACCCGGAAGACACGCCAGGCAAGATGATATCTCGCTCGGCGTGGACCAGGTAAGTTCCCTACACCTCGTTTTAAGGTAAGTATTTCATAATGAGCTGGTACGCGGTGCATACCAGCTCATTATGGCTTTTCCTTTTCAGGTGTAAAAAAAAAAAAAAATGGGTATACAACCGCTTTAAATTATGTACCTGCTGGGTGTCTATAGTATGCCTGTGTAGCTTTATGGTGCACACCGCAGAGGACACAGGCAATACACCACGTGAGAATACTGCAGCTAGCACAATCAACTACCTGCCAGTAAATTAGGAATAACTGATCTAGCTAAACTATACAGTGTATAAATATATGTACAACACCTGGGATGCATATATAACCTCTACACACTGTAAATTTAACTGACTAGCCTGCCTGCTCTATCTCCCTAGAAAAAAAAAAAGACACTCTCTCTCTCTCTGTGACTGATATGAATGAATGAATGAATGAATGAATGAGAAACTTATATAGCGCGGCACATGCGAACCAAATCGCCTCTGGGCGCTTGTTGTTTCTGTCTTTCTTGACATCAAAAGAGCAGAGTTTTAATCTGTCTTCTGAAGGTCAGGTGGTTTTCCTCCAACCGAATGCTGGTTGGTAAAGCGTTCCAAAGTCTGGGACCTTGGACCGCAAACCTTCTTTCTCCTTTGGACTTGAATCTGGCTATCTAACCAACGCCGCAACACACTACACGAGGCCGCCCTGCAGGCGTCCTTTTATAGTGTGGGGCGTGTACTAAAGCCCTGAGCCATAAATGGCCAAAGCCACCCTGACTTTGGCCAATTACGGCTCTCTGTACTGACGGTGCTGTGATTGGCCAAGCATGCGGGTCATAGTGCATGCTTGGCCAACCATCAGCACAATGCCGCAGTGAATTATGGGCCGAGGCGCGTCACTTGAATTTGGTGTGAACAACCCATTTTGTTCGTATTTCGACCAACGATCGAACAGGCAATGTTCGAGTCGAACACGAAGCTCATCCCTGGCTACTGCCCAGCAACCACATAGAGCTAAGATGCAGCATCAGTTCAGGTTGGAGCTTTGTATGAATGATATTGGTGCTCATTTGGGGTCCTGGCATTACAGCACACTCCTGAATGCCCAGGGAATGAATCACTGAGCTGAATATTACAACCGCCTTGTAAGCTAGTATTATAGTGTGGTCATATCTTCCTCTAATAATAAATGAAGAAGTGTATTTATAGCAAAAAAAAAGAAAAAGAAACTGCAGCGCTATTCATCCTGCAAATTGTTGTTGTGTGATTGGGTACAAAATTAAATGTTGTTGGGCTATTTTTTATCCAGGTCAACTGTCATTCATCATTCAGTGAATCTGGAAGATCGTGCATTATGACCACTAGAACTTTACATACGGTATTAATGCCACCGGCCTGCCGCTATTTACATATTAATGATGCCACTATTTACATATCAATGCAGGTTATTTACATGTAAACACAGGGTCTGCAGCTGAGTCATCTGTACATGGCAATAGGGTGGAGCTGGGCAGCATTATTAGCAGCACTTCAAACTGAGATATCGGGACACAGCACGGGACTAAAACTTCAAGGAACAAGGGAATTTAAAGGGTTACTAAAGGAAAAAATGTTTTTCCTTTAAAATAACAAACATGTTATACTTACCTCCACTGTGCAGTTCGTTTTGCACAGAGTGGCCCCGATCCACATCTTCTGGGGTCCCTCGGCGGCCGTCTCTGGTCCTCCCCCATGGCTGCGCTGCTCTCAATCCATCCACTCTAGCCATTTAGCGGCCAGGCTGAGCGGCGAAGAGGATATCGGGACCGCGCAGGACTTTCGAGGGGTCAGGTAAGTATAACGGGGGCTCGGGGGGGGGGGGGGGTTGGAGGCGACGTCATCAGATGAAGAATCATTTTCCTTTACAACTCCTTTAAACGGGGATAGTTGGCAAGCATGAGGCAGCTGCTTTGGGCCCTCACAACAATAATGGGGCCCTTTTGCTCTGCCTTAAAACAGCCCTGCACAGTCATGTTGGAACAGGAAGGGACCATCCCCAAAACTGTTCCCACAAAGTTGGGAACATGAAATTGTCCAAAATGTCTTAATATGCTGATGCCTTAAGAGTTCCCATCACTGGAACAACGGGGCCAAGCCCAACCCCTGAAAAACAACCCCACACTATAATCTCCCCTCCACAAAATGATTTGGACCAGTGCACAAAGCAAGATCCATAAAGACATGGATGAGCGAGTTTGTGGTGAAGGAACTTTGGTAATATAGTGTGTGTAAATTGGGTGATTGGTAGGGTATATCATTGCCTTGCCTAGTTCTGCAGTGTGCAGATCCAGAATCCACTCCAAGCACAGATACATACATCCTGCAAGGCAACATGGGTGAGGCAGCAGTGTCTGTGCGGCGGGATTTGCATATTGCACATGCTTTGTCCTGTGCTGCTAAAATATCAGGCTATGTATCATCCTAGTTCCTACCCTATGCTCTACTTACTAGTTTATGTGAAAGGGAACTTGTATTGAGAAAGTATGGTGGCTGAGATAGCTAGTCATTTCAGAAAGGTGGGTCAGCAGTCTGGCTGTCATGCCAATCCCATGGCTTCAGTTCTCAGTACAAGAGTGGACCTTTTATTCTGCATCATAGATCTTTGACTCTTAAAAACTAACGATACCAAGGAGTGCCAGGCAACTAGCATTTTTACGAGTCCAGCAATGCCAATCGCCATATTTCTTAGTAGTGGTTTCCTTCAATACCATGAAGTCATGTCTTCTGCAGATACTGTAAAACAGTAAATTGTGCCGGAAATATTCTTTTTTTTATATGAAGACTGGAAAATCAGTTTATAAAACACGACATGGAGGGCATTGCATACTGTTATGCCGCGTACACACGATAATTTTTTGCGATGAAAAAAAAAAACGTTTTCAATCATGAAAAAAAACAACGTTTTTCAAACTTCATTTTCCAAAACGACGTTGCGTACACACCATCGTTTTTCTACAAAGCTCTAGCAAAAGCGTGGTGACGTACACCACGTTCAACGGCGTTCATTGAAGCTCCGTCTCATAACCTGCTTCTGAGCATGCGCGGGTATAAAAACGTACCATCACTTTTTATGACACAAAAAACTACGTTTTGAAAAACGACACAAAAAATTCAAGCATGTTGGAATTTTTTTTTGGTCGTTTTTTTGAAGACAAAAAAACAACGTTTTGCCCACACACGATCAATTTAAATGACGTTTTAAAAAACATCGTTTTTTTTCATCGCAAAAAATGATCGTGTCTACTCGGCATTAGTGTTTGCATCTGTCTAGGGACCTGTGCTCAGGCATATCAGGTGAATGATCATCCACTTTTTTTTTGCATGCTCATCTCACATCGAAAATTAAGAGGATACTAAAGTTACATAAATTCTCGTACGACGGAATAAAAATTCGGAAGTGATGTAATGTGTTGTAGTGTATTTGTATTGCATTTTCAATATGACAACTTTACTGATTAAATTAAAATCGTACGATCTGGTAATGTATAGGGTTGTACTTGTACCCCCGCAAATACCCTCGATGCCTAAATAGAATACTCCCCCCCCCCCGCCGCTGCCGCCGCATCGAACCCGCCACATCGAAAGCCGCCGCCGCATGGGTTAAACAGCGTGCGGGAACATCACAGCTTTCATTTGAATAGTGTAGTGTTCCCGCTGCGTATAGACACTCTCCCTTGCTCGGAATTGGATGGGTGATCGTGATCTGTCCAATCCCGAGCAAGGGGGAGTGTCTATACGCGTGGGCAAAACAGCTATTAAAATGAATGCTGTGATGTTCTCCGTGCGGCGGCTTTCGGCGGCTAGGTATGGGGGACATGGCTAGAGGGACATGGCTGGAGGGACATGGCTGGAGGGACATGGCTAGAGGGACATGGCTAGAGGGACATGGCTGGAGGGACATGGCTGCATATGTGGGGGACATGGCTGCATATGTGGGGGACATGGCTAGAGGGACATGGCTAGAGGGACATGGCTGGAGGGACATGGCTGCATATGTGGGGGACATGGCTGGAGGGACATGGCTGCATATGTGGGGGGCATGGCTGGGGGCACATGGCTGCATATGTGGGGGACATGGCTGCATATGTGGGGGACATGGCTGCATATGTGGGGGACATGGCTGCATATGTGGGGGGACACGGCTGCATTTTGGGACACATTTTAAAAAAGTATCGGTATTCGGTATCGGCGACTACTTGAAAAAAAGTATCGGTACTTGTACTCGGTCCTAAAAAAAGTGGTATCGGGACAACCCTAGTAATGTACGAAAAAAAGTTTTGTGCTTGTCCGATTGGTTAATATCGGATGAACTGTCATGATCGGTGTGTATATGGGCCATAAGGCTTGGTTCACTCTGCCACTACTTTACGACTTGTGAGACCTCAAGTTGCATGACATATGAAATCCAATGTTAGTCAATAAGAGCTGTCATAGAACTACTGAATTTGCTCCGACTAGAAAAAGTTCCTGTACTACTTCAAGGTGACTTCTATCCTTGTGCCCATAGACTTTAATGGAGATTTCCTCCAAGTCGGATCCTTATCTACAGTGGATACAAAAAGAATTACCCCCCTTTAATCACTTTAGCACTTTAAGATTTTACCTCCTTCCTGACCCGAGCACTTTTTGTGATTCGGCACTGTGTTACTTTAACCACTTGCCGACCGCGCTATAGCAAAAATACTTCTACAGCGCGGTCGAGCTACTGTGACACGACGTCCCTAGGACATCGTCCTTCACTTCCGCGATTGCGCGTCCCCTGGGACGCACTCGCGGAAGTGTCCGTGCTAGACCCGGCGCATCACGGATCACGGTAAATTGCCGCTGATAGCGGCCGTTTACCACGTGATCGCGCCGTCGATGACGATGCAATACCGCCTATGGGGATTTTTAAGTAGCGAAGTTTGGCGCCATTCCACGAGTGTGCGCAATCTTGAAGTGTGACATGTTGGGTATCTTTTTACTCGGCGTAACTTCATCTTTCACATTATGAAAAAAAATTGGGCTAACTTTACTGTTTTGTTTTGTTTTTAGCACAAAACAGTTTTTTTTTTTAAATACGCGTTCAATAAATTTCTGCGAAAATACCATGCGAGATAAAAAGTTGTAACGGCCGCCATTGTATTCTCTAGGGTCTTTGCTAAAAAAAGCATATATAATGTTTTGGGGTTCTATGTAATTTTCTAGCAAATAAATGATGATTTTTACATGTAGGAGAAGAAATGTCAGAATTGGTCTGGGTGTTCCAGAACGCCTGATGGTGCTCCCTGCATGTTGGCCCTCTGTATGTGGCGACGCTGTGTAAAAGTCTCACACATGGGGTATTGCCATACTCGGGAGGAATAGCAGAATGTGTTTTGGGGTATAATTTGTGGTATGCATATGCTGTGTGTGAGAAATAACCCACTAATATGACAGAAACAAGTTTTTTTTTTTACAGAATTTTCAGTCATTTTTCTTTTATAGCGCAAAAAATAAAAAACCCAGAGGTGATCAAATACCACCAAAAGAAAGCTCTATTTGTGTGAAAAAAAGGACAAAAATTTCAAATGGGTACAATGTTGTATGACTGAGTAATTGTCATTCAAATTGTGAGAGCACCGAAAGCTGAAAATTGGTCTGGTTAGGAAGGGGGTTTAAGTGCCCAGTGGTCAAGTGGTTAACTGACAATTGCGCGGTCGTGCAACGTGGTACCCAAACAAAATTGATGTCCTTCTTTTCTCCATGAATAGAGCCTTAGATCGAAAGCCCCCGCAGTGGTCCTGGGACACTGTTCTGCCCGGCGACATGACTCCCGGAGTTACTTCCGGGTATCACAGGCTCCGGCGCTGTGATTGGCCGGAGCCACGATGACGTCACTCCAGCACATGCGCGTGGGAGCCACTGGTAACGAGCCATTGCTCCATTGCGCATGTCCTGATGACATTGGCACATGCTGATAAAGGGGATATCTCCTAAACCGTGCAGGTTTAGGAGATATCCACGGTAGCTACAGGTAAGCCTTATAGACTTCCCTGTAGTAAAAAGTGGTTGTAAAGGGTTTACAACCACTTTAAGTCTCTGAGTAGGCCAGTGATCGCGAACCTTGGCACCCCAGATGTTTTGTAACTACATTTCCCATGATGCTCATACACTCTGCAGTCTAGTTAAGCTTAAGCATTATGGGAAATGTAGTTCCAAACCATATTGGGTGCCAAGGTTCACCAACACTGGACTAGGCCATTCAAGGACATTCACCTTTTTCTTCTTCAACCACTGTGTGGTGATTTTTGCTGTGTGCTTTGGGTCATTGTCATGTTGGAAGGTAAACCTTCTTCCCATTGACAACTTTCTGGCAGATTTTCCTCAAGAATTAGATGGTATTTTGTCCCATCCATGTTTCCTTCTATCCTGACAAGTGCTCCAGTCCCAGCTGTAGGGAAACACCCCATAACAGGATATTACCCCCTCCATGCTTTACTGTAGGAATGGTGTTTTTTGGGTGGTGAGCTGTATTGGATTTCCACCAGCCATATTGTTTGGTGTTGAGGCCAAATAATTCAATTTTAGTCTCATCTGACCAGAACACCTTTTTCCATGTGGCCTCAAAATCTCGAAGGTGCATTTAAGTTGGTCAGATGAGACTTAAATTGGATTATTTGGCCTCCTAAAGTCCCACTGTGTACAGGAGATCCCATTTAAGGGTTGGCCCAAAATGTCCATGTTTTGTCCCCCAAGCCACTTAAGGCCCATACACACGGTCTGACTTTTTAAAAACAAACTTCAAAATGAGCAGGTTTTCAAAAAAATCCGACCGTGTGTATGCTCCATCGGACAAATGTTTTCAGTTTTCTTTGGACAAAAGTTTGCTCTGCAAACGGAAAAACTTTTCGGCAAAAAAAGTCTTACGGTGCAAAGTTCTATTGTGTGTACAGAAGTCCATCGGACTTTAGTCCAAAGTACAAGCACGTATGCTCAGAACCAATGTTAAAATTAGGGTTGTCCCAATACCAGTATCGGACTGATACCGAGTATTTGCGGGAGTACTTGTACTCCCGCAAATGCCCGATGCCTGAATAGAATACTTGCCGCCAACCGCCGCCGAAACGCCGCCGCTGCATACCGCAAACCCGCGGCGTTAATCCCCGTGCGGGAACATTACAGACACCTTTAGTTTGAATAGCTGTTTTCCCCGCCGTGCTGTGTATAGACACTCCCCCTTGCTCGGGATTGGACGGATCTGTCCAATCCCGAGCAAGGGGGAGTGTCTATACACGGCGGGGATTACAACTATTCAAACGAAAGCTGCCTGTAATGTTCCCGCACGGGGATTAACGTGGCGGCAGCGGCGGCATCATCATCTTCTAGGTATGGGGGACATGGCTGGATATATGTGGGGGGACATGGCTGGATATATGTGGGGGGACATGGCTGCATATGTGGGGGGACATGGCTGGATATATGTGGGGGACATGGCTGGATATATGTGGGGGGACATGGCTGGATATATGTGGGGGGACATGGCTGGATATATGTGGGGGGACATGGCTGGATATATGTGGCGGGACATGGCTGCATATGTGGGGGGACATGGCTGGATATATGTGGGGGGACATGGCTGGATATATGTGGGGGGACATGGCTGCATATGTGGGGGGACATGGCTGGATATATGTGGGGGGACATGGCTGCATTTGTGGGGGGACATGGCTGCATTTGGGGACACATTTTTAAAAAAGTATTCGGTATCGGCGAGTACATGAAAAAAAGTATCGGTACTTGTACTCGGTGCTAAAAAAGTGGTATCGGGACAACCCTAGTTAAAATCAACCAACAATAGCAGAAGTTGATCAAAGGGTGGCGGTAAAGAGCAGAAAGGAGCTGAAATACCACATGATTTTGGGAAAGTTTGTTGAAAAAGTCCTGCCGTGTGTATGCATACCAAGTTCACAGCCAACGCCCTTCAAACAAAAATTCACGGAAAAGTTTTTTTGAAGTCCAACCGTGTGTATGAGGCTTTAGTTACCACTTTTGCCTTATGACAAGGTGCTCCATCATGCTGGAAATTACATTGTTCCTTACTAAACTGTTCTTGGATGGTTGGGAGACATTGTTCTCGGAGGATGTTTTTGTACCATTCTTTATTCATTGCTGTGTTCTTAGGCAAAATTGTGAGTGAGCCCACTCCCTTGGCTGAGAAGCATCCCCACACATAAGTGGTCTCAGGATGTTTTACTGTTAGCATGACAGTACTGATCGTAGCCAACACCCTTTCTTCTCCGGACAAGGTTTTTCCGGATGCCCAAAATAATTGGAAAGGAGATTCATCAGAGAAAATGACTTTACCAAAGTCCTGTACACACCCCCGCTGAGGAGCCGAACGGACCCGATCGCCCCCGCCACCGATAACGGCGATCTCGCGGCGAATCCGCCGCGGAGACCGCCATTATCGTGTACAGATCCGCCCCATGAAGAGATGGATATCTCGGTTGTGGCAGCAGCTGCTGCCGTTACCGAGATATCCATCTTTAAAAAAATGACGTATTTTGACTATGGGGCGGGTCTGAAGTGGTTAAAGTTCATGTGCCTGTAAAGGCAAGCGTTCCAATACTTTTGGTAATATACTGTATATTTCCTGAACCGTAATACCCAGTGTAACCGGTTCTCACCAGGATGTAAAACAAATAAAAAGCAGTTGGTTGTAGTTTATATCTTATTTCGTGAGGAGTTAATTGTACATGTAGAAACATGCAATGACACGTGTACTCATTTCATAAAATGTAAACTTCCATCTTCTCTGAATCACTGATTTGGCTTTCTGTTGGGTTTCTCTCCCGGAGATTCACACCCTCAGCCTCTCATCATTCCAGCAATGTGATTCATAATCGGCAGCTCCTACATCCGTGCGTTGTATGTACAGATCAGAATTTCTTCTCTTGCTGACCCACGAGGAAAGTCCCGGAGACAGGTGCAGAGTATTTGGGGTCCTGTATGGTGCTGGTCCAGTTCTTCATCTACAAATGGTTGTACATCGGCCTTCCTGCGGTGGAGTCTCTTATTTTAACAAATATTTGCTTGAAATTCATTTATCACATTTTCTCCAGGTGAATGGGTAGGGGTTTGATGTACCCCATACTCATCAACATAGGGTGGGGGGCCGGGATCTGGGGGCCCCCTTATTAAAGGGGGCTCCGCGATTCAGATAAGCCAGGGTTGTCGGGAAGTAGCCCTTTCCTCATCAACATGGGTACAGGGTGCTTTGGGGCCCCCCTGCCCCAAAGCACCCACCCCCTCCGTTTTGAGGGCATGTGGTCTGGTACGGTTCAGGAGGAGGGGGCGCTTGCTCATCCCCACCCCCTTTCCTGACCGGCTGGGCTGCGTGCTCGGATAAGGGTCTGGTATGGCTTTTGGGGGCACCCCCACACCGTTTTTTTGGAGTAGGGGTTCCCCTTTAAATCCATATCAGACCCAAGGGCCTGGTATGCTCTTGGAGGGGAAACCCATGCAAGTTTTTTATTTAAAATTTGGCATGGAGTTCCCCCTCATGATTCATACCAAACACGGTGCCTGGTATTGGCGGGGTTTCCAAGTCGGATCCCCGTTCAATATCATGCCACAGCTAAACGCAACCGCATGTAAACACAGCCAATCGCACTGTACAAATGCAGCTGATCGCTGTGCCTGGAGTCTTGAATTTCATCGAAAATAAACATGTTTTAAACGGCGGCAGAACAGCCTTCTGTGTGAAAGGGGCCTTAATATGCTTTTTGAATATAATGCCCAGGGCAATATTCCTTCGATCCTAGTAATGCTCAGTTAGATGTTCCACCGATCCTAGCCTGGTTCCAGGTCTAATGGAAGTGTTTGGATGTATTAGGTAGTGGTCCCTTTAAGGTACCGTCCACCACGCACCATCAATCTATTAGGGTAAACGAAAGTGACCTCCCATAGTGTACTAGTTAAAATAAAATTAATTAAAATATTAGCACTTCGATTCAGTTTGGTTAAAAACTCTTGGTTATGTGCAAACACAAACCAGTATACAGGTTTCCGACATCACTTCTGGTCCGGGATTACCTACACGTTACGTCAATGTGTGACTTCATCAGGGGTCTGCGGAGAACATCTTCCCTGATGAAGTCACATCTGCCGACCAGCATCCAATCAGCTCTCTCAGTTATATTATGTACATTTAGGAAAGAATCCTTGACTAAGGTATTAAATATGACTTGTTCTGGCTGCTATACCCCCATCCCTTTGGTATAATAACCACACAACGACAGATTGAGTTAATTGGCCATAACAGCCATTTATTGACCAAAACATAAATAACAAATGAATAACAGATCAATAACATAATAACTGGAACACAGTGAATAAAGAATGGAGCAACAAGGTCTTAATAGGCATCAAGACAGTACATGCATGTCACTTCTCAAGCCTCCAGCCGCAAAACCACTGACTCATGCCCCGTACACACGGCAGAGAAACTCGACGGGCGGAACACATCGTTCCGCCCGTCGAGGTTCTCTGCCGGCTGTGAGATTCGGCGACCCGCCCGTCGGGAAAGGCAACCAGCCATTCATCCCGACGGACCGTTGAGCAAATAGAGAACCTGTTCTCTATTTGCTCAACGGGTTTCCCGACGGGCGGGGCTCGTCGAGAGCGTACACACGGCCGAGGTTCTCGGCAGAATGCGGCTCCCAGTGAGGTTCTCGCTGGTTTCTTTTTTTTTTTTTAAAGTGTATTTTTGTGCGTGAACTCGAGAGAGAGGAGCCGGACTGCAGGAGTTGGGAGTAGGCAGACCCTCCCCCCGGAGGCAATCGCCATCCTTCTCCATGCCCCTGGTGGCAATGGCGGGTGTGAAGGGGGGCCTCCCACTCACCCCGCCCTACCTGCTCCTCTTGGGAGCCCAACTGCTCATATGGGCTTAATATGGGCACAAAAAGGTATGGTGTAGGTACCCATCTGAGGCACGGCTACTAGTTGGTGGGATGTGTATCTGCAAGTTGTCTCTGAAGCCCCGTACACACGGCCGAGGTTCTCGGCAGAAACCAGCGCGCACACAAAATTGGTTTGAAACACAAGCACTTTGGCCATGCGGTCTCCTAAAATAAAGAGAGGCGAAGGACCTACGGGACTGGCTGGGTGGGCTAGGCCCCCTCACTCCCTCATAGGGGGAGTCCCTCTGCCCCATTTCTGCATTGTGTAAAAAGGCTGTTGGCTCCTGTCTTCTCTGATCCTCCCCTTCTTTCACAGTCTCCAACCCATCTCCTGATAGTACAGAGCCTTGGTGTCACTCTGCACATGCTCAGTTTGGTGTATATTGCTAGAGAGTTTTTTTCTCTCGGGGGGTACATGTGATCAACTCAGGGCCAATCAACACTCTCCAGACAGAGGGTCAAGAGTCCTGCAGCCTCAAAGGACAGTCAGAGGAGAATGAAAACTCCTCCTACCGCCTTTAACCAGTGTTTAGTCAGACATTAATAAAAGTCAAAAGTCTTCTATACACCGTACTGCTGGTGAGAAAAGGTATTTAGCAGTTTATATTTACTATAATAATTGCATTTCCATCTTCTGTGTACTGTGGGAGACCAGAATACAGTGAATTCAGGGTCCTGGGTTTAGTAACACTCTAAAGCGGTGATACTTACATTTAAAGGCATAGCTTGAAGCTTGTGGTCCCCGATGCAAAAGTTGACCTGGCCCTTGGGCTGTTCTCATCCTGTGCTCCTCTCCATTCAGGAAATGGCTCACAGCCTGTCCCTTGCCAATGAGAATGGAGGGGTGTGGCCCGAGGAAGGCAAAGTGGAAGCCCAATACTGGAGCGTGGCTGTGGGGCCCTCGGGCATATCGGACTTTGTGGAGTATATGACAGGGAGGCTGCAGGGGCCCCCTGGAGCTAGGGGTGGGGTTGCGATTGTGACCCCTGCAACCCCTAATGCTACGCCCATGCTTAGAGTACCTTTCCTTCAACATCCAGTGCTGGCATCTTCTACCTGGCTTCTTCCAGGTGTCAGGCTGCGACCGTCTTGAATGGCTGGCATTGGATGACATCACTCTCATAAATATGCAAGGCTTCGATCATCCCAGAACAAAGGATCTATGCCAGAATGTAAACTGGGCTGAACATGCCCAGCTCATTGCACTTTCTACAGAAGGCTGCAAGCTGCTGACTTGCAGCATGTCTCTGCATCCAGGGGAGGGCTGGCAGCCTTAGGCCTGGGGGGCAAGTCCAGTCAAGTGTCCCATAGAGTGTGAAAAAGTGATGGATCAAGGAAAACAGTCTAAGATTTTTCATGATCACAAGAGTCCGCACAGAGGCCCCTTTACATCAGAGTCCACACAGAGGCCCCCCTTACATCAGATTCCGCACAGAGGCCCCCCTTACATCAGAGTCCGCACAGAGGCCCCCCTTACATCAGAGTCCGCACAGAGGCCCCCCTTACATCAGAGTCCGCACAGAGGCCTCCCCTTACATCAGAGTCCGCACAGAGGCCCCCCTACATCAGAGTCCACTCAGAGGACCCCCCTACATCAGAGTCTGCACAGAGGCCCCCCCTATATCAAAGTCTGCTCAGAGGCACCCCTACATCAGAGTCTGCACAGAGGCCCCCCTACATCAGAGTCCGCTCAGAGGCCCCCCCTACATCAAAGTCTGCTCAGAGGCACCCCTACATCAGAGTCTGCACAGAGGCCCCCCTACATCAGAGTCCGCTCAGAGGCCCCCCTACATCAGAGTCTGCACAGAGGCCCCCCCTACATCAGAGTCCGCTCAGTTGCCCCCCTATATCAGAGTCCGCTCAGAGGCCCCCCACATCAGAGTCCGCACAGAGGCCCCCCTTACATCAGAGTCTGCACAGAAGCCCCCCTTACATCAGAGTCTGCACAGAGGCCTCCCTTACATCAGAGTCCGCACAGAGGCCTCCCTTACATCAGAGTCCGCACAGAGGCCCCCTTTACATCAGAGTCCGCTCAGAGGCCCCCTTACATCAGAGTCCTCGTGTCTGTGCAGAGAGAGAAGGGGATATCAGCGCTGGTGTGCGCTGAGGCTGAGCTATGTGTAAGACGAGACATAGCTCAGCTCTGCAGCCATCTACCTCAGAGCTGACACAGGCACGGCTGCACAGTGGGAGGTAAATAGCGGCCATGTCCTGTGTTAACAGAGCTCCAGCAGGCATATTCCTGCTCTGCAAAAACAGCATTTGGTAGTGGCGGCCGATGGCTGTGCATAGTGTCACCAGCCCGGGGGGAGATTTCCACCCTGCCCCCCCTGCCAGCCCTCCCCTGTCTGCATCTGCAATAAAGAGCCCGCCTGCTCACCTGTTTTTGAAAGCAGGACTTTAGTTCTGCTTTAATGTAGATCCTACATAGTTAGGATCTACAGGGAATTGTGCAATCAGATTGTAACCTGTATGGCCAGCGTAAGACTGAAACGTCTTGTCCCCAGACTGACTTGATGAAGGAACTCATTGACGAGGCTCAGGTCTACAGAACAGGTTGGGGAAGTTTGTAGCTCAGCATCTTTGCTGGGAAATGAACTGAAGTTGTGTGTTCCAAAGAAAATAACCAGGAACTTCTGTATATACAACATTACAACACATCACAAGGAAGGAAATATCAGTGTACTAGGACTGAGCTGACGTCAAGTTTGTACTTTGTATGGTTATAAGATAAACGGGATTTAGTTGCATAGTTTATGTATCATTACCCCCAGTGGAGCTGCTGGATTTTGGGGCGGCATATTACCTCATGGCTCCTCCGAAATTCCTAGGTGTAAATGTTGCATATTGCATATAGTAGAGATAAAGGAATGTCCAGACAGGTGCTCTTTGCTGTGCTCTTTATTACCCAGTCGGGTAAAAACAATAAACTTGTGGTGAGGAAAGTAAAGCTGAAGAAGAAAGGAGAACAGCAGGTTCAGGCGTAATGATAGGGAAACAGTTCTGCTCCCAAACGTAACACTCCTTTTCACCACTCCCGCCGGAGTGGGTTTAGTGCACCCGGACAGGACTCTCTCACTGACCTGGCAGCCGGAGTGTCACTCAGACAATTGTAAGATAAAGTCCCTGCCACAGACCCTCTCCATGAGCCTCAGAAGACACCTCTGCCACAGGTCCCCTCTGGGTTGAATTGTTGGAGATATGCCTCCTTAATTGAGTTACGTCTGGATCTTCTTCAACTTGTCGCCCAGATACCGACCGACAGGTAATCAATGCCTCCGTGTCCGGCTACCTTGATCCCCGGTGGTTTATCCAGGCCCCTTTGGACCGCCAGCCTCTCAATGGCGCTCCTCAGACCGACTCTCCACCGAACAGCAGTACAGCTTGGGATCTTCCGGAAAAGGGAACCCAGTCACTCACTGGGTCCCCGCCGCTGCTCAGATGTTCCGGGTCTGCATGGCCCCGGAACCAGGAACACTGCGTGGCACGCACACCCCAGCCAGGCAAGCCATAACGCAGAGGTGCAGTGATGTGGTCACCCTAAAGGTGGGTGCCACACTGGACGAAGAAGAACCCAGAACAAATGGCATCTGCCCCATAAATACCCCTCCCAGCATGCACAGCGAGGACAAACCCCGGTGATTGGCTGCTGGGCAAGAGCACCCAAACCTTGACTGCACTGCTGCCACCTACAGCACCGAGGCTGAAAGAACACCCCAGTACAGCAGAATGGACTCACGGCACTGCCAAGACAGAGACCGCATTTTGCTATTAACAATCTGGATCAGAGTTTAAAGCGGAGGTTCACCCTAAATTTGGACTTTATCTCAATCAAACTGCTAGGCATTAACAGTAACTAATACGTTTTTTTTTTCTTCATCCTTACCCCTTTTCTGCTTCCGTTCACAGTAAAAAAAAAAAAAAAGCACCGGTACTGTAAGGTACATAGGCGCTACATTTATAAGGTTGAAAAAAAAAAAGACAGAGGTCCATCCAATACAGCATATACAGTGCCTTGCAAAAGTATTCACCCCCTTGGCATTTGTCGTGTTTTGTTGCCTCACAACCTGGAATTAACATGGATTGTTTGAGGATTTGCATCATTTCATTTACAGAACATGCCCACAACTTTGAAGATTTTTTTTTTTATTATTGTGAAGCAAACAATAAATGGGACATTTCTCCCCCTAAAGTCAATACTTTGTAGAGCCACCTTTTGCAGCCATCACAGCGCCAAGCCACTTTGGACAAGTCTCTATGAGCTTGCTACATCTTACCACTGGGATTTTTGCCCATTTCTCCTTGCAAAACTGCTCCAGCTCCTTCAAGTTGGATGGTTTGCGCTTGTGAACAGCAATCTTTAAGTCTGACCACATCTTTTCTATTGGATTGAGGTTTGGGCTTGGACTAGGCCATTCCAACACATTTACATGTTTCCCCTGCAACCATGCAAGTGTTGCTTTAGCAGTGTGTTTGGGGTCATTGTCCTGCTGGAAGGTGAATCTCTGTCCTAGCCTCAAATCACACACAGAGTTCATCCATCTTTCTGTCAACTCTGACCAGTTTGCCAGTCCTGACTGCTGAAAAACATTAATGCTGCCACCACCATGTTTCACTGCCTTTTGGCTAAGATCAAGTGTAGGCCGGGATTCAGAAAGCTAATTTCAAATCTGCGCCGTCGCATCTTTACGGCGATTCAGAAAGGCAGTTGCGCCTGAATTTTTCCAAGATAGGAACGACGTAAGTCTCTTACGCCGTCGTATCTTGTGTGCATATTTACGCTGGCAGCTAGGGTCGCTTCCGTAGTTTTTCGCATCGGATATGCAAATGACCTAGATGCGCCCATTCAGGAATGTACTTGCGCCCGGCGTATTACTATACGCCGTTTACGTAAGGCGTACGACGGGTGTAAAGTTACCTCTGCTATATGAGGCGCAGCCAATGTTAAGTATGGACGTCGGAACAGCTATCGAATTTTACGCCATTTACGTCGTTTGCGTAAGTCGTACGCGAATAGGGCTGTGCGTAAGTTACGTTCACGTCGTAGGCAGTGTTCGGCGTATCTTCGGCATTCTATCCGACGTCATTCTGAGCATGCGCACTGGGTTACGTCCATGGACGGCGCATGCGCCGTTCGTTCGGCCATGCGTCTACATGGGTCACGCTTCATTATCATACAACACGCCCCCTACCTGCCTACTTTGAATTACGCGGGCTTACGCCGGCCCATTTACGCTACGCCGCCGTAACTTAGGGCGCAAGTTGTTTCTGAATACGGTACTCGCCTCTCTAAGTTACGGCGGCGTATCGCATATGAGATGCGATACGCCCGCCGAAAGATACGCAAGTGTATCTGAATCCGGGCCCAAGTATCTGTTCTTATCAGTTGCCAGTAGGCGGTGCTATGCTAACCGTCCTGAGTACACGGCGAGGTGGAAAGGTATGGTGGTTGGCAAATGCTAAACCTGCTGGCGTGGAGGCGGAGGCCTTCTGATTTGGATGGAGAGGCATGAGGTAGAAGCTGGAGGGCTGGGCCCCTGGCCTCTGGCCTGGATTTTGTGGTGCCTGCCCCAGTCAGTTGTTCGGGAGAGAACACTTGCTCCTCTTTCTGTCGGGGGGAGCGGTTAGTAT
The DNA here is from genome assembly GCA_029574335.1 of Rana kukunoris. Lineage (NCBI taxonomy): Eukaryota > Metazoa > Chordata > Amphibia > Anura > Ranidae > Rana > Rana kukunoris. The sequence continues at coordinate 34,630,224 of CM056050.1, read as the reverse complement.
TTCCCGAACGTGATTAGGAGGGAGGGATGGGAGTAGCGGAAGTAGCCTGTTGGCGTGAACTTTCCCCAATATCTCAGAACTCCTACCTTCTTGGCTGGAAAGGGTGCTGCTGGTCCGGGCCGGGGGTCAGGGTGCGTTGAAAAGCCTGTGGAGATAGTGCCCCTGGAGTGGCAGTCCAGGGGTGCCATACATTGCAGGAGTGTTTGAGAGGGCACTTACCTGTATGGCACCATGGCCATGATTTCTACATACACCCTTTTCACACCTGCCTCTAGGGCTGGGCCTTTTGGCTGGGACCAGAGGAATTTTTTTTTCTGGCCGGAGGGCCGGCCATCGTATTGCACGATGGTCACGTTCCACTCACTTTCCCATCTGCCTTCTCCCCCACTTTCTTTTTTTATTTTACCCCTGTGTTTGTCACTTTAAGTCTTTTTTTGTTGGTGCACGTTTGATGATTAGGGTGCCGGTCCTCGGGTCAGCCCTGAAAGTCTTCGGAGTGGGTGGACATGGCCTTCTGGCTTAGTTCGCCTTCGGGGGAGTCCCACCTGGGAGGGTTCTATTTTGTCAGACCCTCCAAGAAAGTTGGGTCCGGGTCAGCTTCGGCTGCTCAGACCACTGTTTACCTTAGTCCCCGTCTGAAGCCTAACACCCCGGGGGATCAGGGTTGGGTCCTTTTCGGAGGACCACTTGACGCAGCACCCGTCACACTTTATGTGTGTGCGCATTTTTTCTGCACTGGGTGAAGTTTTTGGGTTGTGTTATGCACACCACAGGATTTTCAATAGAAAAAAACAGCAATCTTTAAAGGGGTTGTAAGGGTAAAAAAAAAAATCTCTAAATAGCTTCCTTTGCCTTAGTGCAGTCCTCCTTAACTTACCTCATCCTTCCATTTTGCTTTTAAACGTCCTTATTTCTTCTGAGAAATACTCACTTCCTGTTCTTCTGTCTGTAACTACACACAGTAATGGGAGGCTTTCTCCCTGGTGTGGAGAAAAACTCTTGAGGGGGGAGGGGGCGAGCAGGAGTGGCTGTTAAGGCATTTGGAACTAGTGCTTAGTCATAGCTATGACTAAGCACTAGTTCCAGTGCAAAATGTGTCAGCAGGCAGGTTTTATTTAATTTTTTTGCTGTGACTTGTAGTGATGTTCTTATTTTAATAAAGGCTACAATTTGTTCAGAGTGCGGCTGTCCAGAGACAATTCTTGTTCCTGCCTTGCTAAGTGCATTGCATGCACCTGAGTTATCTGCAACAGGTGGATCTTCATTTGGGTTCCCACCTGGAGCGGCTACTCCCTTTTCCCATATCACACAAATAGATTGGACTTGATGGACTGATGGACCCCAGTCTCAGGTCTTTTGCAGACTCTCTATTTGGCTCAATCCATCTTCGCAACAACACTGATCAGCTTCCCTGTCCTTGCTGAAGAAAAGCATCCCCACAACATGATGCTGCCACCACCATGTTTCACAGTGGGGATGGTATGTTCAGGGTGATGTGCAGTGTTACTAAGGTGTTTTGCTTTTAGGCCAAAAAGTTAAATTTTGGTCTCATCTGACCAGAGTACCTTCTTCCACATGTTTTCTGTGTCCCCCAACTGGGTTCTTGTAAACTGCCAATGGGACTTCTTATGGCTTTCTTTCAACAATGACTTTCTTCTTGCCACTCTTCCATAAAGGTCAGATTTGTGGAGTTTATGACTGCTAATTGTCCTGTGGACAGATTCTCTCACCTGAGCTGTGGATCTCTGCAACTTCTCCAGAGTTACCATGGGCCTCTTGGCTGCTTCTCTGATTAATGCTCTCCTTGCCCAGCCTGTCAGTTTAGGTGGACGGTCGTGTCTTGGTAGGTTTGCAGTTGCTCTGTGAGATGTTCAAAGCTTGGATTTTTTGTTTAACCTAACCCTGCTTTAAACTTCTCCACAATTTTATTCCTGACCTGTCTGGTGTGTTCCTTGGTCTTCATGATGCTGTTTGTTCAGTAATGTTCTCTAACAAACCTATGAGGGCTTCACAGAACAGCTGTATTTATACTGAGATTAAAATACACACACACTAGATTTTAATTAGTGGTATCCGAGTAAAGGGGGCCTAATACAAATGCAGGCCACACTTTTCACATATTTATTTGTAAAAAAAAGTTGAAAACCGTTTACCATTTCCCATTCACTTCACAATTATGTGCCACTTTTGTGTTGGTCTATCACATAAAATCCCAATAAAATACATTTATGTTTTTGGTTGTAACCTGAAGGCGCTGTACATGACTTTTTGTACCCTATTAATGCATTGACAATAAAGGTCTATCCCGGACACCTTCATTCCAGGACACTACAGTGTCCCGGAATGAAACTGACACAGCCACCACCCCCGGCCAATCTGATGCCCCCAAAAAAGGCTCATTACCGCTTTACACACTGACAGTACTTGTCCTGGTCAGGAATGCATGGAGGAGCACAGTCACCACCCCCTGCTTGTGATTGGAAAAATCATAAATACCGCCTCTTGTGTCCAATCACTGTGCTGTGATTTGTTACAGCACAAGCTGATTTTTGAAAGGGAGGGTGTCCCCGAATGGTAGTTTGGAAATGTGGTCACCCTAATTCCAACAGTTAGTGTACCTGGGGTGCTCTTCAACACCTCCAATGCCTTCCACCAGAAAAAGTGGCGATAGTCAGGAAGTAAATGTTAAGGTCAGCAACTTCCACAAACTTCGGAGATACCCCAGGTAGAGGGGACAGATGCGCTGGTCTCTTCCCAAAACTACAGTCTAGCCCACAGGTGTCAAACACAAGGCCCGCGGGCCGAATCCGGCCCTCCATGCCATTTCATGTGGCCCTCGCCAACTCTCCTGTAGCTGCAGCAGAGCTCCAGCCCTCCTCTGGTCCTCCTCCAGACCCTTACTTTCTGCTTTCAAGCAATGCATCCAGCTTCTTCCCAGCAGCAGCATAAGGAAAGAGGGGTGCACTGTGATGTAAGGGAGAGTGGGGGTCTCAACTTCTGATGGTGGGGTGGCTCTTGACATCTAATGTAAGGGGAGGGGATGTGCTGGACATCTAATCTTACAGATACAACCGGCCCTTTTGAGGACAATCATAATGCTGATGCCACCCACGATGAAATTTAGTTTGATTGATTGATTGATTGATTTTAATATTTCTATACAGCGCCACATACACCCTGAAGGGTGTGTCTAAGCGCTGGAAGGAGGTCCGCCGGTCTATTCTGGACCAAAAGCAATCCAAGAAAACAAAGAAAAAAAAAAAAGACTTCACAGACGAACTGATAGCTTGTGTACATGAAAGAAAAAAGAAACCATGTAAAATATCAACAATAAAAACAAACAGTAGCAAGGGAGTTTGGGGTGAGGGAGACATAGGACAAAGGGAGGAGGGGCCAGGTCGGTTTAATTAGGCGTGGTCATAATCAACTTGTCTCAAAGAGGAAGGTTTTTAGAGCCTTTCTGAAGGTAATAAGAACAGTAGACTTCCTCAAAGGCAACGGGAGAAGGTTCCAAAGCGAAGCGGCTCTGGCTCTGAAGGATCGGCCACCGAAAGAAATCAACCTTACTGGAGGGACGGCAGCAAAGTCCTGTTCGCCCGATCTCAGTGCCCTGGGGGGATGGTAGTGTATGGCCAAGTTGTTAATGAACAATGGGCCATGTTGTTTAAAGGCCCTGAACATGACACACAAAGCCTTGAATTCGATCCTCCTTGCGCATGGGAGCCAATGAAGTAGTCTGAGAACGGGTGATATATGGTCCCATCTTGAGGTCCCCGTAATCAACCTAGCTGCCTGGTTCTGCACCAGCTGCAGCTTGGAGAGCCATTTAATAGGGAGTCCCAGGCATACCACATTGCAAAAGTCAAGGCGTGAAATAACTAAGGCCTGTACCAGAGTATTTCTATGTGTTTGGGAGAGCAGATGTTTTACCCGTCGTAGCATCCGAAGATAGTAAAGGGCATTCTTGTTGCAATTCCTCACCTGTGGAATCCAAGAAAGTCTATTGTCGAATATGACGCCCAGGTTTCTCACTTGGCTGGATGGAGTGGGGCACGGGCCCATTGATACGGGCCACTCTGCAAGCAGGTTTAAGCTTTGTGTTGGACCTGTAAGAAGTACCTCAGTTTTGGATACGTTCAGGGCCAAACGATTGTCCTTCATCCATATCTGGATAGATGAGAGGCAGCAGGAAAGAAGGTGGGCTGCCGTGGGGTTGAGAGCATCACTGGCCACAATTTGTATGTCATCAGCATATACCTGCGTGGCCAACCCCCATGAAGAGATGATATCTACCATGGGCCACCCCTGGTCTAGCCTATGTATTTCCCCCAACACATCTCATGAGGAGATTCCTCTTGAGGCTGTCGAGAGAGAACATAGAAGTCATAAACATTCTTCCATAACCGCCATGAAGGCCAGAAGACCTTCTACTAACAACATCTATGCCAAAATCTGAGACAACTTTGCGGTTATCTCAGCTGGGCTTTGACCCTACTGCTCCTCCAGTGACAGCTGTTCAGGATTTCCTCCAGGCTGGATTAGACATGGGCCTTAGCCATGGGCGTCCGCTGGTAGGGGCAAGGAGGGGCAAGCTTGGAATCAGGGATCAGAAAGACGTCCGCCATAGGCATGCGCACAGTTGTGCCCAGGCACACACACCCACCCTAATTCAACTGTTTGCTCCAACAGAGCGGTGTTTGGTTTGGGACATTACCTACAAGCATGGGTGTTCGCTGAAATTTTTCCAGGGGGGGGGGGGGTGCTTCGGCAGTAGCAATACACAGTCACATTTAACCCTGTCTTCAACCGCTAGCTGGGGTTTAACCCCCCCTCTCTAGCGGCCGAATAGGATGGCTGGTGTCAGTAGGGCAGTGGGCGATGTTAGAAGGGCAGTGGATGGTGTCAGTATTTTTTTTTATTTTTATTTTTTACAAATGTATTTATTTTTAAATTTTTGTGGTAATTTCCCCCCAGCAGTGCAAGGTTGGACCTTTCTCTTTCCTGGAGGTGGGTCGTATTCTGTATGTCTCTTTATACTCATGACAATGTCAGGAATATACTGGGACTTTTCAGGTTCTACATAGAAAGTATTCCACATTATTAAAAATAATAATTATTAATAAGATATGGTGTGTGTGTGGAATGCATCCATGTAGAGCCTGAAAAGTGCAGTTCACTCTGACTTCCAGGGGGGGGGGGCAATTGACCCCCCTTGCCCTATGGAGCGGACGCCCATGCCTACAAGGCAATATTTCTTATTGCAAAAACTTTCAAGCTCTTGGGGTTTCAGAAAGACATATTATTTTCTTTCCAGACTGAGTAGAGTTGCGACCTGCAGATCATTTTGTTCCAAAAGTAGTGTCAGCCTTCCATATAACAGACATCTGGGCATTACAGAACTTTCCAGAAGATCATGCAGGAAAGCCACATGAATGGGACGTTTCCGGAACTTTAAAGTAGTATCTGTCCACAACTGCTCCTTTCAGATCTTCTTATAAGCCTTTTGTTGTTCCAGCTGGAAAACGTTGAGGGAAAGAAGCTACTGCCAGGACTCCCGCAGGCTGGATTGTGAAATCCTTTCAGAGAGCATTTAGAGTGAGGGGTCGGGAGCCTCCCTCAGCGGTGAGCGCGCTCTTTACCAGAGCAGTTGCAGCCTCATGGGCACTGGGACAGCCCATTCTACGGTATCTATGGAATCCAACTGTAGAGCGGTGTAATGGCCGTTCCAACATATCTTTTTAAAGCGTTACATAGTAGACCCTGGTTCCTCTTCAAACACTCGGAGGAGTTTTTCCCTCGCGGGGCATGCTGGGGGAGGGTACTCCTGGAGGACGCCATCTTGGCGTCGGGAGTTCGAGATTGGATCGGGGTGCGGCTTTAGGGTGTGCACACGACACGGGCCCCAGCGAGATGGCCTACCAGGCCGGGGCACACGTGCTACGCGGAGCAACTAAAACAACAGAGGGGCCCCAGTGACTTACTAGGTCCCCACTTCTATGAGAAGATCCCAAGCGAGTTGTGCTGTTCAGTGGGGAGTCAGTCTGAGGAGAGCCAGGAGGTAGGCGATCCGATCGGGCCTAGACAAGCCATCGGAGATCAAGGTGACCGGACACTGGGAGTTTGTTTGTGGCAACCTGTCAGTCAGTAACCTAAAAGTCATGAACTATCTGAAGACAATTCAGACAAATGCTTTACTGAGAAGGAATCACTCCATCAAGTCGCATTCCAGAGCAAGGGCCTGTGGCAGAGGTAGCACTCCTATTTCCATTGGGCCAGGCCTGTGGCAGAGGTTTGTTTTCCTTCTCAGGGTTCCGAGCGGTACCCCGGCTGCCAGTTCTGTGAGAGAGACTGTCCGGGTACACTATTCCCATACCGGCTCGAGTGGCAACGTATCAAAAGGGTGTCATTGAAGCAGGACTGCTTCTGCATTACTTAGGCCTGAATCTGCAACTTCGTCTTTCACCACCTTTCCTGTATTCACCTGAAGTTACCTGTTGCCGTGTTGGCACAAGAATATAAGCACAGAAAACGACATCTTGCTGTTTGGACATTCTATCATTGCTCACATCATCTGCTTTCATCATACCCCTAGACAAAGGTAACACGCCTATCCCAAAACCAACCAGCGGCTTCTGTGGGGGTAGTGCTACATTAAAATAAATGGGGGAGGGGCCTCACTACTCCTTTATTTATACTATTCACTGGTCCTAAGGGAGTGGATGAGAGGTGGAGCTCCATCACAGGTATGCTGCCATGTTGGCGTCAGTAAAACTAAAAATTGTGCCAAATACTTACCGTAAATTTTCCTTTCCTAATACCAATTAATGGCCGCATACATGCGCACCCTGTACATCTCAGTTTGTAGCTCATTAAAATAAATTGGGGAGGGGCCTCGCTACTCCTGTATTTATACTATTTACTGGTCCTGAGGGAGTGGATGAGAGGCGGAGCTCCATCACAGGTATGCTGCCATGGTTTGGCGTCAGGAAAGGAAAATTATGAAAAGTATTTGATACAATTTTCCGTTTTGTACAAGCTGGGCTGGTAGTTTGTGTCTCCAGCAGATCTTCACTGCCTCTGAGCACCAACAACCAAAAACACTATTCAATTCATTTTTAATATTCAAAGCAATATCCCCATCTATCCATGTCTCCATGCTTTTATTTGTTGAGAAATCACTTTGAAAAACAACCTCCCTAGCATTTCTAAACCGTGGCTATCTTAAATAAAGGCAAATTTTCATGTAGCATTTACTTCCTGGAATCCATATGCCCTTAGCTCAGGCATTTAAGAGAGTGTGCTTAGCTGAGAAAATCCCCCCTCCTCTCCTCCCCTCCTGAAGACTCTTGGGGTGTATGACATAATTTGCCTAGGCAAGAAATCAGGAAGTAACTGAAGTAATGCAATGCATGAATCTATCCATCGTACACAGAGGGGGTGACTGGAGAGAGGGGGTGGCGCCCGAGTGCCCCTAATGGACGCACTGCCACTGGTACAGATAACCCCATCAATGCCCATTAGTGATGCCATTCAGTGCTGCCTTTCAGTGTCCAGCAATTACTGCTCATCAGTGCTGCCCATTAGTGCTGCATATCCGTGCCGCCTATCAGTGCCTACCACTGCTACCTATCAGTGCCCATCAGTGCCACCTATCAGGGCCCAGTACCACCTATCTGTGCCCATCAGTGCGGCATATTAGTAGATCATCATCAATGCCACCTAATCAGTGCAGTCTCATCAGTGCCCATAAGTGCCACCAAATCCGTCACACAAAAGTCAAAAGTACCAAAACGCATGCTCAGAATCAATGCTCACCAACCAGGAAATTAGCAGAAGGGGCCCAAAGGATGGTGCTCAAGAGCTAAAATTCTGCGTAGGACGCCACTTCGTTCGTGTTTGTTGGCCGAAAAATGTGTACCGTTAGTATTCAAGACAAGATGCTGGCACACGCCCTTTGGACAAAAATCAGACAATCGGTTGGCCAACAATCAGATCGTGTGGACGAGGCTTTAGTCAATGGGCATCAAAAGCACATGATTGTGAAAGGGCCTAAAGCCTCGTCCACACGATCAACAAACACAAACATTTTTATTATTTATTTATTTTATTACTAGTAATGGCGGCTATCTGTGATTTTAATCTGGACTGCGACGTTGCGGGGGACAGATTGGACACTTTTGAAATTTTTTGGGAACAGTGACATTTATACAGTGATCAGAGCTAAAAATAGCAACTGATTACTGCATAAATGTCACTGGCAGGGCAGGGGTTAACACTTGGGGGCGATCAAGGGGACTGCCTGGGGGAGGAGACCAATCGTTGTTCCTATATACTAGGAACACACGATCTGTCTCCTCTACCCTGCCAGAATGTGGATGTGTATTCTGGCTCTGTCAGGAGTGATTGCCGGTGCCCGGTGGACATTGCGGCCGCCGGGCACGTGCATCTGCTCCTCATACCCCTTAAAGCAGCCGGCAAGTGGTTAATCTGCCCAACAAAAAAATGGTCAAAGAAAAAAAAAGCATAAAAAAAGCAAAACGCATCAAAAGCGCGTGTCTGAGAACACGGAAAGCACAGCAAAAAGCACTGCAGCAATGCTCAAAAGCAACAGACATAGGTGAAAATGGAGCCTAAGGTCTCCTTTCAATGGCTGTCAAACTCTCCAGTGTATTGTAAGTGAATCGGACCTTGCCACATTCACAAGCAATAACGCCTGGTTTACAGTTACGGAACGGTCTCGCAATGCAAAATCGCTATTCGGCAGTGAAAAAAAAAAGCAGGCATAAGGAGGTGGAAGGATCAACACTTGCAAACCTCCTCTCACATCCTCTGAAAAGTGATCAACTGCAGATCAGTTTTTAGGGGGCGGTCAACACTGCTGCTTTAGAATGCATTTCACTAAGAAAGATACTTCGATGACACAAACTCATGGAGGGGTTCCAAACACCGAAGGTAGCCATATTGCTTAGGAAGCAACATTTTTTATGTTTTGACAGAAAAGCCTCGAAAATTTAAGAAGTCGAAAATTAGATCCGCATCAAACTGAAATAGGAAAATAATTTTACTGTTTAATTAAATTTTATTACATTTTATAGTATATTTAATAATAATAGTGAATGACAAAATGGATTATGGACCAAAGTATACAGCATATCTTACACTGTTTTTTTGTTAAGGAAAAGTGACGTTTTCTTTTACGGGACGATGAGATGGATTTTGGTTAATTTTTCTTTTTTTCCGATGTCCACAAGTTTATAAATTGATATTTTTTGTAATGTTTTTCATCACCTGCATAACATCTTTATGTTACAAATGTAGTAAAGTGGACTTATCAGTAAATTTACAAGTCTCCATGAATACATCCCTGACATGTCACAATCAGTGTTACTTTTGGCATTGAATTTTGATATAGTTTCAGTCATTGTTTTGACTTAATTTAGTCCCATTTTAGTTGACTTAAAGGGGTTGTAAAGGAAAATGTATTTTTTCATAATAAGCATCCTTTACCTGCAGACATTCCTCTTTTCACTTCCTCATTGTTCGTTTTTGCTCAGAAGTTGCTCTATTTCTTTTCTGTTCTGTTCACTTTCTGCTTGTCTGATTGTTACTGACCACCGTGATGGGAGACTTTACTGCGGTGGTCAGTAACGTGCTCCCCCCCCTCCTGGGAACTACATCTGTGTGGCAGGACGCTCTCTATGTGTTGTGTTAGGCCGCGTACACACGATCAGGCCGGTCCGATGAAACTTGTCTGAAGACCAGTTTCATCGGACAAGTTCGATGGTGTGTACGGCCCATCGGACTGTTGTCCGTCGGACCAAAGTTTTAAAACCTGCTTTAAAATCTGTCTGACGGACACCTGTCCGTCGGACAGGTTCGATGGTTAGTACACAAAAGCATCGGACCAAAAACCTGCGCATGCTCAGAATCAAGTCGACGCATGCTTGGAAGCATTGAACTTTGTTTTTTCATCACGTCGTTGTGTTCTACGTCACCGCGTTCTGGTCTGATCGGATTTTTGGTCCGATGGTGTGTACGCACATCAGACCAACAGACCACGTCAGCGTGGTCCGATGAAAACGGTCCGTCGGACAAGTTTCATCGGACATGTCTGATCGTGTGTACGCGGCCGTAGAGACTTTGAGAGAAAGAAACTAGAGGTGTGAAATTTAATAATTACTGGGAATCATTACACTATTCGTCTACCTGCTGCAATGCATACTGTGTAATGTTGTTGGTAATTTCGATTTACGAGCGTTTTTAATGAAATCCTCAAACCATAGTTCTTACTTTATTACGTGTTAACGCCTTCGATCTAGCGCCGATTGCGGCCACTGGGCGGACTTCCTGTTGTTTTTTCACCAGGAAGCTTTTGCCTGGAATCCACAAAATTTGCTCTTCAAACGCAATCTCTTGCACCTTTAGATCTTTTTTTTCCGTTTCACTAACAGCTTTTTGCTGGAAACTAGACAGCCCAGAATGCCGGGGGTGATCCGGGAATATGTTCGACGCCGCTGCTCAAACAACGAAAGAAATTTAATAGGTATTTACTCGCGGGGACGCGTTTTTTTAACATTGCGCGGCGGAAAAAAAATAATCATTACGCGCAAAAAAACACTATTCTGTCTACGTATTTCTTACGCAGCGGAAGATTACATCTATGTGAATCTGCCCCATTATTTTTAGGCAAACATTTTTTTCCTTTACAACTCCTTTAAATCTCCAGTACATTTTAGTCAAATAAAATAATTTTAGTCTACTACAATAGAATGTGTTTAGTTATCCTCCCATGATTATGTCAGATTTTAGGTGCTGAAAGCGGTACCATTATTTTGCATGGAAATTTGGCATTTTATACTGTAGGCCTGTAATTCTTAGGAATAACTCACTTAAATCTGTCCAAACCAGAGTCTAGTAGACATCTCGGGTATGATAACGTTTGAAACACAAAATCATAAATTATAATATAATAAATAACTATAAATAATTATAACAAATAATAATATAATTATTCAATAATGTAATCAAATCAAAATCACTGAAATTTGCTCAGTTGCAGAATTGTCGCTGTCATTATTTTTATTGTTTGATGACGAATTTCCCCACAAATCGCTATCGCTCAATTCTGCAAGTGATTCTAATTTATTATCGCTGTTTTCTAGCTGCTCTAAAATCACTTTTGATGTAAAGGGACACATTTTGGTTGCTATGGACAATCTCCAGTTTCCAGGCAGAAAGAACCGTTTGTATTACCGTATTTATCTTCCTATAGCACGCACCGGCAACCAACCTAGAAGGGAAATTTCAGGAAAAAAAAAGAAAACACTTACAGTTTGAATGCCCCTCGTCGGTGTCTTGCCCGGCGTCCATCGGCGGCCTTGTCCGGTCCGGCGTCCGTCTGCGGCCTTGGTGGTGTCCTCCCCGCTTCCCGCACTGTGTTTGAACGCCGCCGCGACATATACCGAGCGCAGTACACTTGGGCGCGCTCGGCCACACTCGGCTCCTCTCGCATAAAGGCTAGGAAGTGGCACAAGGCGTGACTGCGAGCGGAGCCGAGTCTGGCTGAGTGTACCCAAGTGTAATGCGTTCGGTATATGTCGGCGGCAGCATTCAAACACAGCACGGGAAGCGGGGATCGGCGTATAACGGCCTGATTTTAAGGGGGAAAAAGTGTGCGTTATACGCCGATAAATAAGGTATATAAAACTGCATGTAGGGCACTGGGCAGACCACTAGGGACAAGGGGGGTGTGTATTTTTTACATTCAGTACTGTAATCTATAAGATTACAGTATTCTGTATGTGTATTGTGTATTTACTTTTTTAAATTTGGCGCCAATCTCCGCCCCCGTGCGTCGTAACGTCGCAGGGAACGGAGCTTGGCGGCACATAGGGACACTGTGTGAATCGAGCGAGGACGACACAGCTCGATCACACAGCGGTGAGACATCGCAGGATCCAGGGACAAGGTAAGTAATTCCCTGCCTGTGGACACTTTCAAAATTGTCGCTCTTTTTTTTGTTTATAGCACAAAAAATAAAAACCGCAGAGGTGATCAAATACCACCAAAAGAAATCTCTATTTGTGGGGAAAAAAGGACATACATTTTATTTGGGTACAGCGTTGCGCGTCAGTTAAGCCTTGTACACACAATCGGATATCTGATGGAATCTAATCCGATGGATTTTTTTGTCAGATATCCGATGAAGCTGACTTTCATCAGTCTTGCCTGCACACCATCAGTCACAAATCCGAACGTGTCCAAACGCGGTGACGTAAAACACTACGACGCGCTGAGAAAAATGAAGTTCAATGCTTCCGAGAATGCGTCAACTTGATTCTGAGCATGCATGGATTTTTGACCGATGGATTTCCCCACAGACGATCGTTTTTCTATCGTTTTTTTTATCCATAGGATAATTTTAAAACATGCTCTATTTTTTTTCTATTTTTAGAAAACAAACCAATGGGGCCCACACATGATAGGTTTGTCCGATGAAAACGTCCGTTTTCATCAGACAAACCGATCGTGTGTACAGGGCTTCAAAGTAAAGCAGTGCCGTATCGCAAAAAATGTCCTGGTCATGAAGGGGGGGGGGGGGGGTAAATCGTCCAGAGGGCAAGTGGGTAAAATACATTGCTTGTATTACAAGGAAACGCGGACTTTCATTGTATCCAAAACGTGAAATACTCAGCATGTTTAATAGTATAAAATATAAATGAAATCAATCTTTCTGTTAATTTTTAAGTGCGAATGTCTTAACAAAAGTGGTTTCCGCGCTACGCAGGCGAGAACATGGCGGGGGGTTTCTAGGAACCTGACGCTCTCACTCTCTGACTCACAGGTCAGGCTCTCTATGAGGAAGAGTGAGTAAAAGGCTTTCCTGACGCATTCATGGCAGCACACACTGGGTTGTGACTCCGCCCCCACAACCTGACAGGATTGGTTAGCTATAAATTTGAAGGGGAGACGCCCCGCATCATTCTCTTTTTTCATCCTCACCTGACAAGATTGAATGAACAAGCAAAAAGCATGCCTCTTACCGCAAATCGCCCCAGCAGGTTCAGCCTCTCCTGTTTGGAAGTCCCTCCTGTACAGTCTCTAAATGAGCTTTATGGTGGGAACCCCGTTCTGGTGGTCTCAGGGGCTCTGGAATTATACTGGCATCTGTAACAAGCTTTAAAGAAGCTTCAAATCTCGCAGTGGCCCCCACTTTCGCTCTGTCTTTCCTTCCAGTGCAGTGTGTGCTTCCACAAAGGTATTTGTATCATTACATTTACCACCTAAGGTTAGTCCGTTTTGTACCTTTGTCTGCCTGTTGTTTTTTTCTCAGCTCTGCTGAGCCCTGTGGTTCCTCTGACACCCCATACTCTCGGGGTCACCGCTGCGTAACCCTTGGCGCTCTGCACATGCGCGCAGCTCAGTGATGACGCCGCCTGTCTCCTCTGCCCTCTTCCAAAATGGCGCCGGGCGAGCGGGGCGCTTCTGAGCATGCACACGTCATAAAAAAGAAAAAAAAAAAAAAGAAACAGTCCTATTGCTCTGTAGTTCTGGCTGCTGCCCTGCTGCTCTCCTCTACTCAGAGTGAAGATTGCACCAGGTGTGTGCAGGCATGTCCCAGATCAGCCTGGGCTAATTGATTACACACAAAAAAAAAAAAAAAAAAAAAAAAAAAAGGAATAAATAGGATAGAAGATATTATACAAACGCCCAGAGGCGATTCAGTTTGCATGTGCCGCGCTATATAAGTTTTCATCATTCATTCATTCAATACATTTATATATTAATTTATAACATACCATAGAAGAAAGTGTATCCATAATTTAACAATTAATATAATCCAAAAAAAAAAAAAAAAGGATAGATATGTATATAAAATTATTATATTAATTTAATAAATAGAAATGTTGGGGGGGAACATATTGTAATGTTTTCCCTTCTCTCTTTTTTCCCACCTTTTCGGGCTGTCTCTCTACTATCCTCATGGGAGCCACTGCCCTCGCAGACCACCATCAGCTGACCAGGTATAGAGGCCGTCCAGAAGGTGGTAAGTAGAGGGGAGACAAAAAAGAGAGCCTGGCCACTGACGCTACAGTTTTGGTAGCCCTATCGGGTCAAGAGACGCAAGTTTGCGGCACAGAGGGAGATTCTAGCCATGCTTCCGGCAGAAGGCGCAAGAAATCGCTCAAGGTTACCCTCTTGATTTCTTCAATCAAGGCATAGCCGCTCGCGTCACAGCACTCCCGTCATAGTCGGTCCCACCGCAGACGATTACCTTCATCCCAGACAGAGCTATCTTACCCGCACCACGGCAAATGTTTGCCAAATATGCGGGGCGCCATCCTTGCCAGGGGAATTGGCCTGCCACTCGTGCTTCATCGAAGTAACCAAGGATTCAGAGGCCAGAGTAGATACTGAGCTCCCAGGAGAATCGCCACAGGGATCATATGTGGGCGATCCTTCCCCAAGCACATCGCCCGGCCGTTACGCCAGGGTGCAGTAACCCTCTCTAAGAATGAGGAGTGTGAGCAGGTGTCGGACTGTCTCTTTTTGGTTGAACCATTTGCCCATTCACTCAAGGAATCGATCGGCTGGGAGGAGGTTATGGCAGAACTTCTGAAGGTTCAGAAATATTTCCCGGTGCTGAAAAGGGGGTCCTGAATCATTTCCCTTCATCGAAGAGCTGGAGAACCTCATAAAGGATAAGTGGGGGGGTCGCATAAGCGGCCCAGTATGAGCAACAAGTTTGCAGATTGTACCCCTTGTGGTAGTCTAAGATCGATTCTTTGATCAATGCAACTACGGTCGATTCATCTTTAATGCGACTCGCTAGAGACGTTTCTCTACCGATTGAAGACGCAGTTACCTTCCGAGACGCTCTTGATCATAAAATCAATATAGAACTGAAGAAAGCCTGCTCCACGACAGGAGCCGCTTGTAGGCCGGCTATCACCACAGCGGCAGTCGCTAAAACTATCGCTGCATAGGCAGCTAATGTTGAGAATCCCATTCTAGAAGGAGCCGACCAGGGGAAGATATTCTCCTCCCTGCAGGAAAATTAAGTTGGCTTACGGCTCCTGAGGGGGCGACTTCATGGCTGGGAAGAGCCTTATGGCTGAGACCCTGGATAGCGAAGGCAGCGTCAAAATCAACTGGTGCAAAATTCCATATGGCGGCTCAAGTGTATTCGGCACAAAGATGGACTCGGCCATCTCCAAGGTTACCGGGGGAAAGTCTGGGCTGATTTCTCCGATAGGAAAACCAGAGCCCCAGAAGGGCCCCGCTTACAGGCGTGATCTTCCTGTCAAGTACAGGGATGTTAGATCCTACCGCCCCGGCAGGGAATTTAGGAGGGACTGGAAGACTCGACCCTCCTTCATGTAGATACAGTAAGCCAATCACAGCTGGGGAACAGCAGAAGTCCTTTTTGAGGGTCCGTCTGCCCACCCAGCTCAGGTGAGCACCAGACTCAAGAGATTCGCTCGGATATGGGCAACTCGTATAACAGATCCATGAACACTATCCTCTATCAAGACCGGTCACAATTGGAAATTCATGGGCACATTGCCAGGAAACACATTCCAGCCTACCAAGTACTTCCGCACCAGAAAGGGAGGGGGTTTTATTCCCCTTTATTTCTGGTACAAAAAAAAAAAAAACGGGGATCTACGTCCAGTCTTGGACCTAAAGAATTTCAACAGACGATCAAAATAGAGGCCCTCAGATTGGAAAAGCCTTCAGTCCATTTTGTTGTCAGTGGACGTGGGAGACTGGATGCTATCTCTAGATTTTTCGGGCGTTTACCTTTACATCCCAGTTCATCTTACCTTCCAGAGGTCCCTTCGGTTCTCAATCGATCAATCCCATTTCCAATTTTGGTGCCCCCCATTCGGCATCGCCTCAGCACCCAGAGCATTCGGCAAGTTAGGGTGTTCCTAGGGGCAGAATAAAATACCAGGTTGTACCGGGTGCAACTCCCTCAAGAGAGGCTGAAGCCCTTGCTCCAGAAGATACAAAGTCTGCTATCATCCAGACGTCTAACTGTCAGAGCCTGCCTCAGTACCCAGGGGTCCATGTCAGCATCCATACCCTTGATACAGTGGCCCCTGTGGCACATGCGAGTCTTACAGAACTCCTTTCTCAGGCAGTGGAATAGAACGTCAATACTCCAAACCATTCACATCCCGAACTGGGTAAAGCAATTAGTATGGTGGTGGACACACCCGTCCGACCTCAGGGAGTCCATTCCAAAAGTTCCCCCTAGTCCAGAAGTAGTAACATCGGACGCCAGCCAGGGGTGATGGGGTCCACACTATCTAGACTGAGTAGCCCAAGGACAGTGGCATTTTCGGGCTCAGGGCATAGTGTCAAATATTTTAGAGCTCAGAGCAGCCTTTCAGGCCCTCCTGGCCATTGCGCCTCTTCTATAGAGGAAGAGTGTCCTGATCAGGATGGACAACAAGTAGCGGTGTCATGTATCCAGAGACAGGGGAGCATCAGGAGTCGCACGCTTCATAATGGAAGGGGCACAAGTGCACCTGTTAGATCTGTGGGGAGTATGCGTCCCAGCAACACAGAATTCGTTGGCCAACTACCTAAGCCGAGAGACACTTTCAAACACACGAACGGTCCCTGAACCAACAGGTATTCTCCATTCTTACGAAAACTAGTACCAGAACCAGAAGTCGACCTAGCGGCCACGCCAAAGAACTCCAAGTGTCAGAGGTTCCTGTCCAGAGCCCACTTTCCATTACCTGAAGGGACAAACTGCCTAGTTCTTCCATGGAGCTGCGAGCTAGGGTACATTTTTCTTCCAACTTCTCGGATTACAAGATTCCTGTCCCGACTTCGGAAGTCCTCAGCCACAGTTATTGTACTAATACCGTTCCGGCTGAGGAGGCCATGGTTTACGACCCTGCTACAACTAGGTACGCGGCCTCCAATACATCTTCCAGTAACCTGGGATCTCATACATCAGAGGCAATTCTTCCATCCAGCCCAGAGAAGCTGCATTTGCCAGCTTTGAAGCTGAGAGGGCTAGGTTAGGGGAACTAGGATACTCTCAGGAGGTAATATCAACCTTAGTACAAGCTCTAAGGAGCTCCACTGATGTCACCTATACTAGGATCTGGGAGAGGTTCGTGTCATCGCAGCAAAGACATTGGAATCCCATCTCAAATTCTTGAATTTCTTCAGTCAGGGTTTAACAAGGGCCCGGGCTTGGGTACCCTGAAGGTGCAAGTATCTGCCCTTTCAGCCATGACGGGTACTAGATGGGCTCTTCATCATCTGGTCACTCTGTTCCTCAGGGCCTACGTAAGATCAGACCACCTAGGAGGCCAGCCTTTCCAACAGGGGATCTCTGTGTAGTACTCGAGGCCCTGTCCAATCCACCTTTTTCTCCATTCAACTTAGTCTCACCGTGGAACCTAGCTCTGAAGATGGCTTCCCATATTGCTATCACCTCAGTTAAGAGGGCGTCGGAGATACAGCACTTATGGCTACGGAACCCCTATTTAGTGTTTTTCCCTGACAGAGTGGTTCTGAAGCCCTCAGACCATTTTTATCCAAGGGTAACTTCCTCCTTTCATTATAACCAGGACATCGTCCTTTCGTCTTTTACTAATGAGAGGGGCGAGTCCCATGACTAGGATGTCAAGTCTACCATCTCCAGTTACGTCACAGCTACATCTCAGGAAGACGGATTCTCTCTTGATTATCCCACACGGGAGCAGACGAGGTCAGCCAGCTACCTCCCGTACCATTACCTCTTGGTTGTTAAAGCTATCAAGGAGACCTATTCCATCCAGCAACTTACGCCTCCTAGAGGGCATTAGGGCTCATTCGACAGGGGCAGAGGCCACTTCTTGGGCAGCATATTGCGGGACTTCACCGGAAACCATAGGCAGAGCAGCAACTTGGTCTTCCCAACACATCTTCATTTCTCACTACAGAGTGAATTCTGCTCTCCTGGCTACCGTCGACTTCGGCAGATCTGTTCTTGGAGCCAATTCCTCAGCGCTATAAAGAATAAATATTACTGTTTTCTTGCACCCTCCCGACTGGCGAGTTATATCCCAGTGTGTGCTGCCATGAATGCGTCAGGAAAACGGAAAATTGTATACTCACCTTTCCGTAATTTTCCTTTCCTGACGCATCTTCATGGCAGCACACAGATGCCCACCCTGCTGTTTTATGATGATATATACAGAGAATGATGCGGGGCGTCTCCCCTTCAAATTTATAGCTAACCAATCCTGTCAGGTTGTGGGGGCGGAGTCACAACCCAGTGTGTGCTGCCATGAAGATGCGTCAGGAAAGGAAAATTACGGAAAGGTGAGTATACAATTTTCCGTTTTGCATGCATTGTGAAAGTTTCCATTAGACAGAACGGCAGCTGGGAAAAATGCAGGGATTGGCTGCCCCCTGGTGGATACAAAGCATATCTCCATGTTTCAGAAGACATTTATGTCACCTTTGTAACTTTCCTCTTTTATTACACAAACACACCATAGCGAATCGGGTACGCTGTGCTGCACCTGCGCTGTGGCCAAATCACAGCGCAGCAATATCAAAACGGCCCTTGTGATGAAAAAATTATTATCTTAATCATTATATTAAGAATCTTGGCAAGTTAATACATTTTTAGTTAGCGGTTTTAACGGCTTATGGACCAACCGCCACAGTTGTACTGCAGCAGGCTGGCTGCGCGAACTGTCGTAGCTGTACGTCGGTTGCCTTAAACAGGCTAGCAAGCGTGCGCCCGCTGCATCGGCATTCCCGATGACAGCCGGCTGCGAGCGATCGCGGTTATGAGCGGCAGAACAGGGACGTGTGTGTGCAAACGGACACATCCCTGTTCTGTGAGCTGAGGAAAGGCAGATCGTGAGTTTCTAATAGCTAGGAACCACGATCTGTCATTTCCTTTAGTCAGTCTCCTCCCCCCACAGTTAGAACACACACTAGGGAACACGATTAACCCCTTGATCGCCCCCTAATGTTAACCCCTTCCCTGCCAGTGAAATTTTTACAGTAATCAGTACAGTTTTATAGCAATGGTCCCAAAAAGTGTCAAAAGTGTCCAATATGTCCGCCATAACGTCGCAATAAAAATCTCAGATCGCCGTCATTACTAGTAAAAAAAAAAAATAATAATAATAAAAATGCTATAAAACTATTGCCTATTTTGTAGACGCTATAATTTTTGCGCAAACTAATCAATATACGCTTATTGCGATTTTTTTTACCCAAAAATATGTAGAAGAATACATATCGGCCTAAAATGAGAAAAAAATTACTTTTTTAAAAAATGTATGGGGATATTTAGATCCCTTTTACACTGGAGGCGTTTTTAAGGCGCTTTAGCGCTAACAATAGCGCCTGAAAAAAGCCTCTGCTGCAATCTTGTTTGGGTACAACGTCGTACGACCGCGCAATTGTCAGTAAAAGTGACGCAGTGCCGAATCGCAAAAAATGGCCCGGTCATTAGGCAGCCAATTCTTTAGGGGCTGAAGTGGTTAAACTTGGAGTATTTCTCTTTTAAATGTGAACTTTTTGTATGAATAAACTGTATTTTCACCCAAACGATATCAAACCTTAGACTTTAGCCATAGTACATCTGTATCTTCTGGGTTCAGTTTTTGCATAGCGATGGTTCATTTAAAGCTGAACGTCAGGCAAACAGCTAAATCCAAAGATTAACGGCATATATGGGCGCTGTCTCCTGCCAAGTACTGTACAGTGGAACCTTGGATTATGAGCATAATCTATTCCAGGAGAATGCTTGTAATCCAAAGCACTCACATATCAAAGCAAGTTTCCCCATAGAAGTCATTGGAAACGAAAATAATTTGTTCCGCATTGACTTCTATGGCATGCAATACCGCATGTGGCCAGAAGTGGTGGGGGGCGCAGGAGAGCCTCGCAAATGCTCAGGGACAGCTCGGCTGATCTCGGAAAACCTCAGAAAGGTTCGGCAACTGAGTATTTACAAGTGATTGAGTATTTCCGAACGGCGCCGGTGCCCCCGCACCTCTGGCCAAATGCGGTACTGCAGACCCCATTAGCTTGAATTCAGCTCGTTTTGCAAACCGAGTCAGATTTTTTTTTAAATAAGTTGCTTGCCTTTCAAAATGCTTTTTAACCGCATTTCTTGTAAACCAAGGTTCCACCGTATTTGTATTTCTGTCCATCCAGTCCTGAGATTTGCAAGTCTCTGTGCGCTCATCTCTCTGTCACTCTGTCCTCTCCTCCAATCACAATGCTCCTTGCATTGCAGTACAACCGATTGGGGATCCTTTTACCACTTCTCCCTGTTGTGCAAGGACTACAAGAGGCTGATAGCAGGTGAAATGTAGGTACTTGCATTACACAGTCGTTGCATCCAATTTGACATCCTTGTAGGTTGCGGTTGCATGGCCACATGTGCAGACAGTGCGCACAGATTGTTGCCAATTCTTAAAGCGGGGTTCCGTATACTTTTATTTTTTACAAGCTAAAATTAATCACATTAAATAGTCCCTAAAACATATTAATAGCTCCCCAATCATTGCAGAAATCATTGCAGACACTTGACTTATATCCTCCAGCTCATGATGTGGCCGTATCCATCATATGTGTGGGCGTATCCATCATATGTGTGGGCATGTGAAGCCCAGTTCCTTTTCCTTCCTGGTTTTCAGGGAGAGGTGCATGCTGGGCCATTTTTAGGCACAGTAATGCCCAGAGACTCCTGGGAAATGAGTGTCATGATTTCCCAGGAGGCAATGGGGTCTTAGGACAGGAAGTTGAACCACCTAGGACTAGGAAGTAGGCAGATTACAAAAACTGCCTAGTAACAGCCGGATAGAAGTGAGTGAAACATTTTAAATTTTTTTAACTTTAATAATACTTTTAATAAAAAGATAATTTTTAGGGTGGAACTGCGCTTTAAGTATGGTAAACCTGGTAATGATACTAATAAGAAGACCAAATCAGTTGTATGGTCCGCCATGCACTTTTTAAGCCTTTTTATGAAATTGTAATGTCTTAAATAGATTAAATTATTAATAAGTTATAACGCTTTAAATACAGAAAATTAATTTCATTGCACAAGACAAAATGCTTGTTTTGTGTGCAAAATAAACATTTCCTTAAAAATGATTCAGCTTTAAAATGTTCCAAATGGAAGAACACAGAGACAGATTTGAAAGCATTTGGTGCCTCCTAGTGGAAATAAAGAGAACAGACACAATGAAAAGAGATTTTATTCAGAGGTTAAAGTGAAATCAATTTAATTTTACTGACCGTTATTGTAGAATTTTATCTGCTTCTGTTTTCCAGATACAGAGAAGCATGACAGTATACTTGCATGTAGGTGTGGTGTGGCAACAATAATTCACACAGTCAGATTAGGGTTGCCAGTGCCACATGTCCGGAATTCACCAGGAATGTAGGAAATGTAACTCAAAACAGTGCCTGATAGGAGGGTGAAGAGGCACTATGCATGCCACAGTACTATTCTCTTTGGAGTGCCCGATGGTGTTTCAGGTCTTTTACAATCCTATAAAGCAGGCATGTTCAAAGTCCGGCCCGTGGGCCGATTGCAGCCCTTGTTCCAGTTTAACGTGGCCCCCCTGGTAATTTGGATATATATATATCTTTTGCGGTTCCCAGGCCACTAAAGATATATACTGTATTTAATCGGCGCTACCTCAGAGGGGACAGAACGAGCACCATCAGATTACATACAGGAGAATCTCCTGTTTACTCAGCAGCATCTGTACTAGGAAGTTCTGTCTCCTGGGCTAACATTGGATGACGTTCTGTCTCTCATAGGAGGCGGGGCTTGGTATTAAAGAGGCCGCCGTGTAAACAGGAGATTCTCCTGTATGTAATCTGTTGGCGCTCGTCCCACCCCTCCCTGTTCCCTCCGAGGCTGCAGATGGGCATGGATCAGGCTGCATTCATGGCAATGGGGAGGCTGCATTCATGGCAATGGGGAGGCTGCAGATAGGCACTGACCCTTATTTTTCTTCACAGCTCTTTATTTAAAATTAAAAAAAATTCCTGAAACTTCCCTCTTAAAGTGAAGGTGCGTGTTATACACCAATAAATACGGTATAGCCAAAAAAAAACCTCCAGCTCATCCTTAGTCCTGAGGTCGCTGGGGGATTCGTCGGGGCCACAAAAGCGATAGAATTCTTGTTGAGCAGTGCTCTGACAAACCCACTTAGACCAAATTTTTAATGGTTCAAAGAATGTCAGGCAAAATGGTCGGCCCTCACGCATTTTCACTTCATCAAATCTGGCCCTCTTTGATAAAAGTTTGGACACCCCTGCTATAGAATGTTAAAAAAAAAAAATTCTTGCTGTGCGCCACTAAAGTGTTCAGGTTTGGCTTGAAGAAAAAGTGCCAACCCTATGTCAGATGCAATAGTAAATAGTAGAACTTGTAGTAAAGCAATGCAGCAACAATTTACAAAAAACTGATGGGAAGACTACCCAACCAGGTACACTCAGGGTTACAGCAATGTGCAGAGTGGGTTCCTGCCAGAATGACAGCATCTGTAGAGAGGGGCAGAATGAGGCCTGATTGTCTTGTGCCAAATCGGGGAGACGTTGAGAAAAGATGCGACCCTACACTTTTCCTACCACAGTATTGTTCCTCACAGACAGGGTACCTTTCTCTGCACTACCTACTCACATCATGCGTGCCAAACCTGGGAAGCAGGGCCTTAAATAGGCTCTGCCTCACTCAAGATGGTCACCAGAATAACATAGGGTGGGAGCATCCAACTGGATCACTTTCCCAATAGCCCAGGAAACTATAGAGAACCATGTTCCTCCTGATTTCCTTTCCGAATGTAGTGCCACTGTGGACAGTGCCACCAGCAGTGGAGAAAGTAGACTGCACCTACCTACATTCAGAAACTAATTGCTAAGGCCGCATACACACGATCGAACATGTCCGCTGAAACTGGCCCGCAGACCAGTTTCAGCGGACATGTTTGATCGTGTGTACGGCCTATCGGACCGTTTTCCAGCGGACAAAAGTTTCCAAACATGCTTAGAAACCTGTCCGCTGGAAACCTGTCCGTCAGACATGTTCGATGGTTAGTACACAAAATCATCGGACCAAAAACCCTCGCATGCTCAGAATCAAGTCGACGCATGCTTGGAAGCATTGAACTTGTTTTTTTCATCACGTCGTTGTGTTCTACGTCACCGCGTTCTGGTCCGAGGGGATTTTTGTCCGATGGTGTGTACACACATCAGACCAACAGACCACTTCAGCCTTGTCCGATGAAAACGGTCCGTCGGACATGTTTCCTCGGACATGTACAGGGCCTCAGAAGAAGGGTTTGTTGGCTGGGATAACATGTTTAGTACTAATTGTGTAGCAATAGACAGGGCACTCCTGCACAATCCCTGAATTAACGCAAAACCCTTCGCTGGTACATAACAAAACATTAGGGACCCAGTGCAGCAACACTAGTGCAAATACATATATACACACATATATATATAATCACGGAACCCCAAATGGGACAGGGGTTAACGCCGTTTAAGATATTCCATTCCCGAACCTAAGACAGCTATCGACACACACCACAGTCAGGCAAACAAACCCCAATAACGAGACACACAGCTCTGTTTGAGGTTCCGCATGAATAGACCCTTTAGTGAGAAAATCAGGCTCTTATATACAGTTAGGATCCTGCAGTAACCAAAATGAACAATGACTTAACTCCACCCACAACATCATACAATGGTTCCTAACGAATCCCCTCAATACACATCTTTTAGTCAGACATTCTGGCTCCAGCTCTGACATAATTTACATGAGCTAATTAACTACAGCTGATGTCTCAGACACATGACCTTTAGACTGTCTGTTAACTTGCAATACACATTTATGACAGGACTCCTTCACACAATACAGTGTCAATTAGCACAAACCACAATGACAGATCTTCAGGAGCCATCCTAGATTAATTAAAATCACAACAGACGACATTAACACCTAACATTATGTGTTCCCACATTGAATGAGCCTCTTGTTGAGTATAGAATCAAACAGTAATTCGTTCTTTACCGATATCCTGGAATATATTGTGGATAATCATTACTGCCCCATCTCAGGTAGTCCAAGATATTCTGAATCCATTATTTCCTGGCTCATACTTTGTAAGAGCTTCTGGGCCCCCCCGTTTCAAAATATATAATTATATATATATAAAGTATGTATTTGTGAATACTGGATTGGGGGAGGGTTTCAAAAATACAATGAGTGTTTATTTTTCAAAAAAACCTACAACGTAAGACTAAATCTTTATATTTTTGGTGTGTCTACTCTTTGCTTTTAAAACAGCATACATTTTATACTTGCACACACTTGAGGAACTCGGCAGGTAGGTTTTTCCAAGCACCTGGGAGGAGGAGAACTAACCCCTCTAATGTTGAGATCAGGACTGTATGGGGGCCATACCATAACTTCCATGTCTACTTTTCGATGTAGATACTTTGCTCTATGACTTTGGCTGTATGTTTGGGGGTTATTGTCCTGCTGTATATTGAATTTGCGACCAATTAGATGCAGGGCCGTCTTTAATATGGTTTGGGCCCTGGGCAAAAATTTTTTTGGGCCCCCTCCAGATTATTTTGGGCCTGGCTGGTTCACATGTATGTGTTTTGGCGGCCCTCCTTTGTGCAGGCACAGTAGACCATTGATTTGAATGGGCTGCCATGCCTTTGTTTCCTGCAGAAAAAAGGTGCATTCAGCATTTTAAAAATACAGTTGCCTTGAAATCCATTCTGCTTTTGCACCATGCTACTTACCTGCAGTTCTTGCACACACAAACGCACTGTGTTTTTAAAAGCGTGACCTAAATGTCTAAAAATGCAGCAAGTTTGACAGTGCAGGAACTGCAGATAAGTCACAGCAGACAGCAGAATGGACAGACAGTGATGTATTTAGTTGCTTGATGGGCATAGGTGTGCCGTGTGCGCAGCCTATTACATGAGGCATGTGCTTTTCTTTGCAGAAAACGCAGGCATAGCGGCCCATTCAAATGAATGGACTGCTGTGCCTGCGCAAATGTGGGCCACCAAAACACATACATGTGAACCAGCCAGGCTCAAAATAAGCCCATGAAGCAGTTAAATACAGACAGTAATGCCATGTGCTCTGAGGCCTTACTCAGCCTGGACTGCAGGTCTGGTCTGTGATTTAAAGAGTTCCTGTATTTTACACATGGCATGGCCTGGGGTCCCATGGTGCTAAAGCAGAATGGACAGACGGTGCTGTGACCCCATTCCATGCCATGTGTAAAATACAGGAACTTTTTAAAACACTGACCAGGCCTGCAGTGAATCATCAAATATTATAAAGACTTTGGGCACGCTCTACAGAAAACTTCTATTTGCAATATAGATTAGCAAACAGTGACATACCTTGAGAGCAGACATTAAGAACAAGTCAGCCTCAGGAAGAGCAAACTGGGGATGCTATAAAATCACATTCTAATTCACTTTTATATACAAGCAGCACCCAGTGGCATGTCTAAAGGGAAGCCAGGGGTGCTGTACATTTTAAAACACTGGGAAGGGAAGCAGTACTGTCACTGGCTGCGTGCCGCTGATGATTTTCAGCCAGATTTGTGGGCAGCACAGGGGCTTAACGGGCGGCAGGGCCACCATCAGGAATTATGGGGCCCCTTACACAGCTTCAGGCATGGGCCCCCTGGATCAGGGAACCGGGGGGGGGGTGCTGCCGCCTGAAATTGAAAAGCAGGGGTGGGGCTGCCGCGAATTTAGAAGCGGGGGGCCCTTTACAAAAAAAAGAAATAAAGAAAAATATGTATAAAAAAGGGGTGTAGCCATCCGGGGCCCTGGGGACCTCTGGGCCCTTTAATAAAAAGAAATAAAAAATATATATAAAAATGATATTATTTTTTTTTAAAAAGGGGGTTGCCATCTAGGGACCTCTGGGCCCTTTAATAATTTTTTTAATAAAAATAAATTACAAAAAAAGGGGGGTTGCCATCCGGGACCTCTGGGCCCTTTAATAAAAAATAAAATAAATATATATTAAAAAATAAACATTTATAAAAAAAAGGGGGGGGGGTTGCCATCCAGGGTCCTGGGGACCTCTGGGCCCTTCAATAAAAAAAAATAAAAAAAATATATAAACAAAAATAAAATAAAAATAAACATTTATAAAAAAAAAAAAGGGTGTTTGCCACATGGGGCCCTGGGAACCTCTGAGCCCTTTAATAATTTAATTAAAATATATATATATATATATATATATATATAAAAAAGGGGGGTTGCCATCCGGGGCCCTGGGGACCTCTGGGTCCTTTAATAATAATAACATTTATATTATATGATATATATATATATATATATATATATATATATATATATATATATATATATATATATATTTTTTATAAAACAACTTTTTTTTTATTAAAAAAGGGGGGTTGTCATCCGGGGCCCTGGGGAACTACGGGCCCCTGGGGACCACCAGACCTCTAAAAAAAAATTGGCCCTTTTATAAAAAATGAAATAAAAATATATAAAATAAATAAAAAAAATTATTTAAAAATAAATAAAAAAGGGGGGTTGTCATCTGGGGCTCTGGGGGCCTCCGGGCCCCTGGGGACCCCTAAAAAAATAAATTGGCTCTCCGGGCCCATGGTCCACAGCGTTGCCCGTTTTCTTTGCGCTGCCTTACTTGAAAAGCAAACAGGGAATCCAGAAAGTTGTTGAAAGCTATAGCCAGCAGGTAGGCATACTTACCAAATGTCTTGGATTTGCCAGGACAGTTCCAACTTTTAGTTAGTGGCCAAACGATGGCTGTTTCCCACTCGGTGAAGCACTTTCAGGAGGGGTACAGAGGTGGAACACATATGAAGGAAGTGAAGTGGTTAAACACGTCTGGTCTTACTAGGACAGTGGCTCTCAACCTTCGAGTGCCGTGACCCCTGGATACAATTTCCCCAAGTTGTGGGGACCCCTAACAGTAAAATTATTTTCGTAGCGTGGGTTGTCAGCACCCGGCGGAAGACAAGTAATTTGCACCCCTATCCTATGGACATTTAGCGCTCCCTCAGTCCCTTCCACTCCACATTTTAGGATTTACCACTCTCTCTGTTCTCCTCTATTTCCCTTTTTATCTCTCTCTATCCTAGTTTCTCCCCCCCCCCCCCCCCAATCGCACTCTCCAGACAGTTTTCTTGTTTTTTCTCTTATTTTTCCTCTCCCTTCCATGTATTCTCTGTTTTTATTCATTCTCTTACTCTTGGTGGGGCCCATGGGGGGAATGGGATGACTAGCAGTGCTGGCAGGGAGTTGGAATGAGTGACAATGCAGGGGGGAGTTCTGATCAGCCAACTTAGGTGCTCTTTTTTTTTTTAATTCTTTTTTTATTAAACATTTTTCAATAACATACATTTACATATATCTACAGGACAGATCAAACTTAACAACATTACACTGACAAACCTACATATACACTTACACTTTAGTGGTCTCCAAAAAATCCCATGCATCTATCCTATAGTGGCTCCCGGTGTTCTCCTATTCAAACCTAGGGCCTTCCCATTGATTGACCTCGTTTAGTCCTAATACAAGCTCTCTGTCCGGGGAGTATAGGATAAACAGGGGGAGGGGAGGCAACGATCCGAGAGAGCACATAGGGAGAGAGAGAAAGAAAGAGAGGAAAAGGAAAAAAAAAAAAAACACCCCTGCGGGGACACCCTTGTGTATTCCTAATTTATATGAGAAAAAAAAAAAAAAACCAAGAAGGAAAAATTGCAGTGATGCCAAATTTATTTAAATATTGTCCATCCCTTACCCATTAAGTGAAGATTTGGGTACCTAGTGAATTTAGGGGGACTACCTATGTCTTCCCAGTTTATTATGTGATTTACTATCTCCTAAGGAAAAAAAAAAACAGTGATGCATAGTCTATTTAAGTGTTATTCATACCTTATCTTTGAGTGGGTGTTTAGAAACCTAGTGGATTTAAAGAGACTGCATTGTCCCTTCCGTCTTCTCAAAAAGAAATAAATACATTTTAATTTAAATTGGGGGAAAAACAAACCCTAGTGGGGACACCCTTATGTATTCCCAATTTATTAAATGATTTTACTTATATAAAGGGGGGGGAAGATTGTGATAGTGCAAAATCTATTTAAAAAGTGAGGGTTTAGAAGCCTTGTGAATTGAGGGCGACTGCCTTAGAAAATATAAAATATATATGTAAAAAAAAAAAAAAAAAAAAAGAAATTCAAGAAAGGGGAAAACAAAGCCCTAGTGGGGACACCCTGATGTATTCCCAATTTATTAACTATCTCTTATGAAAGGGGGGGGAAAATTCTGATAGTGCGAAATCTATTTATTAGTGAAGGTTTAAGAACCTTGTGAGTTTAAGGGGACTGCCTTAAAAAAAAAAAAAAAACAGAAAAATAGGAAAGGGGAGGAAAAGGAGGTCTGGAGACTAGGATGGGGGGCCTGCCGCCTCCCCATCTCCCCGATCCTCCCCCTCTCCCCCCCCCCCTAAACCTCCCCCATCTCCCCCAAATCTCCGTGTATCTCATCCTAGTGTTGTCATGGAAAGACCATAGTTCCTCCATCATTTTGATTCTGTCTATTTCTCTTATCCATTGCTCTACTGAGGGTACTCCCTTGTTTTTCCAATTCCTTGGGATAAGCGCCTTAGCTCCATTTAATAAGTGTGGAACCAGTGAGCCCCTATATTTCTTTCTAGACATCCCCGTGTTATGAAATAAACATTCCCAGGGGTCCTGTTTCACCTCATGCCCACTTATCCTCTCTATCTGGGTTATTATTTCTTTCCAAAATACCTGTATCCGGGGACATTGCCACCATATGTGGGCGTGGGTTCCCTCCATCCCACATTCTCTCCAACATAAGGGCGACGCCTCTCTATCTATTTTATGCATTTTCATTGGGACATAGTACCATTTACTAAGAAGCTTATAGTTCATCTCTTTAACCTTTGCATCCATTGAGGTAGCATGTACATATTCTAATATTTTCCTTTTTTGTCCTATACTTATGGTTTGATTCAGTTCTAATTCCCAGCTTCCCAGCATTTTACCTGCTTCTACTTCCCCACTGGGTGTCAGTATCTTATATATGTTGGAGAGCCCCTGCCGTCCTGCTCCCGCTCGTACTACACTT
This sequence comes from Rana kukunoris, assembly GCA_029574335.1. Classification (NCBI taxonomy): domain Eukaryota; kingdom Metazoa; phylum Chordata; class Amphibia; order Anura; family Ranidae; genus Rana; species Rana kukunoris. Next base: position 34,601,028 of record CM056050.1, on the reverse strand, counting down.
TTTTCCCATTGATTAAGATCATTAGGGGCCCGCAACGGCTTCGGTAGGGTATTTATAAAATGTTGGACCTGTCTATAGCCCCATGTATCTCCTGGAAACACTCCGTATCTCTCTTGTAGCTCCTGAATGGAGCACAGAGCATCTCCCTTCATTAAGTCCCTCAATGTTAATGTTTCTGAGGTTGACCATCTTCTAAATATGCCACCCTCTTTCCCCGGTGGAAAATAGTCTGTACCCGTTAGAGGCATTAATGGACTATTATAAGACCATTCTTTCTTTTTACATAATCTATCCCATACTTTATACGTTTCTTTAGTCATTATGGGGACGTCCTGAGGGAGTCCTCTAAATTGCATCGGAATCCATATTCTGTTTCCCAACTCTTGAACACTTAAGCTCTCTTCTACTTCTACCCACCTTTTTCTTACCCCCCCTCCCTCCATCTGGAACCAGTCTAGTATTCTCCTCAGTACTGCTGCCTCAAAATACCTTTTAAAGTCAGGTAGTTGTAATCCTCCTTCATATTTTGGTCTAGTCAGGGTTTCTACCGCAATTCGGGATTTTCGCTCCTTCCATATAAAACCTCTGGTTATCTTACCTAGTACTATGAAGAAAGCTTCTGGAATTTTGATCGGGAGTGTTTGGAAAATATATAAAACTTTAGGTAATATCATCATCTTTATGATGTTTATCCTTCCTAGCCAGGATACTCTATTCACATTATATCCCTTTAAATCTGCTTTTAATTTGTTTAATAAAAGTATATAATTATCTTCATAAAGGTATCTTTCTGTTGTGGACAGAAAGACCCCCAAATATCTCATTCCCCTCCGTTTCCACTTAAATGGATATAGGGCCTCAAGATCCCTGCGTTCCCTTCGGCTTACCGAGATACTTAGAATCTCCGTTTTCTCTTGATTAATTTTTAAATTTGATATCTCGCCGTATTTCTCGTATTCCACTATTATTCTCGGCAGAGTTTGTCTCGGGTTAGACACGTACAACATCATGTCGTCTGCGAACGCAGAGATCTTGTGAACCCTCCCTCCAACTTTTATTCCTTCTATTCCCTGGGTCCTCCTAATTGTCTCCAGGAGTGGCTCTAAAGTCAAAACAAACAGAATAGGGGAGAGTGGGCACCCTTGGCGAGTCCCATTGTACAGTGGGAATCTATCTGACAGGGTGCCATTCACCTTCACCTGGGCCGAAGGCTTAGAGTACAAGGCGCCTATCCACCTGAGCATATTTGGACCGAATCCAGCATGTGTTAGAGTTGCTAACATAAATTCCCAGTCCAGCCTGTCAAAGGCCTTCTCGGCATCTAGTGACAGGAACAGTACTGGCTCTTCGCTCTTTTTAGCCTTTTGTATAAAAAACAGGGCTCTTAAAACATTCTCCCTAGTTTCTCTTCCCGGTATGAACCCTGCCTGGTCCTTCTCAATCAATCCCGGCAGGAGAGGCCTTATTCTCTCCGCCAGGATTTTTGAGTAAATCTTTATGTCAACATTAATCAGGGATATTGGTCTATAGCTTGCGCATAACGAGGGGTCCTCATCTTCTTTACCTATCAGGGTTATATGGGCTCCCAGTGCCTCTTCTCGTATCTCCGTTCCCCCTCTAATGGAATTCATATATCTCTGGAAGAAGGGTATTAAGATCCCCCCAAATCTTTTATAGTACGCTGAGGTGTACCCATCTGGGCCCGGACTCTTTCCCATCTTAATATTTTTTATAGTTTGACTTATTTCCTCCTTTGTAATTTCTTTTTCCAAGTTACTTATTACTTCTTCTGCTAGACCCGGGGTCTTTATCTTTTCTAAATATTTTTTAATTTTCTCACTCTTATTCTGGGTTTCTAATGTCCCTTGATTTTTATTGACCTTATATAGGTTTTGATAATATTCCTGAAATATTTTACTAATCTCCTTAGTGGAGTGTCTCATGTTCCCCTTCTTATCTTTTATCTTAAGAATAAAATTTTGCGAGTTTCTAGGTTTAATCATCCTTGCCAAAAATCTCCCTGGTTTATTTCCCATAGCATAAAAATTGTTATTCACTCTATTAAACACCCACTTAGTCTCTTGTTCTAGGCTCCAAATCTCTTCCAATAACCTTTGTCTCTGGGCAGACCTAATTTTCCTTCTTTTGGCATTTTCAGCTATCAACCTCCCTCTCATATAAACTTTATGCATTTCCCATAGCGTTGTGGGAGCTATATTTTCTATATCATTTTCCAGAAAGAACAGATCCATATCTTTTTCTAGATCATCGGCTATCTTGTTGTTCCTCAGGAGAGACTCATCCAGTTTCCATGATCTTTGTCCTATCGGGACTTCCTCCATATCTAATTCCAGTACCACCGGGGAGTGGTCTGAGAGTGTTATGGATTTTATATCTACTTTTTTTAAACCTTCCAGTAGCCGATGATCTAGAATGATATGGTCTATTCTCGAATAAGATCTATGTACAGAGGAAAAATATGTAAAGTCCTTCTCTCTAGGATGGAGAATTCTCCATACTTCTACTAGTTGCATTTCGCATAATTTATGTTTAATTCCCTTTACATATTTCCCCTCTGATCTGAGCGATATCAGTTTGGTGTCTATCAGGGGGTCAAAAACAAAGTTGAAATCCCCCGCTAGGATCACCCTGCCCTCTCTGAATCTTTCTAGTTTATTCAGTACTTTCTTCAGGTATAGTGCTGGCCTTACATTCGGACAATACACATTAACTAATGTATACTTTATGTTGGATATATGCCCTTTGATGAACAGATATCTACCTTCATACTTACCAAATGTCTTGGATTTGCCAGGACAGTTCCAACTTTTAGTTAGTGGCCAAACGATGGCTGTTTCCCACTCGGTGAAGCACTTTCAGGAGGGGTACAGAGGTGGAACACATATGAAGGAAGTGAAGTGGTTAAACACGTCTGGTCTTACTAGGACAGTGGCTCTCAACCTTCGAGTGCCGTGACCCCTGGATACAATTTCCCCAAGTTGTGGGGACCCCTAACAGTAAAATTATTTTCGTAGCGTGGGTTGTCAGCACCCGGCGGAAGACAAGTAATTTGCACCCCTATCCTATGGACATTTAGCGCTCCCTCAGTCCCTTCCACTCCACATTTTAGGATTTACCACTCTCTCTGTTCTCCTCTATTTCCCTTTTTATCTCTCTCTATCCTAGTTTTCTCCCCCCCCCCCCCCCAATCGCACTCTCCAGACAGTTTTCTTGTTTTTTCTCTTATTTTTCCTCTCCCTTCCATGTATTCTCTGTTTTTATTCATTCTCTTACTCTTGGTGGGGCCCCATGGGGGGAATGGGATGACTAGCAGTGCTGGCAGGGAGTTGGAATGAGTGACAATGCAGGGGGGAGTTCTGATCAGCCAACTTAGGTGCTCTTGATCAAGGTCATCTGCTGATCTGAGAACTGCAGTGGGGACTTTTAATGGTAACTATAATCACAGATAGTGTTACTCACTGTGTCTCTGACTTTGTTGCGTCTCCGGCATTATGGTGTCTTGTAGCAGTGACGCCTATGTCGAAATCAGGAGATATTGTCTCCTCCAGCCCCTCCCACTTCACATTTCTCAGTGGTCCGCTTACCTCTAGTCTCTGCCCCCCCAGCCATGCTGTGAACTGAATGGGCAGCTGTGAAGTGGGTGGCGGGCTTCAGGAACAGCCCAGGATTCGGTGACCCCTGGCAAATCAGCATTCGACTCCCAGGTTGAGAACCACTGTGCTAGGATGGAACATGAGGGGGGAAACTGTGGAATGTACCAAGGCACAACAAACAGAAAACGCCCCTTTCACACTCGCCATGTGGTTCCTTTAGCAAGGGATTTTTGATTTAACGTTTACATTTAAAAATGGAAAAGTGTGATCGGTGGTGAGGTGCGGCTGTAGTCACTCTGATATGCTCATGGGGTTGTGTTTTGAAGTTAAAAGGGTGCTGTAAGGTGGGTAGTAGGTGCCGTGGTAGGAAAGTAATATGGATGGAAGGCACTGTGACGGAGGCATGGTTGAGGTGGCAGTCAGGCGCTTTGACCAGGCACTAAGTGAGCGATAGGTGCTTTGACAAGGCTGGTGATGGGCTCTGCAAGGTAGGTGCTTCAGTGAGGCTGGTAAGGTGGGGAGGGTTGGAGGTCCTGTGGTGGTGAGGTGGGTGACAAGCACTTTGGGGGGTGAGGATTGAAGTTGTTGTGAGGCATTTTAATGGAGATGGGCAATTTTAGGAAATATTTGTGGAGTGAAGCAGAGTAGTGTGCAGATGATGGGGAGGCAACAGAGGAGATACTTGTGGAACAGAGAAGTTGTTTGCATTGATGGAGGAGAAGATTATGACAAAGAAAAGACAGTGAGCTAGGAGGGATATGTTGTGTCTGGGAACAGATACAGCAAGAGTAAAGAGGATAGATGAGAAGGACGCGCTACAAAGAGGTAAATGAGGTAGGTGGGGGAAGGTCAAGTGGGTGCTTGAGGTGTACTTTGAGGCAAGCGGAATGTATGTGCTGTGTAGCTGTGATGGTGCGGGTAATTTGAAGTTGGGGGGGGGGGGGTGGGTGTCGGGCACCTTGATCATGAAGGGGTAGTAAAGTGAGTGGTAGGCACTGTAACTAGGAAGGGAGGCAGGCACAGTAACTAGGGAGGGAGGTGGGTGGTAGGTGATGTGGTGGGGGGGGGAATGATTTGGGTGGTAGGTTTTGTGGTGGGGCCAACAGGCACTTTGACTGGGGGTGGGGAAGTTGAGGTGGCTGGTAGATGCTTTGACCAGGAAAATGTGGTGGACACTGGGCAGGGGGGGGGGGTGAAGTTTGAGTTGCTGTGGCAGAGCTGAAGGGGTATGCTGGGTGGTTGATGAAGGGTGCTGTGAGGCGGTTGATAGGTGCTGTGCTAGGGGGTTATTTGGGTCAAGCCTGTTATGGCATGGGTTGAGGTGGGTATTGGGTGCTTCCACTTGGGAGGTGAAGTGCTATTAACAGGGGGGCCAGGGGCACTGTGGGGTGGGCATTTTCAGGAGTGAGGGGACTGGCTACAAGTAGAATATTTATGAACTCTATACACATTCAAGCTTGAGCATTAGATTAAAGTGTATGTATAGTCAAAACCTATTAAGTTACAAAATGTTTATTGCTATCTGTGTCCCCATTGGAGAGATTTAAGGAGCTTTTTGGACACATCTGTTCTTGATAATAGTCCTTTCGTACTCCACTATAAATGGTAACTTCTAAAGCTTAATTTCATATCTGACAAATCTTATCAAGGAAAATAGTCACTTATTGTGATTTCATACATGTATATTATATATATATACGATATAAAAAAGGTATAAAAAGAATATAAAAACAAGAAAGAGAAAACATTTCAGTGATTCGAACACTAAGTAAAATAGAATAAAATATTCATTTTATTTTCACGTCCACCACAGTGTTCCATTCACATCTAAGCGAGGGACATTTACCTGGCTTTGGAGAGATTTTCCCTCACTTCCTATTGCGCTTCCAGGACACAGTGAAGAGTAATGAAGAGAAACCTCCCAACAGGAAACAAAAGGCAAAAAAATAAATGAATGAGTTTTATTATTTCCCCATTCTATTTAAACCTTGGGGGAAAAAGTTTTGGCTGTAACTTCCTGATGACAGGTTTGTTCTTGCAGCCGTTACAGTGTTAGGACATGTGCTAATTAATAATGGATACACTCAGTCATTTTTGTATTATTTATTTAAGAACATACAATTTACTATATGAACTCTAATTCACATTTTACAGTTTGCGTCACAGAATGTACTTCATTACTTTCAGATCACAATTGTACACGGCATTAGGATTGCCAGGTAACGTTAAACATTTGTATAATACATAATCACATTGTAATGACAAAGGTTCATCTATGGCACTGTACATCGAATATCTAATGTAGATGAATTTCAATTATTACATATGACATATGATGCCCACTACTGTCAGTTAAAGGAATATTTTACAATTTATTGGGTGCGCTATGGCTGAAAGGCTCCCAAGAAAAAATGTCATAATCTGAATTTTTCCAGTCACCCATAATGCACCAGAAACTAGAAAGTGAAGCCGACTGGCTACTATGGGTAATGAAAACAGTTTTAAATACCAAAAAAAATTGGTGCGATATAAGTGTTTTTGTTTGAATCATGTTCAGTGCAGCAGAGTTGCCCAACCCCTATCTTAAGGAACTACAAAGATCACATTGGGACTTAAAGTTAAGCAATGGCCAGAGGGACGCACTTACCCTTGCTTACAATATTAGATTTATTTTTCTCCTAATATTGTGATGACAATTACAGCAGTACCCCAATGTTGATGTTACCAGTGGAGGACTAGGCTGGGGGGTCGGAGATCATTTTTCCCCCTAAAATGTTGGGCTGGCAGCCTTGAGTAGAGATATTGTTTAGAGTGGGATCTTCAGTTAAAATTGTAATCACAGTGCCTGGCAGAGGGAAAACTTCCTTTGTGGTTCTGTGATGTCTTGTGAGAGAATGCAGATACCTAAAAGCCAAAGAAGTGCCTAACAATAATAATAATAATAATAATAATAATGTTTACACTTATATAGCGCCAATTGCAGCGAAGCCGATGCATCTAAGCGCTGATTAAGCACCTCTTTGTGCGAAACATGTTAACTGTACATAAAGTCCCTGTGCTATTTACTATTCTTTTGGCTTTACATGGTGGCCAGCGAGGGCCTGTGAGTACCTACACCTGAGCAGTATATGGTCTTCTAAGGTGTTATTCCTACAACTAATACCAAAGATGGGGCAATATTCCTCCTCTTACTGACCACAGGCAGGTCATTTTATTTTTTGCTACCACTGACCACCAAGCCTGAGGCATTATTTGCTCCCACTGACGTGGGGGCATTTTCCACTCTCATTGGCCACAGTCTTGCCACTCTAAGGTCTGAAGGACAGCAAATGGGCCCTTTGGTATGAAGGTTTTTGAGATACTGGTCTAGATAAAGCTTAATTTTGCGAAAAATCACAGTAACAAAGTTAAACGAGACCCAAAATGTAGATTTCTCTGGCACACAAGCATTTAGTGCCCACAACATCCACAAAAGGTCAGAATGTTGTCAATAGCAAAGGGTCCGTTTCCAATCTAGAGCAGTATATAAAAAAGTAGGGCTGTTACTGATTAAAATGTTCGTATTCGATTTAATAAATAATAATAAAAAAAAAAAAAAAAAAAACGGCTAATTTCGATTAATTATAAACGCACATACAGATCCAACTACTTTTAGCGGATCTCCTTGCATTGCAACTCTGCATTAGTCAGTGGTAAATGTGGTATACACTATATACAATCAGCCGGCACTAGTTAGTTTCCACAGTCCATGACTTAACCCTTTACAGTTCACACAAATAAGTTTTGAATTTAAAATGTTGCACTGACGCAAGTAATTTTTTCTTATTAAACTTTAAGAAAAACTTAGAAAGTTAGTTTAACTTTAATTATAGAACTTATCTAGTATATAGACTGTCAGTCACTTTATAGTAGGCAAGTAGGCATCACTTTAACCAGTCATGCAGACATACCAGAGAGCGTTTACATTTTCTGGAAGCAGACATGATCGCATTTTATTGACAATATACCCTGAAGAACTGAACAGTCTTTCGCTCGGAACAGATGTTGCCGATACACAAAGAATTGTCTGCACAAAACTGCTTGGGACAGGAAAACGATGGTTATTTTTGCCCCCTTCCCCTGATGGAGCCGGATGCATCCTCCTGCTCCACAGATGCAAAGGTACCTCAATCCAATGGGTGCAGTTTGCTCGCATCCAGCAGGGTAAAATTCAATGTCCAGGCTGTCCGGTGACGTCAAGAATTTTGATCGATCAAAAGAATTTTGACAGATCAAAAAAATTAAAGATTAATCAAGGAATTAATCTTTAATTTCCCCAGCCCTAATAAAAAGCAATGACAAGTAGCATAGATTATTGAACAATTGTGCTCATTTGCCCCTTTGGGCCGCTGCATCATGGATTTCTGTAACTTTTTTGCTGGATTCTAAATAAGGTAGAAGCCTCCAACTCCTTCTGCCTAATAAAACTGTAACTCCTTCATTTTGCAGTTTAATAGCTCTTAATATGTTTTCTTATTCCTCCATCATGCTTAGCATTTAGCAGGTTGCAATAACACCCAAATACATTATAAATACTTAAAGGATTTTTAAAGCATATTTACATACAGATAGAGCTTTCAGGAGCATTTCTTAACAAACTTTTTTTTTTACTATATAAAAAAATAGTAGACCAAAATTTTTGATAAAAAGCTCTTTTCTTTTATAAAACAAATCAGCTTGAAAATGCTAGGATGGTTCAAACACCCACACAATGTCTCCTTTATGGAAAGTAGATACCACAAGTTAATTTCATTTTTGCCACAATTTTTAGATATTAACTCACATGGTAGTATTGAGGCGGTTAAAAGTCACCCATGGAAGCCAAGTACTAGCAATAAACTTCCCCTCTTTTCCCCAGCCATTGGCTGTCAGTGGCATTGTTAAGCCTGCTACGCCATTGGTGGTCAGTGACCCTTTAAAGATCTCACCTTAAATAAATGATCCCCAAATCATTGAGGGTTAGTGGCACTTTAAATCACCACCCCCACCTTAAATCACAGGCCCTCCTTCGTTGTTACCCGTCTCCTCCAATTCATCATTGGATTGCTGCAATCCTCCTTCTGCCGCTGCGAGAGTGGACACATTGGCAATTTACGTTTTTTAAACAGACAGTTTACAAAACGTCACTCCAGAATCCATCTATCCAATGTTTTTCTACAATTATTGGCTAAGCAATACCTTGAAAAATGTACTTCTTGTTTTGAATTCCTCCTGAAACACAGAATTGCATGTCCAGTCCCTACAGCCTTTATAGTTGTATTTCTATAGTGTGAGATCATCCAAAGGTACTGCTTCCTATAACTGCTGGTCTCATCACTGCAGGGCTGGACTGAGACCAAAATTTGGCCCTGGACTTCATCCAGACCGGCCCACTTTAAGTTTGCTAACAAGCACAAAAACAGTATATAAACTATAAGTAGCATAACATAAGGAGTCCTCGCCTCTTTTATTATTTCACTTATTCTTCTCTGTATTTTTCTCATCCTTCTCACATCACTGCATGAAGTGAAGGGCGAGCTGCGCAGCCATTACTTTGACAGGCTGTCACTGAAACCGGCCCACTGAGCCATCAGCCCACCGGGAAACTCCCTGTAGTCCCTATGGCCAGTCCATGCCTGCATCACTGCTAGTCAGACTTGAGCTTGGTGATGTCTTTACTGTTCTACTCACTGTTCTCCTTGCTGGAGAGGAAGTGGCACCTCGGAACTTGCACTGCAAGTGATCTCCCTGCTTCATCCATGCTATAGATCTGTGCTTCCACATCTTCTCCTGCTTATTAAAGTACACCCCATCTATCATCAATGAAGCCCTGCTTCTACCAAGATGGCTACCTTCACAGAGAGGTCCTGTACAACAAGGCATTGTGAGACAATCGTCCTTTTATTCTCCCTTACTGTGGAAGCTGTGCCAAAGAAGCAAAGTTGCTTAGAGTGATGAAATACTGGTCTCCTCAGAGTTTAGACAGAAAATCTGTCTGGCAAGCTTTGCCTGTACACCACCCTTCAGCAGAGACCATCTGTCTTGGCATAGGTCACATGAGGAGCATTAGAGTACAGAAGAACTTACTGTTTTTTGATAGGCTGATATTTTATACCAATATTCATTACCTACTTACATATTATTTTATTACCTGTAACCTATAAAATATTTGTGTGTTTGTAAAATTTTATTTACAAGTGTCAGGTCAGTTTACAACATGCAACAGTTCACTGTGGCACATTTACATCAGTGGTCTCCAGACTGTGGTCTGTAGGCCAGATGCAGCTCTTTACCAGCCTTAATCCAGCCCTTGGGGCACTGTTCCGCCCAACGATACCAACCATGGGGCATAATTCCTGCTATTAAACCATTGATGGGGCACTTTTCCTCCCACCAATACAAGGCATTATTCCTCCCAATGACTACCATATATACTCAAGTATAAGCCGACCCGAATTTAAGCCGAAGCACCCAATTTTACCACAAAAAACTCACTGTGTCTATGTGCATGCCTCACTGTGCCCATGACTAGACTTTCGTTTAACATGGGAGTATATAGAAGGGGTGCCCGGCTTTGAGAAATCAGTGCTCCCCGGGCCATAGGTCCCCCAGACAGCAAACTTTGCACACTTGTAGAGGATAACTGGGTCTACATGTGTGCCAAGAAGGGGTGCCCAACTTGGAAAAAAATAAATAAATCGGTGCTCCCCGGCCGTAATGCCATGATGGGAAGAGACCTACGGCTGGCCAGTACCAGGTCCCCAAAGCCTGGGAGATCAGGCGCAAAAAGGTGACTCTAGTATAAGCCGAGGGGGCATTTTCAGCACCAAACAATTTGCTGAAAAACTTGGCTTATACTCGAGTATATATGGTAGGTACTACTCCTCCCATGGATATAAAAAACAGGGCACCATTCCTTCCACGCAAACCAATGCCGATGCATAATTCCTCTCATGGATACCAACTACGAAGCACTATTCCTCCTTCTGACACCAATGACGAGGCACTATTCCTCCCACAAACACCAACGATGGGGCACTATATCTCCCACGATCAACAATGATGGGGCACTATTCCTCTTCATACTGACCAAAGGCGCTATGTAAATGTATTTACTTAACTGAACACCAAGCCCGAGGCATTGTTTATTCCGACTAAACCCAAGGCAAGTTCTACTCCCACTTACCCTTTGTTTAGAAAGTTTTAAGACCCAATTTTTACATGAACATGACATTACATGGTATGTACAATTTTCTCCTGGCAACAAGGTAAACAAAAAGGTTTTAGCTGGGCATACACTTTACATTTTGTTTTGGACAGATGAGGGAGGATTAGAAAATCTCAAATTTTCACTGCTACCTGGGGCTCCATTACAAAGTTTCCCCCCCTTACTTCCTGTATTATGTTTGGTGTTCCTTTAAATCAGTTTCACCTTTTTTTGTTCTACATTTTTTAATAGAGTAGGAAATAGAACCCTGGTCTGTTTTCTAGGACATCTGTGACCGAGAGATTCTTCTTTACTTTGAGTCTTGTAATCTACAACATGGAGATTCCTTCAACAGTTGTCCCAGGAATAATGGATTCCACGATGAGATTTCTCCTCTATCATACCGCCCAACATTTTGAGATGGGAACGAGGGACACCAATTAGCAAAAGTATGTAGCATAGTATGCCACACCCCCTTAACCACTTAAGACCCGGACCAAAATGCTGCTAAAGGACCTTCGTTGTTTTAACGGACAATTGCGCGGTCGTGCGACGTGGCTCCCAAACAAAATTGGCGTCCTTTTTTCCCCACAAATAGAGCTTTCTTTTGGTGGTATTTGATCACCTCTGCGGTTTTTATTGTTTGCGCTATAAACAAAAATAGAGCCACAATTTTGAAAAATGCAATATTTTTTACTTTTTGCTATAATAAATATCCCCAAAAATATATATAACATTTTTTTTTCCTCAGTTTAGGCTGATACGTATTCTTCTACCTATTTTTGGTTAAAAAAAAAATCGCAATAAGCGTTTATCGGTTGGTTTTCGCAAAATTTATAGCGTTTACAAAATAAGGGATAGTTTTATTCCATTTTTATTATTTTTTATTTTTTTACTACTAATAGCGGCGATCAGCGATTTTTTCGTGACTGTGACATTATGGTGGTTAAAGGAGAATTAAAAAAAAAAAAAAGGTTAGTTACCCACTACTATTCCTTTATACTGGTTTCTGAAATGTACAAATGCAGCAATTTAGAATTTGGATTAAAGATTTAGCACTGGGAAACACTTTTTGAAAAATAAAAAGCGCATTTTATATACAACTATATAGGTCAGACCAAAAGGAGGAGGAAAGAGTGACAGGTGGGAGCTATGCTCTATTCCTGTTACGGTGAAAGCCCAAAATGTTGGCTTTTCTAGCTTTTTATGTTGCAGTGACACTAGTTGCCAGGACAAATAGAGAGGAGGAGAGTCTCCCCTCTCTCTATGTGTAATCCCATTTATAAAAATAAAAATTGCTTTATAAGCAAACATTCCCAATGATCCTTCATCTCATCATACCTTTGTGTTTGTTAATACTTGAAAACGCATAAAAGAATGTGCTATATAATTGCCACACAGAAGGCATGGAATTTAAGACATGCAAATGTAATTTAAAATGTAAATAAAATATTTTATTCTGCAGGCACTGTATAATCCAAAACTGAGAAGATATTCCTTAGACCCATAGAAAGCCCCCAGAACTAGTTTTCTTTTTGCACCTCCTGTTTCGCCCACTTCCCTTCCTCAGCTGTTGAGCTCCCATTACAAGACTGGGACTGAGCCAGACCAGCAGGTACAACCTACCAAAAAGCACTCAGGAAGTGGGACGTTACTGCATTGATGCATTTGTTAGTTTTAGCAGAACAGCAAAAGGTACCATATTTATCGGCATATAACACGCACCCTAACTTTAAGAGGGAAGTTTCAGGAGAAAAACTTTACACAACCCCCTCCGTATAACACGCAGGCAGTTTACCCTCTATTTTTAGGATAAAAAAGGGAGTGTTATACGCCAATAAATACAGTAAACACTGCATTGAAAATTGCTTAAATCCTTGAAATGTAATATGGACCGATTATTACATGGAGTTCTGCTGTGTATATGGGTTCTGTACATGGGCATAGCCATACACATTGTATTAGTCTCCCATTCTCCCTAAACTAAAGTTGTGAACCCATTCCGTAGGAAGAATGGAGGTTTCTACTTGGCATGAATATTCATGCAGTAAAATGCATGGCAGGTGTGACTAGATTTTAAATGTAATATTTAAAATAACAAAATTACCTCAAGCCGTGGCCATCTTGAGTAAGGGCAGATGATTCATGTACATTTACTTCCTGGAACCCATGTGCTCTGAGTTAAGGCATGCAGGTGTTCCGTCAGAATCAGTGACCCATCAGATTAAGTAACAGAAGTGACATTGTGTCACTACACTGCGACGGCCATCTTGGTACACGTCCGCAGTAAGCCTACAGGCAGAAGGTGGCAGTGGACAACTTTTTACACCCCCATTAAGTTCTTTGTTTACCGCCATTGTACTGGAACTAAAATGTTCTTCAAAGACTTCAACAAAGCTCTTAGGGCATGGGTCTTCAAACTACGGCCCTCCAGTTGTTCAGGAACTACAATTCCCATAATGCCTAGTCATGTCTGTGAATGTCAGTGTGTTACAATGGCTCATGGGATGTGTAGTTCTACAACATCTGGAGGGCCGTAGTTTGAGGATCCCTGTCTTAGGGTGTACAAAGGTGGAACTTGCCTTATTTAAATTCACAGATATCAAGGATTAGATTAGAGCCAGAGAATCTAATAGGCTTCAAAAAAGGGTAGGCTCGGGGAGAAGAGCACTGTTCCCCGAGCACACCCACTTATGTGACAATAGTAAATTAATATTCATTGTTTTCTTCCTGATTCTCCTCCTGGCCAATCAGAAAGCAGGTTCTGAGACCCATCACTCAATTAGCCAAACAGAAAGGTGATCTGATTGGCCACCTTGGAGGAGGAGGAGGGAGTATATGCACGGTGTGATGCAGGAGATGAAGAGATGCAGGGGAAGCTGCCACCTGCTACCTAGATGGGGTAAGTACGTGGCCGACAAACTAGGGGGGTTGGCGTTAGGCGCAGGGGTGCAACTGTGAAACTCAGTGGTGGAAATGTTTAGGTCTGCTTCAAAACCTGGGAAGCTTGCAGTCATCAAGCCAGCTATGAAATTTGTATCGTATCAAAGTGACACCATGGGGGTTATTAACGAATAGCAAATCCACTTTGTACTACAAGTGAAAACTACAAGTGCAAAGTGCACTTGCTGTAGATCTGAGGGGGACATGCAAGGAAAATAAGAAACCACATATTAACTTGCACATGATTGGATGATAAAATCAGCAGAGCTTCCCCTCATTTCAGATCTACCCCTCAGATTTACAGCGACTGCATTCCTAAGTGCACTTTCAGTGCAATTTCAAGTGTAGTTTGCACTTAGTGCAAAGTGGATTTGCCTTTCGTAAATAACCCCCCCCCCCCACCTGTCTAAGAGATAAAATTTAACTGGAAATTAATCTTTCAATACTATAAATGATCCAAAGTACACCAACAAATCCATCCAAGGAATGGCTCAATGAGAAGAAATTAAAGCGGATCTCCACCCTAAAGTGAAGATCCGCTGATCGGAACCCTCCCCCCCTCCGGCGTCACATTTGACACCTTTCAGGGGGGAGGGGGGTGCAGATACCTGTCTAAAGACAGGTATCCGCACCCACTTCCGGCCCGCAGTCTCGGGCAAAAGACGGGCTTTTCCCGTTGTGTGCTGGGAACTCTCAGCTCCCAGCACACAGCGGGAGCCAATCGCGGGCGCAGCGCGACTCGCGCATGCGCCGTAGGGAACCGGGCAGTGAAGCCGGAGCGCTTCACTTCCTGGTTCCCTCGCCGTGGATGGAGGGGGGAGCAGCAGGGTGACGAGCGATCGCTCATCCTCTGCTGCGGACGCCGCTGGACTCCAGGACAGGTAAGTGTCCTAATATTAAAAGTCAGCAGCTGCAGTATTTGTTGCTGCTGGCTTTTAATATTTATTTATGGTGAACCATCCGCTTTAAAGGGGTTGTAACGGTTCGGTTTTTTTTTTGTTGGTTCACTTACCTTTTCCTTCGATTTCCCTTCTAAATGTTTTTTTTCTTTGTCTGAATTTCTCACTTCCTATTCCTCCTCAGTAAGCTTGCCCCCATCATCCGAGCCGTTCTGGCTGGGGATCTGGCTTCATCCCTGCGGAGAGACGCTGTGTATCCTTACTGTGTTCACATTATCTCCCCGCAGGGATGTAGTCCCAAGGGAGGGGACGAGCACGCTGACTAACTTCCAGCCAGAATGGCTCGAAAGATGGTGGCAAGCTTACTGAGAAACAGGAAGTAAAAAATTCAGACAAAGAAAAAAAAAACATTTAGAAGGGAAATCGAAAGAAAAAAAAAGGCATGTGAACCAACAATGCACTAGCTTAACCACTTGAGTCCCCGCATATAGTCAAATGACGGCGGCAAAGGGGATCTGAATATCCCAGCCGCCGCCATTTGACGGCATCATGTTCTCCGGCCACTAGGGGAAGCGAAATTAAAATCCCTGCAAATTAAGGGAATTGATTGGAGACCCCCAGATCACCAGAACTGGTGTCCCCATTGGGAGATTTCCCCTCTATTAAGCCATATACACACACTATCGGTTTTGTTAAGCCTGAAGAGAAAAACCTGCAGGAAAAAACATCTAATATGAGGTCAAACCTTAAGAGTTTCAGTTTGTATGCAACCAGGCAGGCCCTTGCACTACATGGTTCTGGTAAACCCGAAGAGAAAAACCTGCAGGAAAACGGATAGTGTGTATGGGGCTTTACTTTTCTGGGGACAACCCAAAAAAAAAATTTTTTTTTTTACCTTAACATTCAATGTTAATAGTTAACCACTTAACGCCCACCACATGTATATATATACGTCCACAGAATGGCACGTACAGGCAGATGGGCGTACTGGTACGTCCCTGACTTCCCGCGAGTCGGGGGTCCAATCAGGACCCCCTCCGCTACATGCGGCGGTCGGTAAGCCTCTGGGAGAGATCCGGGATGAGGGGGCGGCTGTTCGTTTCTGTCCGCCCCCTCGCGATCGCTCCCAGCGAATCGGCTTCCCCCCGCTCTGCCCGCTCTCTGCCTGTGTAATGTAAACACAGGCAGAGAAAGTGATGGCACCTCTCCTCTCGGCTGTATTTTCGATCCGCCGAGAGGAGAGAAGACATCACATAGTAAGTCGCACCAACACTACACTGACACCATACACATAGGCACATTAACCCCTTCAGATCACCCCAGCCCTCTGTCACAGTGATCATATATTTACTGATCACTGCATTTACTGTCAGTGTGACAGTTAGTGTGACAGGCAGTTAGTGTTAGGTCCAGGTTAGCCCCCTACCCCCCCTAATATCGCAAAAAATAAAAAATCGCAGAGGCAATCAAATACCATCAAAAGAAAGCTCTATTTGTGGAAAGAAAAGGACGCAAATTTTGTTTGGAAGCCGCAGTGCCGAATTGTAAAAACACCTTTGGGCATTTAGCAGCATATTGGTCCGGGGCTTAAAGCGGATGTCCCCCTGAAAAAAAATATTAAAAGCCAGCAGCTACAAATACTGCAGCTGCTGACTTTTAATATTACAAAACTTACCTGTCCTGGAGTCCAGCGGCGTCCACAGCAGAGGACGAGCGATCGCTCGTCACCCTGCTGCTCCCCCCTCCATCCACGGTGAGGGAACCAGGAAGTGAATCGCTCCGGCTTCACTGCCCGGTTCCCTACGGTGCATGTGCAAATCGATTGGCTCCTGCTGTGTGCTGGGAGCCGAGTGTTCCCAGCACACAACGGGGGGGGGGGCGACGGGATGTGGGGAAAAAAAATTGTCTTTTGCCCGAACGTGTGGCCGGAAGTGGGTGCAAATACCTGTCTTTAGATAGGTATGTGCACCCCCCTCCCCCTGAAAGGTGTCAAATGTGACACCGGAGGGGGGAGGGTTCCGATCAGCGGAAGTTCACTTTAGGGTGGAGCTCCGCTTTAAGTGGTTAAAAGGACAAATAAAGAGAATGAATCTCCTTAACGGAGGCACAGACAGCAAAAAAAAAAAAACAACAAACATTTTAATCCAAAAGTAAAAAACATTTTGCCTTTAGTTCTATTTTAAGCTGTTGGTGGACATTAAGGCTTCATTTCCATGGACATTTTTACTGCCACTTCTTTTAGCCTTTTTTACAGCTTAAAAACACCTTTCCATGTTTTTTTTTTTTTTTTAGAAACATTTTTTTTTTTTTTGAGCTGGAGCTCAAAAACGCCGCGGCAGCGTTTTTGCACGTTTGAGCATTTTTTAATGTCTGGCGTTTTTACAGCTCTATTGCTGGAGCTTCAGAACGCACTGGTCCTACGTTTTTTTGCAGCTTAAAAACGGCTCAGCCATCTACAGCTCAAAAACGTCATGGTGGGCATGAGCCCATAGACTAAACGCTCAGAAAAGTGGCTGTAAAAACGTCCATGGAAATGAAGCCTTATGGTTCATAATGATGTCAGGGTGTTACAGGGAAACCCCTATTTGCGAGATACAGGACAGGCTGAATGGGGCCGAAAGCTGAATATGACCTTAGTTAACCGGTCCAGTTTTTCACAAGGAAAAGTAATTTTCAATTTCATGCTAAAAAAATAAAAACAATGTAATTAAATAATTAAAATGCAACAGTTTCTGCCTTAAACGGTAAATACAAATTAAGCATTTTTAAAAGACTTCTTCAACTTGCATCTATCAGCGTGTGCAAGCTTTCTCTCATGTAAATACACCAGTCTTTGTAGCTTGCCTTTTCTACATTTCTTCATACAAGCAGAGCTATTTTTGTTGCCCTGGTTGGTCTCCAAAGTGTAATACGAAAGCAGACTTTTGTAATATCGAAGGACAACAGAACACCTCCAACAGAGAACACAAAAGGTCAAACGATTAGGCAGTGGAGTTGGGTTTACAGGAGAACATGTACCGGCCCCTATATTCATAGATGGACATTTGAGATCTTCCAGTACATCAATCATTTTCATCAGCTTTGCCCGTCATATAGAGGTAAGTCCCTTTTAAGTTTAGGGTCCCCTGCTGTGTTGGTCATTGTGGTGGCTTGGTGCTGGCCTCACTCTTCCACTTGTAAGTGACTCTCTTCATCAATGTCTTGGTGCTCTGCCGAAACCTCTGCTGGGTGAAATAGAACAAGATGGGGTCCAACACGCTGTTCATGCTGGCGAATGGTCTGGTGCACTTATACACAATGGCGAAAGTCTGCAAGACCAGGCAAGGAACATCGGTCCTGGAACGTACTACCAAATATATTGTTTTGGTCAGGTGAAATGGGAAGAAGCTTATGGCGAAGACCAGAACCACAATGATGATCGTACGGATGGCTTTGTCTTTCTTTCTTCGAACTGCTGAATCAGCAAGGTCATCTTTCTGGAAGAGGATCTTGGTCATGGCACAATAGCAGGTCACAATGGCAATAAAAGGGATTAAAAATCCTGTGATAGTCAAAATGATTCCATAAGGAAAATATCGAGAGGAGAGATCTGGGGGGCTTAAGTCATAACAAACAGTTCTGTTCCTCTGAATTCCGGTGGATGCAAATAAAAAAGTGGGGATACATTGGACAATGACGATGAACCAAACCGCCCCACACACCACCCACGTAAACTTCTTGCCCCTCTTTTTGTGCCAGACAGACAAGGGGTGGCATATGCCCATGTATCTTTGGTAGCTCATACAGGTGAGGAACATGATGCTCCCGTGTAGGTTTGTGTAAAATTGGAATCTGACAAACCGGCAAGTGAAGTCCCCAAAGGGCCAGTAGTCATGTTGGACATAGTTATAGACGAGAAGTGGGAGAGAACACACATAGAACAAGTCTGCCATGGCCAAGTTCAGGGTGTAGATGGCCGTGCGAGTCAAGGCTTTTCTTGACAGCCATACTTGAAGGATGACAATGAAGTTGAGTGGAAGACCAAAAACTAACACTACGGAATAGACCACCGGGAGCAGAATTTGCTTGAACTCCTCATGGAAGGTGCAGGAATTCTTCCCAGTGACAACCGATGTGATGTTATCCATGCTTGAAGAACGCAGAAGAGGTCACATGGTCAGATCAGAAATCTGAAAAAAGCAAAACAAAAAAAACGAATTTTACAAAAAGTACCTCACACATAAATTATGCCAAAAAGAAAACCCACATAATAGATCATGGATAAACTAAAATAGCTCATCGTGGTTTATCTTTCTGGTTTTAGGAAGCTGACAAAAAAACAAACAAAAATTTTTTTAGCCTGCGTTTAAAGCTAAAGTTTATTCCAATATTTTCCCTACTTGGTTCCTCAACATGCAAATAATATTTGAATTTTTTTTTCCATTTTATGACATACCTTATTTTGGACCAATGCATTTCATCACTGGAGCTCTGAGCTACTATACAAATGTAGACAGATTATGTCTGGCAGGGGGGGCCAGAAGGGTGCTGTAAATAGCTTCTGGAAAGCATCACAGCACCCAACCTCAGTACTCCACTCAAGAATCCTCAAGCCTGATGTAAGCAGTGGGCTGGCTCTTTGTAGGAGTCATGCAAATATCAAAATGTCTTGATGGGTGGAGGTTAGTCGGGAGTACTAGGCAGTCTATTTGCATGCAGATCACCTGAGGTAGCACCCGCATGCAATGTTGAGCATCCATGATCAAAAAGGGCAGATGAGCGATGGTCACGCTGGGAAGGAAAGGACTACATGATGCAGGATGTCCTCCAGTAAGAAATTCACTTGTTCTCAGCATTTGACTTGCTATGGCTTCATAAGCCTCATACACACGATCGGACTTCCAGACTTTTCCGTGGATTTTAGTTAAAAAAGGGCGTTGGCCGAACTTGGTATGCATACACAGCAAAACCTTTTCAGCCAACTTTCACCAAATCACGTGTTTTTTCAGTTATTCCTGCCACCCTATGGGCAACCTCTGCTATTGTCTTAGCATTGGTTCTGAGCATGCATTTGTACTTTGGACTTTAGTCCGGTGGACTTGTGTACACACGATCAGATTAGCCGGCATAGGACATTTTTTGCCGGAAAGTTAGTCTGTTCTCAAAGCAAACATTTGCCCGATGAAAAAGTTTGTCCGATGGAGCGTACACACGGTCGGAGTGTCGGCTAAAACAGGTCCACCGGACATTTGTTGTCAAAAAGTCTGATCGTGTGTATGGGCCTTAAGGCACACTAAGTAGCAGGATGCAGTTTCAGTATAAAGGCCCATACACACTATAGGACTTTTTGAAATGTCCGACAGACCTGTTTTAGCAGACAATCCGACCGTGTGTACGCTCCATTGGACAAACTTTTTCATCGGACAAATGTTCGCGGTGACAAACTTTCCAGCAACAAAATGTCCTACGTCGGCTAATTCGATCGTGTGTACTAAAGTCCAAAGTACAAACACGCATGCTCGGAACAAATAATAAAGATCAGACAATAGCAGAAGTTGCCCACAGGGTGGTGGTAAAGAGCTGAAAAAACATGTGATTTGGTGAATGTTGGCTGAAAAAAAAGGATTTTTAAATACAGCTTACCTGTAAAATCCTTTTCTTGGAGTACATCACGGGACACAGAGCGGCATATTCATTACTATATGGGTTATATGGAGTACCTTCAGGTGTGGACACTGGCAATCTCAAACAAACAGGAAGTCCCTCCCTATATAACCCCCTCCCCTAGAGGGAGTCCCTCAGTTTTGTAGCAAGCAGTATGCCTCCCAAAATGTTCCCAAAAAGAGGGGTGGGAGCTCTGTGTCCCGTGATGTACTCCAAGAAAAGGATTTTACAGGTAAGCTGTATTTAAAAATCCCTTTTTCTTTCTCGTACATCACGGGACACAGAGCGGCATATTCATTACTATATGGGATGTCCGAAAGCAATGCTTTAATGAGGGGAGGGAGACATCTTCCAAAGAAGGATTTAATTTAGAGGTATACTCAAATACTAGTAAATCCAACTTAAACGAGAAATGTAAATCTCAAATCAAATCAAGGGAGCCCCCTCAGATCCTGAGGAGCTTGAATCGCGGCCTGTAGTACTGACTGCCCAAAGGCTGTATCCGCATTCCTTCTTACGTCCATTTGATAAAATTTTGTAAACATGTGGACTGACGACCACGTTGCTGCCTTGCATACTCGAGCCAGAGAGATCTGATGATGATGATGTGCTGCCCAGGAGGTGCCCATGGCCCTGGTAGAATGGGCCTTTGCCGACAAAGGAGGAGGCAACCTCTTCAAACCGCAGGCCTGAACGATTAATTGTTTAATCCATCTTGCGATGGTGGATCAAGCAGCTGCCTGACCCATCTTGGGCCCTTCCGGTAAAACGAACACCACATCTGTTTTCCGAACCTTCTCTGTAGCTTTAAGATAGGCCTTTATGGCCCTGACAATATCCAACGTATGCAGCAACCCCTCCTTTCTAGAGGTGGGTTTTGGAAGAAGGATGGAAGTACCACATCCTGGTTCAGGTGGAAACTGGATATAACCTTTGGTAGAAAGGAAGAATGAGGACGGAACCCCGCCCTATCCTTATGTAAAATGAGACATGGTTCCTTACAAGATAAGGCTGCCAATTCCGATACTCTCCTGGCCGAAACTATGGTGATCAGAAATACCGACTTTCTAGTCAGTAAAACCAAGGTACCTCAGCCAACGGCTCCAGGGGTTGTTTCTGTAGAGTTGACAGAACAAGATTTAAGTCCCATGGACAAAGTGGTGATTTGACCGGAGGATTAACACGTAAGACTCCCTGTACGAAGATCTTAACCAGCGAGTGGGCGGCCAGCGGCCTCTGAAATCACACTGATAAGGCTGAAATCTGTCCCTAGATCGTGCTTAATGCCAGGCCTTTATCCACTCCTA
The DNA here is from genome assembly GCA_029574335.1 of Rana kukunoris. Taxonomy (NCBI): domain Eukaryota; kingdom Metazoa; phylum Chordata; class Amphibia; order Anura; family Ranidae; genus Rana; species Rana kukunoris. Next base: position 34,579,397 of record CM056050.1, on the reverse strand, counting down.
GCTGGAGGAAACGTAATACTCTATCAATGGTATACTTGCGGGAAACCCATCTCTTAGCCTCACACCAGCCTACGTAGGCCCTCCAAACCCTGTAACAAAATTACCCTGGAGGCCGGCTTTCTAGCCTCAATGAGGGTAGGGATTACCTGCCTAGACAGACCTCTACCCTGAGAATCAGGGATTCAGCCGCCAGGCCGTCAAATTTAGACGCCGTAATGCAGGGTGGAGGATCGGGCCTTGTGAGAGTAGGTCTGGCCCTAGAGGAAGAGTCCAAGGGCCTCCCGCTGCCAACTTCAGGACTAGTGAGTACCATGCCCTCCGGTACCAAGCTGGGGCTACCAGGATAACCAGCCTGTGGTATGATCCTGCGCCACAGGCGGGGTAGTAACTGCAGTGGGGGAAATGCATATAGAAGTTATGATTGATGCCAAGGGCAAACCAACACATCGGTTCCGCAGGCCATAGGGTCCCTCGTTCGAGACATTAACCTGTCTAGCTTCTTGTTGAATCCTGATGCCATGACCTCCACGTCTGGCACTCCCCACTTCTGGCAGATTGTCTGAAAAACTTGTGGATGCAGAGACCACTCCCCCGGCGACAGGGTTTGGCGACTTAGGAAGTACGCCTGCAGGTTGTCCACCTCGGGAATGAATGTCGCCGATATGCAGGGTACATAAACCTCTGCCCACCGAAAAACCAAGCTCCTCTCACTCTGAGTGGCTTGACTCTTGGTTCCCCCTTGGTGGTTCACCTATATGCCACCGCTTTGGCCTTGTCTGAATGACTTCTCACCGAGGACCCCTGTAATCTGGATGTCTACGCCAGGAGGGCTAGCTGAGCCGCTCAGAACTCCCAGACCTTGATGGGCAGCTGCCTCTCCGCCTCTGCCCAAGTTCCTTGGCGAGTGAACTTGTTCAAGACCGCTCTCCAGCCTTCCAGACCACTGGGCAGAACCAAGCTGCTAGAATTGCTGCCTGTAGGACACGAGCGTGGAAGCGTGTGGTATTGCCTCGAACATGGCCATCGCATACATAGGCGAATAGTTGGCTCTTTTTTGCTTAGAACCAACTGAATCAATCTCTTGATAGCCTCGACCTTTACCAGGGGCAGGAACATCCATCTTCTGTTCTGTGTCTAATCTCGTGCCGAGATATTCCAACCGCTTTGTAGGTTGAAATGCTGATCTTTCCCCGGTTTAGGACTCAGCCGAACCTCTCGAGGTACTGAACCATGAGGGCTACTACGCATTCCACCAAGGAAGCGAGTGATCTTATGATTAAGAGGTCGTCCAGGTATGCTAGGACCGAGATCCCTTGGATCCTTTGGACTGACTAGAATAGGAGCTAGGACCTTCGTGAATACCCGGGGGCCGTAGCCAGCCCGAAGGGGGGCGCCACAAATTGGAAGTGACGCTGTATCACTGCGAGGCGTAAAAACAAAAATATTCGATGTGGCTGAAAGACCTGGTACATGAAGGTAACCCTCCTTTATGTCTATAGAAGCCCGATCCTTCTGGAGTGTGGCGGCTGCTGGCCAAACGGATTCTATCCGGAAAGAGCGAACCCTTAGGTAAGCATTTAAACCTTTTAGGTCCAAAATTGGTCTGACATTGCCGATGAGCCTTGGTATGACAAACAGATTGGAATAGAAACCTAGCCCCTGTTCCTGGGCTGGTACCTCTACCATTATGCCCTGGTAAAGCAGGTGATCCAATGCTGCCCGCATTGAGACCCCCTCTGTCGGGGACCGATCCCCAGAGGCCTGTCCTTGCGATCCATTGTTAAAAGTTTGATCGCGCAGGAGGACCGTACTGCCTGAAATTTGAGGGCCCTGGAACCGGGGGGAGCTGCCCTTTTAAACGCAGGACCCCGGAACTTCCTTTGACTGGTAAAAGGGTACTTTTGCCACTTGAAACAGTCTGAATGTATTTATCCAGATCTTTCCATGGAAGGGCAAACCTGCCAGCAGTCTTTTACATGGGGCTCGGCCGCCCAGTTCTTCAACCAAAAGAGCCTTCTCATATGCACTAAAAATAGTGACAACGAGACGCCTGCTGGATGGAGTCTTTTTATATAGCCTCTACCGCAAAGCACAGAGCTCTGGGAATATCCAATAACTCCTCTGCCTATCGGGCAGGGATGTCTAAGCATCTGTTTTGTCTGGTTCCTTAATGCCTGAAAAAACTCCAATTGTAGCCACTGCTGGCTGTAGCCAGAGATGCTGGAAAAAGTGTCTCTAAACGTTTATCGACCGGGACCTTAAACATTTGTATGTTTCCCCTTAGGCCAGTTAATGATTTATTCACCCATGAGATGGCTGCGTCCACCGTTGGGAGCGCCCCCTTTCTTTAGAAAAATGTCTTTTTCATAGGGTAAATAACAGAAAACCTTCCAGGTGGTCTCCCATCCAGGCACTAACCAGGCCCTACCCTGCTTAGCCTCTGAGATCAGACGAGATCGGGCGCTTTCCGGGAGATGCGGCCTCAAGGACCTCACGGGTAGTTGAAAAGCAGTGCCCGAACCGGGACCTGAACCCTGGACCCTCAGATCAAAAGTCCGATGCTCTACCAACTGAGCCATCCGGGCCCCTTTTAAAGAGCACTTGGTCAGGGGAAAGAGTGCCTGCAAGCACAAATATTTCCTGGCAGACGTGCATAAAGACTACCCTCTCGTCAGCTTTAGGCGGCAGAAAAAATTCTGTCCGGTCGTCCCAATCCTGGAAAAACCAATTCCTCTAACAGAGGATGGGCCAGAAAAGCTGCGTTGCTTAAAGGCGCTTTTAAAAGAACCCAAAGAGGATACCGCAGGAACCTGAGGCTCTGGAAATGGCAAATTGAATGCCAAGCGGACCATGTCTGTCAAAGACTGGACCCACAGACTCTCCGCCTGGGAGGCTGAAAACGATTCTACAGTGGTAGATCCTCTAGGTTCTGTCCCTTTTGGCGATGGGGATCTAGTCCGCTTCTTGCCAGAAAAAGAGCCAGCGATCATAGCTGTTAACCTCTTTTCTCTAGCCCCCCTAGGGTGACGGCTAGCATCTCCTCTGTGATAACACAGGGTTGGGCCGACCTGGGCCAGCCTCAGCACCAGACCCCCTTAATGGCTTATCCAGGGTGACCCCTATAGGAATAACCTGTGGGGAAAGTATTGGCATATTATCAGAACCAGAGGAGGAACCCCTTTGTCTTTGCCCTTTTCTCTTTATTTTTATTTTTTATTTTTTTGTGTTTTGATCCTGAACCCTTGGAAGCCATAATACAAAACCGAAGGACTCCGCTTACAACAACAGACTGTTATAGCCAGGAGTACAAAAAAATAAGGTTTAGGGGACAATAGGATCACTAATGCCCCAAAACCGGTGGGGCTCAGTATGTTTTCTTTTATATATTATTCATCACATACAGCCCCACCCCCAACATGTTTGCCAGCATTCAACCTGTTGCCAAGGGGATTTTGGCTTAACAAAAAGTATTGGAGCTGACTCCAGCATGTAGTACCCTTCTCGCCACCGGGAGTCACTGTGCTGCCAGCTCTACGTCCTCTCTCTCCAGCTCAGCTCTGAACTGAGCTAAGAACGCGCCTGCTGTGTATAACAGCAATTAAAGGCACGCCCACTCTACACTGCAGTCACACTCCCCGCCCCCCCCCCTCCCGAACGGCGCAAAAATTTTCTATATGCATGCGCGCGTGCACGCGCGCGACTGTCGGGGGAGGAGAGCCCAGGAGGAGACGCACTCTGGAGCCCAGGAATGCAGGTTGGAGGACGCATCAGGCGGCAGATTTGAATCCCGGCAAGGTAAGGCTAACACAGGCCCCTAAGGAGTCCCTTTAGCCTAGAGACAGATCTTTTTTTTTTTTTTTTTTTTTTAAAGATCTTCAACCAGCGAGCAGCAGGTAGCTAGCAAACATACATAGATAGGTAGGGGGATCAAGTTATGGGGGGAAACATTTCAGGGCATCCTATCTATCAGACATAGTGACCATGGTGCCAATGCAGAGCATACTCAGGCTACCCCCCTTAAGATCTCCCCTGGAGAGCCTGCTGTCGAACCAAGTCCCGCAGGCTCCCCTCTTACCTGCTCCATGCCGCAGGACGTTTTGCAAAACGGTCCAATCTTCTCCCATCTCCGTGGGTAGCGTAGTAGACCTTCAGGCCCTGGGGTCCTATGAAGGTACCCACTGTCCTGGACCTATATAGCACCCTGGCAAACAGGAACTTATGGTCTTTACAAACTCCAAGTCCTGGGCCCAGGGTCCAGCCCTCCAAAGAGGAGCATTATAGGCAAAACCCCACGGTTTGGGGCCCGGGTACTGTCCACTTTGGCACTGAGGCTCCTTGGACAGATCCGGTTAGCCCGCCCTTAATCCCAAGGATGTGGAGCAAAGCTATTCCGTGACCAACACCTAAGACACTGGCGAAAAAACTGAGGGACTCCCTCTAGGGGAGGGGGTTATATAGGGAGGGACTTCCTGTTTGTTTGAGATTGCCAGTGTCCACACCTGAAGGTACTCCATATAACCCATATAGTAATGAATATGCCGCTCTGTGTCCCGTGATGTACGAGAAAGAAAGTCCTGCCGTGTGTATGCATACCAAGTTCACGGCCAACACCCTATGAACAAAAATTCACAGAAAAGTCAGATGGAAATCCGATCGTGTGTATGAGGCTTAAGAGTACTGTACAACTGTGCAAGACTGAGGGAAATGTTGGAGCAGTACTCATCACATACAAAGTAGGCAGCCTTGTAATGCTTGGTTGTTTGAGCTGCATAAAGAAATAAAATATCACAAAAATGAGCAGAGGGCCTCATATTGTGGGAAAACAACCTTTTGTTATGGTGCTCCTCTCCAGCAGTGGGCCACCACAGCACCGATATACCAAGCCTAGGAGGAATACTCACCACATTAAGCCACAAGAAATAGTATATAGTGTAGGACAGGGTCTCCAAATGTTTAAAACTAAGGGCCAGCTTATTGTCCTTCACACTTTAGGAGGGTCAGATAGTGGCCAGCGAGGGCAGAAAATGTCCCAGGCCCGGCATCATTGAGAATAAATATGGCCTCAGAGTTGATGGTCAGTAGAAGGAGTATTCCCCCTATTAGCAGGAGGAATAGTATCCCATCATTGGTATCAGTAGAAGAAATCGTGCCCTATTGTTGGTTTCAGTGGAAAGAACAGTGCCCCAAGGGCCAGGTAAAGGCTAGCAAAGGGCCACATCTGGCCCTCAGGCCGTAGTTTGGAGATCCCTGGTGTAGGGTATGTCTTCAGAAATTGTATAAGTACTAAGATGGCCTCTGATCCCAGAACCGACGGTGTGAAGTCGGCACGTATAGCTCCGCCTAACGCGTTCCGTGCCAGTGCATGCCCCCAAAGGACGTTATATATTATGTATTCACTTTTTGCAGGTTTTGTATGCCGACTCATTTTGCAAGCTACCCAAAGAGATCATCTTTTAGCGCTGACCAGTTTTGTGATTATTAGCAGCTACATGCAACTCTGCAGCCTCAGAAGCGAAGACCAAGGGGGTCAGCGTTCCAACGCCAGAAGGTTAGCGATAGTTATGCTATTGGCGCTTAGTAAAAAAGGTAAACTGTAACAAGGTGCATGCCACCTAATGAACTCTTCTCTCTAATTTTCATCTGTCCGTTTTACCGTACTCTGGGAATGCAACTATCCCTACATTTCCGGAGATCTGACAGGGGAGACGCTCTGTATTCTCACACACAGCACCTCTAACCACCTCTCCCCTCCACTGTTCATTCACAGAAGCCTTTGTATTCTGTGAATGAGCTCACTTAAATACAAAGAGTTCTGTGATTGGACAGGAGGAGGGGAGAGTTGGGCACAGCAGCTACATGTGACTCAAATGCGGAGACCAGAGGGTTCAGTGGTGTAAAGTAAGGAGCTAGGTCCATGAGGTTGCATGCACCTCGTTGGTCTTAAATCCTGATAATCCAGCTCATTTTACAACGTGGCTGAATTACTGGAGTTCAGCTTTAATTCTGCTTGAAGGTTCAGTTTTAAATGGAATGTATAAAGTGTTGGACACGTCTTTCTTCATTTGGAATAATCCAAGGCTAAATTGTTTAAAAAAAATGTTTGCTTCTTTTTTCGCCAGGTAAATATAAAATTATTGCATGTTATTATGTAGCCCTCTATCCAATTATCAGCTGAGTTCCTGGGCTCCTTTTTTCATGAAAAGCGATGGATCACTGTTCTGATACGAACAAGTAAATAGAACAGCGGTGCTTTCAGAACATAGTGCTGAAAACTTGTGTTCTGTCCATGTTTCCTGCACCATATGCAGAACGCACTTCAGTTGCAATCTACAGGGAAGAAGACCTGATTGATCTCTGCTGCAGTTAACACTTTCAGATCTTGGCATCCCCCCCTCCCACCACCTGGTGCTTCTCCAGATAGGAAGCATAGAGATGACTGGTGACCAGACGGTCACCAGGCATCTCTATGATCGTCGGAGGCCCGGGCGCGATGTGATGACGTCATGCTCGGGTACCCAGAATAAAAAAAAGCCGCAATTGCGGCTAGTAAGCATGATATTGGTGAAAAAATGTTCACGATCTCATGCTTTCCAGCCTGGAGGAGAGATGTGGGGTCTTATTGACCCCGCATCTTTCCTTAACCACTTCCCGACGGCCGTACGAATATATGCGGCCTTCGGGCGGGTCTGAATCTGACAGGACGCATATATGCGTCCTGTGCTCTTAATGGGCACTAGAGGGCGCTAGAGGGCGCGCAAGCGCCGCCGGCGGCGTGCGCGTGCCCGCTGCATTCCTGAGATACCGATGCGCGTGCCTGGCGGCCGCGATGTCCTCCTGGCACTCGCAATCGGTGGTTCCAGGGACAAGACATGGATCTCTGTGTGTAAACACAGAGATCCATGTCCTGTCAGGGGAGAGAGGAGACCGATCTGTGTCTCTTGTACATAGGGACACAGCATCGGTCACCTCCCTCAGTCACCCCCTTCCCCCCCACACAGTTCTAACACACCCAGAATACATTTAACCCCTTCCATGCCCCCCTAGTGTTAACCCGTTCACTGCCAGTCACATTTATACAGTAATCAATGCATTTTTAAAGCACTGATCGCAGTATAAATGTGAATGGCGACAAAAATGTGTCAAAAGTGTCCGATGTGTCCACCATAACGTCGCAGTCCCAATAAAAATCGCAGATCGCCGCAATTACTAGTAAAAAAAAATAATTATAAAAATTAATAATAATTCTGTCCCCTATTTTGTATGCGCTATAACTTTTGCGCAAACCAGTCGCTTATTGTGATTTTTTTTTTTTTTTACCAAAAATATGTAGAATACATATCGGCCTAAACTCAGAAATTTTTTTTTTTTTTTTTTTAAAAATGGGCTATTTATTATAGTAACAAGTAAAAAATATAGGGCCAGATTCTCATAGAAATGCGGCGGCGTAGCGTAAGCCATTTACACTACGCCGCCGCAACTTAACAGAGCAAGTGCCGTATTCTCAAAGCACTTGCTCTGTAAGTTGCGGCGGCGTAGTGTAAATGTCCCAGCATAAGGCCGCGTAATTCAAAGGGGGCGGCTTGTATTTAAATTAAGCGCGCCCCCGCGTCGATCGAACTGCGCATGCGCCGGCCGGGGAAAAAGCCCAGTGCGCATGCTCCAGCTCACGTTAGAAAGCGTCGTTGAAACCGACGTCAAAACGAGGTGATCGTCATTTACGCAATGCCCTATTCGTGAACGACTTAGTAAAACGACATAACCGACGGAAAAAGACGACGCTGTCCCGACGCTATACTTAACATGGCAACGATGGAACTTCGTAAGGTTACCCCTCATTATAGCAGGGGTAACCTTACGGAAACTACATAAACGACGGGGCGGCGTAAAAGCCTTCGGGAATCGGCGTATTAGCCTCATTTGCATAGGCAAATGAGAAAACAACATACAGGCCACCTAGCGGCTGGCGATGTCATTACATCTACGATCCGCCAGTGTAATGGTTTTACACTTGTCAGATCTTCACCTGTATCTATGCGTAAGTGATTCTAGGAATCACACGCATAGATACACGGGGAAAAAACCTGCGATACGACGTATCTGAGATACCCCGTCGTAGCGCTGCTGAGAATCTGGCCCACTGACTTTTTTTCAAAATTTTTGCTCTTTTTTTGTTTATAGCACAAAAAATAAAAACCGCAGAGATGATCAAATACCACCAAAAGAAAGCTCTATTTGTGGGGAAAAAAGGACGCCAATTTTGTTTGGGAGCCACGTCGCACGACCACGCAATTGTCAGTTAAAGTGACGCAGTGCCAGAAGCTGAAATTTCACCTGGTCAGGAAGGGGTATAAGTGCCCAGTAAGGAAGTGGTTAAAGAGGACCTGTCACACACTATTCCTATTACAAGAGATGTTTACATTCCTTGTAATAGGAATAAAAGTAATAAAAAAAAAAAAAAAAAAAAAAGTGTACAAAAAAAAAAAAAAAATCTTTTTTAAATTAAAAAACTCCCCCGTCCCCGGCAGCTCGCGCTCAGAAGCAAACATACACACAAGTCCCGCCACGTGCGTTAGAGCGTGTGCAGCAATTCTCGCACTAGACCCTTCTCTGTAACTCTAAACTGATAACCTGTAAACAGGTCGCCTATGGAGCTTTTCAAGTACTGAAATTTTAAAGCATGGCATGTTAGGTATCCGTAGACTCGGTGTAACATTATCTTTCATATTTTACAAAAAAATAAAAAATTGGGCTAACTTTACTTTCATTTTTTTAATTCATGAAACCATTTTGTTTTCCCCAAAAAAGGAGTTTGAAAAATGATTGCGCAAATACCGTGCAAGATAACAAGTTGCAATGACCGCCATTTTATTCCCTAGGGTGTCTGCTAAAAAAATTATATATATATATATATATATATATATATATATACACATATATATATATACATATACATATACATATATATATATATATATATATATATATATATATATATATATATATATATATATATATATATATATATACATATATATTATATTATATTATATATATATATATATAATGTTTGGGGGTTTTGAGTAATTTCTAGCAAAAGAATGACGATTTGTGCATGGGTACCGGTATGGAGTTGGGAATAAAAGCCCGGTATTGAAGGGGTTAAGAAAAAAAAAAAGTATATACAATGATGTATTGATGAATAAAGGGCTGCAGTATTTTGGTCCGAGATCTGCCTGGAACTTCAGTATATACGGTATGCGCGACACTAGATGGCAGCCTTGCCAAACTGTGATACCTACATTCCTAATGAAATTCATTTATAGCCTAATTAAAAAAAAGTGAAATTTATTACAGAAAACACTTTTTTTTCTGGAAACTGTTTGGTGCCGATTAATCAACTCTACTTTCCTGCTGCATATTTTTACATATCATTTACATAATTTGCATAGGATTACTTGATATTTTGTAGAATACAATTTTCTGTTCTTGTGTAGGACGTTTGCCAGAACCGCACCGCATTTCTGTGCAATTCACATGCGATTTAGAGCGGTGTGTTTTGAGACACCTTTTTTGGAGCTGCACAGCAACGCATGGTCATTTTGTAATACGCAATTTGGTGCGTGCAAACCACAATGCATTTTTGATTCTTTTGGGGGTGTCGTTAACTTTGTTATTGAAACACACAGCAGATCGCATACACAGTGCGATTGCAATGCGGTGCAGGAAACGTGAACCTGAGCTAAATGTGGTTGGATGGGGAAGTGATAGGGGTGGGTTATGAATATCCAGCTTCATCGGGGCGTGGGAATACTCTGCTGAAGGAACGGGAATCCAGGGCTGATGTTCTGGTGCTATTCACAAAGCACATTTAGAGCTCTCTCTGGTCGCTGCTCCACACACAAGCCCTGACAAAGGAGGATATGATGGAGGTACCACTTTGCATATATACCCCCCCTGAATCTTTTAAATTAGACATGTGCAATGACAAAACAAATTCGTTTTTTCCTAAATTTGAAAATACGGAATTTGAAAATACGAAAAAATTTGAACAATAACGTTTATAGGTATAATGAAACGGAGCGAATAAATATTATATTATTTATCATTATTATAATTTAGTTCCATTCCATTTGTTTAGATGCGGCATTCGTTATTTCGCACAATTTTTAACTTCAGTTAAGTTCGTATTCATTACGTTTACCAACAGCCAAATTATTTCAGGTTTTCAAATTTTCGTTCTTTTGGATTTTCATTCATATTTTTGGACTTACAAGTTCTCTAACATTTGGATATTTCCGAATGAACAAATTTGGTTACATTTAAAAAAAATAAAAATAAAATTCGTAACTAAACGAATTGCACCTCTACTTTTATATATAGAATTACAGCCAGTGTTAATTTTGGCAGTGCATTTCAATTTAGTTTTAGTCTTAGAACTAAAATTGCATTTTAGTTTTAGTCCCATTTTAGTCTTCTGCAATTGTTTAAGGTTTTAGTCGTATTTAGTTCTAAATCTCCAGGACATTTTAGTCGACTAAAATCATTTTAGTCATCTAAAATCTAATGGGTGTAGTTAAATTGTAATGCATTATTTAAGCATTTTTTCTACAATTTTCAAACTTATATACTGCTGGAGTGAAAAAATTAAATATGTCATGGAGATATGAACATGCACTACAGACCAGTGTTCATTTTGATGTCAAATTTCAATGTAGTTTTAGTCTTACTGTAGTCTTGACTAAAATGGCATTTTAGTTTTAGTCGTATTTTAGTCATCTCAATTGTTTTAGCTTTAGTCCTATATTTTAGTCGACTAAAATGTTTTAGTTAGTTTTAGTCGACAAAATTATCACCGATTACAGCAATGATGGTACTCCTTTTTCTAACAAATCTATTCGAAAGGTGCAAAGTTTTAAAACATGAACACTTTAGAACATCATCAGCGTGCCTGTTCGACAGCGGGAAAGATTGGAGCTATACCATGCTACCGCAGAAAGTACGTGCAGGAGATAAGTGTGGAGGGTATAAAAGGGGGCAGTATGTGCAGGAGAGGAGTGCACAGAGTATGCCGGTGGTTAATATATGTAGGAGAGCAGAGAATAGGACAGTGGCAATATGTGCAGAAGAGAAGTCTGCAGGGTATGACAAGGGGAAGTATGTGCAGAAGAGGAGTGCAGAGAATATGACGGGGCAGTATTTGCAGGAAAGGAGTGCTGAAAGTATATTAATGGACATTATATGTAGGAGAGCAGAGGGTATGACAGGGGAAACAGGGTATAAAAGGGGGCAGTATGTGCAGGAGAGGAGTGCACAGAGTATGCCGGTGGTTAATATATGTAGGAGAGCAGAGAATAGGACAGTGGCAATATGTGCAGAAGAGAAGTCTGCAGGGTATGACAAGGGGAAGTATGTGCAGAAGAGGAGTGCAGAGAATATGACGGGGCAGTATTTGCAGGAAAGGAGAGCTGAAAGTATATTAATGGACATTATATGTAGGAGAGGAGTGCAGAGGGTATGACAGGGGAAATATGTGCAGGAGAGGAATGTCAAAAGTATGACAGGGTGCATTATGTGGAAGAGAAGTGCAGAGAGTATGACTGTGGTGATGTGTGCAGGATAGGAGTGTGGAGGGAATGGTGAGGGACAAACATAGAGGAGAGGAGTGTGGAGGGAATGAAGGGGTTTAGTATGTGCAGCAGAGGATTGCGGAGAGTATAATGGGGGCCATATGTACAGTAGGGGCGTTTGCAGGGTATGTGCAGGAGAGGAGCGCTGAACGTAGATTAGTGGACAATCTATGTGGTAGAAGAGTGCAGAGGGTATGACAGGGGAAATATGTGCAGGAGAGGAATGTCAAGAGTATGACAGAGGGCAGTATGTGCAAGAGAATTGCAGAGAGTATGACTGTGGTGATGTGTGCAGGAGAGGAGTGTGGAGGGTATGATGGGGGTAGTATGTACAGGAGAGGTGTGTGGATGGTATGATGGGGTAGTATGTACAGGAGAGGAGTGGGGAGGGTATGACTAGGGTAGTATGTGCAGGGGAAGAATGCAGAGGGTATGATGGGATACATATGTACAGGAGAGGTGTGTCGAGGGTATGTCAGTGGGAGGAGTGCAGCGGGTGTCACATGGGACAGTATGTACAGGAGAGCATTGTAAAGGGTATAATGGGGGGTAGTTTGTGTAGGCAAGGAGTTTCGAGGGTGTGACGTCAGTGATAGTCTTTCCCCAATATCAGCGAACAGACAATCACTGACATTGCCACAATAAAGAATGGGGAAGGTGTGTTTACACACACACACCTCTCCCCGTTCCTCAGCTCCTGTGACCAATCGCGGGACACCGGCGGTGATCGGGTCCCGCGGGCGTGGTCACAGAGCGGCAGACCAGGTCGCGAGCGCGCCGCCGCGCTCGCGACACCATGGTTGGGCTCTTAAAGAGGACGTACAGGTACGTGCTTGTGCCCAGCCGTGCCATTCTGCCAACGTATATCGGCGTGAAGGGGTCCTTAAGTGGTTAAAAAGGACACTTCTAGGGCGCTGTGGTGGCTTAACGCGATTGGCACTGCGCTGACAAGCCATTCACCTCTGCAGCCATGGGTTCGGATCCCGGCCTCGGCTACATGTGAATTGAGTTTGGTGGTCTCAGCCCAGCTCCCGGTGGGTGTGCTATGCAAGGTACGCCTGTGCTTAGTACGCCCACCCCCCCACAAAAACCACCACCACACTTGCACGCACACAAAATGGGTTTAACACGCACGCACTTTGGCCATGCGGTCTCCTAAAAAAAGAGAGGCGAAGGACCTACGGGGCTGGCTGGGTGGGCTAGACCTCCTCACTCCCTCATAGGGGGAGTTCCTCTGCCCTGTTGGGGTCCAGTTGGGCTCTCAAGTGGAGCAGGTAGGGCGGGGTGAGTGGGCGGCCCCCCTCACACCCGCCATTGCCACCCGGGGGCATGGAGAAGGATGGCAGATTGCCTCTGGGGGGAGGGTCTGCCTACTCCCAACTCCTGCAGTCCGGCTCCTCTCTCGAGTTCACGCACAAAAATACACTTAAAAAAAAAAAAAGGAAACTTCTATGTAGCGGGTTATGATCATCATGGAATCCAGGATGTAAAAAGATGAGGCAGGTTACTGTTGCCAGGGGATGCTGAAACAAGAAATGGGACACTGGAGCAGAGTCTGGAGGAGGAGACTGGAGACTAGATCCTGAGCGATACTGCACATTTACTGCAGAGAGAGGGGGGGGGGGGGAAGTACTACACTCCATGGGTGCTGCAAATAGGCACACCTACTACAATCTATCTCCGCTAGCTTCTGGGACCTGTGCTGAGCAGTTTCCCTGCTGTATTGTGAGCACAGGAAGTCAGCCGCTGGCCACAGGCCTCATTCAGAGAATGCTTTGCGTTTTCTCAACGAATCCAAAGCCTTCTCTAAATGAAAGAGGTGGAGAGTGTGACTTCACCTCCCCACCTTGTCCAATCAGAACAGTTGCAGGGCAGTTTAGGCATGGTCCCATTTACCTGAATGGTTTGCATTTGGTGGTGGTACCATCCGCCGAACGTAGAATGGTGTATTCTTTTTTCTGTGGCATGTGCAACACCCTAAATAGGTGCATGTTCTCTTTTGGGTGGACTTTTGGTAGATGGTAAAACTGACACTCAACAACTTTTTCAAGGGCTAGTGTAGCCTTATTTCTTGACTGCTGGATCTTTTGTTGTTAACTTATAACACACACACACACACAGCAACGATAATAACATAAAACTTACCACATTCCTGTAAATATCTAAAAGTTTTAACAAGGCGTTGATTTTCTTTTAAAATTAGCAGGTTGATGGCCCTGGAGAGCGGAGGTGTGGAACACTGCTCCACAAAACCCACATAGCGCTCTCATATTCCACCATTATCATTGCTGCTGGCAGTTCCTCCGCCTTAGTGGTCAATAGTGTTGCTCACGAATATTCGCATTGCGAATATTCGCTACGAATATTGCATATTCGAGTATTCGCGAATAACTCGAATATTGCGGCGAATATTCGCTATGGCGAATATTCGTATTTTTTCAAATTTATTTTTAAAACAGATCACATCCTAGTGATCTCCATCGACATCTAAAAGCATTGCTGGTATGATTAGAGAGAGACCCTGGGCCGAGTAGCTGATGCGATTCTTTTATGTTGCCGAAAATTCGCATTGCGAATTTTCGGCAACATAAAAGAATCGCATCAGCTACTCGGAGAAGATAATCGCGCAATATTCCTTTTGCCGAATATTCGAGTTATTCTGATTGGCTCTGATGCGCCCTTCTTTTGCATCAGAGCCAATCAGAATAACTCGAATATTCGACAAACGGAATATTGCACGATTATCTTCTCCGCCCTTCTTTTGCATCAGAGCCAATCAGAATAACTCGAATATTCGGCAAAAGAAATATTGCGTGATATTCCTTTTGCCGAATATTCGAGTTATTCTGATTGGCTCTGATGCAAAAGAAGGGCGGAGAAGATAATCGTGCAATAGGAATATTGCGCGATTATCTTCTCCGTCCTTCTTTTGCCCCCTTATTCTCCTTTCTTTTAAGTAGAGTTAGTGTAGAGTTAGTGTTTAGTGCATATTAGTTTAGTAATACAGGAAATGATCTCCATTTATGAGAATTTCGCAATCATTTTCGCATTAGCGAAATTTCGCAACATTTTTTTTGGATAAAATATCACGAATATTCGATATTAGCGAATATTCGCAAATACTCTTCTATATATTCGCGCAATATCGCGAAATCGAATATGGCGTATTCCGCTCAACACTAGTGGTCAACACTTCACCTAATCGTTGCTACAGTTTAGCTCTGTAATAGACTTCCACATTTCCTTCCTACAAAAGGATTTCACAGAATTTCTATTTTTAAAGATGATGCAATAATTCCCAATAGTAAAAGGTTATCTAAGTACACATCAGGAAAGGTTATCCCAGTACATTTATAAAATGGATTTGGTCATATCTCACCGCTTAACATAAATTAATGCAGCTCTGTAATCATTAATACAAGTTTGCATTTTGTTAAAGCAAGCCGTGGAAGTACCAGAATTTGACCAGTAATTAGTCTTGTGCGATCCTCTGTGCAGCAGAGCCAAGACTGGGAAAAGCGGCACAGGGGGACATCAGTTGTACTGCAATGCTCAAGTGCTAACAAAGGATATTTTTGTAATAGGAGAGCGCAGAGAAATTAGCTCATCAGTGGATGCAGGGCCGTCTTAATAGCATCATGGGCCCCTGGGCAAAGTAATGCTCTGGGGCCCCTACAATGGAGACAGTGCAGGTAAACAGAAAAAAGTAGGTAGGAGGTAGGGGATATCTAGGGTGTAGAGGGGTCAGAGTGCTGGAATGATTTTGGAAAAGATATCTGGGGTGTAGAGGGGTCAGAGTGCTGGGGGGATATGTGGGGTTCAGAGGGGTCAGAGTGCTGGGAGGATATCTGGGGTGTAGAGGGGTCAGAGTTCTGGGGGGATATCTGGGGTGTAGAGGGGTTCAGAGTGCTGGGGGGATATCTGGGGTGTAGAGGGGTTCAGAGTGCTGGGGGATATGTAGGGTGTAGAGGGGTCAGAGTGCTGGGGGGATATCTGGGGTGTAGAGGGGTCAGAGTGCTGGGGGGATATCTGGGGTGTAGAGGGGTCAGAGTGCTGGGAGGATATCTGGGGTGTAGAGGGGCAGCCCCAATTTCGGGGCAGCCCGGGCTCAAGGACCAGCTGCTTTGGGGAAAGGGCAGAGGGGCCCCCATGCAGCTGGGGCCCCTGGGCAGTGCCAAGGTGTGCCCTCTCATTAAGACAGCCCTGAGTGGATGAGGACCAGATTCACTGCAACCTTGCTTTCAAGGCAAATCATGTGGGTTCTTGGACATGGCTTAGAAGGGTTAGAATGATCAGGAAGTGGGTGTTTGGATAAGCAGACCCTCACTGGCAAAAGGGGCTCACAAGAGCTATATTCTAAATCTAATGAAGCTGATGTAAGGATAGGTAGGAATGGTAAACTGCTTGGAGAGATTAGGGTCAAACTGATCTACTTTTATGAATTGCAGTGGTAGGGTCTTGTTTGGGGTTCTGTTTACATCTTCTCCCCCCTTCTCATTGTGTTCACAGTTCATCACTTACCTTAGTAGCTCTTATTACAGAGGTCTCCAAACTTTCTAAGCAAAGAGCCATTTTACTGTCCATGAGACATTAGGAGGGCCAGACTGTGGCCAGTGAGAGTAGAAAGTGCCTCAACATTAGTGTCCCATCATTGGTTTTAATGGGAGAAATGGTGCCAATTGTTGGTATCATTGGGAAGAATAGTGCCCCATTGTTGGCATCAATAGGAAGAACAGTGACCCATTGATTATGTCAGTAGGGGGGAATGGTGCCCCCTAATTAGTGCAATAGTTCCCCAAGGGCCAGATAAAGGCAAGCAAAGGACCACTTCCGAGCCCCAGGCCGCAGCTTGGAGACCACTGCCTTATTAGGTAAACTTTCTGGTGTTAGAAACCTTTTGAGCAATCAACCCCCTTTGCTGCCTATTGTTTGCAGGGGTCTTTTTGGTGTATTTTAATTCATCTTAAAATGTATGGTTGAAGGGAAGACAATCACTGTGCAAAGCAAAACACCATTTTTTTTCCTGCTGGCGAGGGACCTCGGATTGTTGGAAGTAGAGGTAAGTATTGTGGACTTCTTTTTTCATTCTTTGATGAAAACACCTGCCTGTGCATCTACATTTTGGCCCATTCTCCCTCATTGAAGATGTCCCGTCACTCACTGGCCAATTTTTACACTGCATTGTCATCTGCAGTCTCTTAATTCCAAGCAAGAGTTTGCTGAAGCAGTCTCAGTCAGTCAATTTCTATCAAACTGCTGGCCAATTTCCATCTCGGTCAATGTAAGGACCTTTTACTGCCAGATGAAAAAGTATTTGTCACTGCCACCTGAAATAGCCTTATTTTAACTGAACTCAATTTGATTTGTGTGCTGGTAGCACTGTACTGCCCAAGTATGTGGTGGCCGTCATTGAAAATTGTGCTGTTCCAGAACACGACATACAGAATTTTTTATACAATATATACACACACACACACACACACACACATATACATACATATATTGTCCAACGTATTGAGACGCCTGCCTTTATATGCACATGAACTTTAATGACATCCCAGTCCGTAGGGTTCAATATTGAGTTGCCCCCCCCCCCCCTTTGCAGCTATAACAGCTTTAACTCTTCTGGGAAGGCTGTCCATAAGGTTTAGGAGGGTGTCTATGGGAATGTTTGACCATTCTTTGTGCACTGGTCCAAATCATTTGGTGGAGGGGGTATTATGGTGTACGGTTGTTTTTCAGGGGTTGGGCTTGGCCCCTTAGTTCCAGTGAAGGGAAGACATTTTGAACCATTTCATGCTCCCAACTTGTGGGTACCGTTTGGGGATGGCCCCTTCCTGTTCAAACATGACTGTGCACCAGTGCACAAAGCAAAGTCCATAAAGACATGTATGAGTGCATTTGGGGTGGAGGATCCAGATAGAACACCTTTGGGATGAATTGGAGCACAGACTACAAGCCAGGCCTTCTCATCAATGATCAGTGCCTGACCTCACAAATGTGCTTTTGGAAGAATGGTCAAACATTCCCATAGACGCACTCCTAAACCTTGTGGACAGCCTTCCCAGAGGAGTTGAAGCTGTTATAGCTGCAAAGGATGGGCCAACTCAATATTGAACTCTATATTGAGACTTGAGTCTCATACACATGATCTGATTGTTTTCAGGGGATTGTCCGTTGACCTAAAATCTGACCGTTCGTACGCTCTTTTCGACAATTGTTGTCCAACAAATGTTGGATGACATGCTAGTAAATTTTCAGCAGACAACGGTTTGTTGTCAGATTTTCAGATGGTCAGTACACAAATCTCACACAAAAGTCGAAAGTACAAATGCACATGCTCGGAATCAATGCTCAAACACAAAATTAGCAGAAGGGGCCCAAGGGGTGAAATTCCTCATAGTACATCACTGTTTGTTGCCCAACAATTGTGTACCATTCGTATGCAAGACCAGATCCTGGCACATGCCCCTTTGACAAAAATAAGACACTTGGTTGGCCAACAATCGGATTGTGTGTATGAGGCTTAAGACTTGGATACCATTAAAGTCTATGTGCGTGTAAAGGCATGCGTCCCAATACTTTTGGTAATATAGTGCTTGTCCCATCAAGGAGATTACTCTTTATTGCCCTCTCTACACAAAGCATCAGTTCTCAGCTTTGATCTGTATGATATTTCTGACAAGAAATTAATACCAACACACACACACCTAACACTAAGTTATAAAATATATACATATAAAAAAAAAAAATAAAAAAAAAAAGAAGGGGCTTCGGCCATAGCAAATGTGCAAACACAAGTGCAGAGATTTTACTACCGGAGCTCCAAAAAAAAAAAAAAAAAAAAAAAAAACTCTGCAACATCTGCCCATCACTGAAATATTACTTCTGGATGGACTGACTATTTAATTTCCCTCTTAAAACCAGTTTATTTTGGATCTTTTAAATTCTGCTCTAATTTCAGACTCCATCACTCAGAGCAGCTGGAGGCAATATATCTGGACCTCCTGAAGCTGGCAGTCTCTGCCAAGATAAACAGCACTGCCGCTTACCACGCACCATCTACGGATCCTACTGGAAAAGAGAGGCCAGTTCAACTGAGCTGCCTCTTATTGAATGTAACCATTCTACATGCCAGATGCCAAAATGTTCTAAATGTGCTGTGCAACAAACTGTGACCGGTCTTTTTTTCAGCAGGGTATTGGTGTGAAGTGGTAGCACTGGAAACAATGGTATGTTGCCTGACATCACTTGTGATTGCATTGAGCCACACAGCCCAGGGCTGGTGCTATGAATGAGCTCTGAATGTCATTAGTTATGCGACTCATGTAGCTTTTCATATTAATCCACTCTAAACCTTAGAGAGGTGGAGATCTACCTGGGGATAGGGATATGTCAAAGATCACCAGGGTGCAGCCCCAATAAATAGTAAGGATGGCATAAAGAAAATAATGGCTTCAGTGAGGCCAGTACGTTGCAGGGCAGAGTACGGGGGGGGGGCAGTACGTTGCAGGGCAGAGTACGGGGGGGGGGGCAGTACGTTGCAGGACAGAGTACGGGGGGGGCCAGTACGTTGCAGGACAGAGTACGGGGGGGGCCAGTACGTTGCAGGGCAGAGTACGGGGGGGGCCAGTACGTTGCAGGGCAGAGTACGGGGGGGGGGGCCAGTACGTTGCAGGGCAGAGTACGGGGGGGGGCCAGTACGTTGCAGGGCAGAGTAGCAGTTAGGGCGGGGGGGGCAGTGCGTTGCAGGGCAGAGTACGGGGGGGCCAGTGCGTTGCAGGGCAGAGTACGGGGGGGCCAGTACATTGCAGGGCAGAGTACAGGGGGGCCAGTACGTTGCAGGGCAGAGTACGGGGGGGGCCAGTACGTTGCAGGGCAGAGTACGGGGGGCCAGTACGTTGCAGGGCAGAGTACGGGGGGCCAGTACGTTGCAGGGCAGAGTACGGGGGGCCAGTACGTTGCAGGGCAGAGTACGGGGGGCCAGTACGTTGCAGGGCAGAGTACGGGGGGCCAGTACGTTGCAGGGCAGAGTACGGGGGGCCAGTACGTTGC
This sequence comes from Rana kukunoris, assembly GCA_029574335.1. Taxonomy (NCBI): domain Eukaryota; kingdom Metazoa; phylum Chordata; class Amphibia; order Anura; family Ranidae; genus Rana; species Rana kukunoris. The sequence continues at coordinate 34,559,715 of CM056050.1, read as the reverse complement.
AGGGCAGAGTACGGGGGGCCAGTACGTTGCAGGGCAGAGTACGGGGGGCCAGTACGTTGCAGGGCAGAGCCTGGGAGTCAGCAGTTGGCAGGACAAAGTATAGGGGTTAATAGTTTGCCTCACATTTCTCCTTTAACATCAAGCTGTGCACATGTATATCTATCTATTTTTCTCTATACAATTGAAAACACTATCATTCCTTTAATTATGAACGTGTACAATATACATTTTGTCACTGCTAATTAGCATACTTTGAAACAGTTACAGTGCAGGAAAGTATTCCTGGCGCTCCACTTGTTCCACATTGTTATGTTACAGTATTCACAGCCTTTGCCATGACACTCAAAATTGAGCTCAGGTTCATCCTGTTTCCACTGATCATCCTTGAGACGTTTCTACAACTTGGAGTCCACCTGTGGTAAATTCGGTTGATTGGACATGATTTGGAAAAGGCACACACCTGTCTATAAAAAGGTCCCACAGGTAACAGTGCATGTCAGAGCACAAACCAATCCATGAAGTCCAAAGGAATTGTCTGTAAACCTCTGAGACAGGATTGTATTAAGGCACAGACCTGGGGAAGGGTACAGAAAAAAAAATCTGCAGCTATGAAGGTCCCAATAAACACAGTGGCCTCCATCATCCATAAATGAAATTTTGGAACCAATGAGACTCTTTCTAAAGTGGTCCGCCTGGCCCGGGGGAAAAGGCCTTAGTTGGGGAGGCAACCAACAACCCGATGGTCACTCTGATGGAGGTCCAGCATTTCTCTGTGGAGAGAGGGGAACCTTCCAGGAGAACCATCTCTGCCGCACTCCATCAATTAGGTCTGTATGATAAAGTGGCCAGACGGAAGCCACTCCTCAGTAAAAGACACATGGAGTTTTCCAAAAGGCACTCGAACTCTCAGACCATGAAAAACAAAATTCTTTGGTCTGATAAAACAATGATGGAACTCTTTGGCCTGGATGGCAAGCGTCATGTCTGGAGGAAACCAGGCACCGCTCATCACCTGGCCAATACCATCCCTACAGTGAAGCATGGTGGTGGCAGCAGCATGATGTGGGGATCTTTTTCAGGGGCAGGAAGTGGGAGACTAGTCGGCATCTAGGTAAAAATCAATGCAGCAATGTACAGAGACATCCTTGATGAAAACCTGCTCCAGAGCGCTCTGACCTCAGACTGAGGCGAAGGTTCATCTTCCAAGAGGACAACGACCCTAAGCACACAGCCAAGATAACAAAGGAGTGGCTACGGGACAACTCTGTGAATGTAATTGAGTGACCCAGTCAGAGCCCAGACATGAACCCGATAAGACATCTCTGGAGAGATCTAAAAATTGTCTGTGCACCAATGCTCCCAATCCAACCTGATGGCGCTTGAGAGGTCCTGCAAAGCAGAATGGGAGAAACTGCCCAAAAATAGGTGTGCCAAGCATGTAGTATCGTACTCAAAAAATACTTGAGGCTGTATTTAGTGCCAAAGGTGCTTTAATAAAGAATTGAGCAAAGGCTGTGAATACTTATGTACATGGGATTTTTTTAATTTTTTTAAATAAATTTGCAAAGATTGTAAACTTATTTAACCACTTAACCCCCGGACCATATTGCTGCCCAATGACCAGAGCACTTTTTGCGATTCGGCACCGAGTCGTTTAAACTGACAATTGCGCGGTCGTGCGACGTGGCTCCCAAACAAAATTGGCGTCCTTTTTCCCCCACAAATAAAGCTTTCTTTTGGTGGTATTTGATCATCTCTGCGGTTTTTATTTTTTGCGCTATAAACAAAAATAGAGCGACTATTTTGAAAAAAAATGCAATATTTTTTACTTTTTTCTGTAATAAATATCCCCCAAAAATATATTAAAAAAACGTTTTTTTTCCTCAGTTTAGGCCGATACGTATTCTTCTACATATTTTTCGTAAAAAAAAAAAAAAAAAAAAATCGCAATTAGCGTTTATTGATTGGTTTGCGCAAAAGTTATAGCGTTTAGAAAAAATAGGGGGTAGTTTTATGGCATTTTTATAATTTTTTTTTTTTTTTACTAGTAATGGCGGCGATCAGCGTTTTCAGTACTGCGACATTATGGCGGACACTTCGGCCACTTTTGACACATTTTTGGGACCATTGGCTTTTTTTTAGCGATCAATGCTATAAAAATGTATTGGATTACTATAAAAATGCCATTGGCAGTGAAGGGGTTAACACTAGGGGGCAGGGAAGGGGTTAAGTGTGTTCCAACTGTATGGGGGGGTGGCCTCACTAGGGAAAACCACTGATCTTCTGTTCATACATTGCATGAAAAGAAGATCAGCGTTTCCCCCGCTGACAGGACCGGGAGCTATGCGTTTACACACATAGCTCCCGATCCCCGCTCTGTAACGAGTGATCGCGTGTGCCCGGCGGCGATCGTGCCCACCGGGCACGCGCACAGAACTCGGGGGCGAGCGGGGGGGCCGACATAGAGCTACGGGCTCTCGCCCAGGAGAGCCGACCTGCCGCCGGTCGTCAAGCAGTTAACATTGTCATTATGGGGTATTGTTTGTAGAATTATGAGGAAAATAAATGTAACCAGTTCCTGACTGGCTCACTCAGATTAACTGCGGCAGAATGGCTCTCCTGGGCTAAATCCCTTCCCTTTAGTGGCCACCAGAGGGCACCTGCCCGATGCAGCGCGTGGCCGGCAGGCACAATCGCCGACCACGCGCAATCGTGTGCACAAGCGCCAGCATGGAGATTTGTGTGTGTGAAAACACAAATCCCCGTTCTGTCAGGGCAGAGGAGACATATTGTTTGTTCCTACCAAGAAAGAACAATATGTCTCCTCCCCTAGTCAGTCCTATCCCCATACAGTGTTAACCCCTTCTCTGCCAGTGACATTTACACAGTAATCCGTGCATATTTTTAGCGCTGATTGCTGTAAATGTCAATGGTCCCAAAAACGTGTCAAAAGTGTCCTATCTGTCCGGTGCAATGTCGCAGTACCGTTAAAAAAAATAAAAAATACAAAAATAAAAAAAAAGTGCAGATCACTGCCAGTAAAAAAATAAAAAAAATGCCATAAATCTTTCCCATAGTTTGTAGATGCTATAACTTTTGCGGAAATCAGTCAATATATGCTTATTGCGATTTTTATTACCAAAAATATGTAGAAGAATATATATCTGCCTAAACTGATGAAGACATTTATTAAATTGTTTTAACTTTTGGGGATATAGCAAAAAGTAAGAACCGCAGAGGTGATCAAATACCACCAAAAGAAAGCTCTATTTGTGGGGAAAAACAGGACGCAACATTTAGTTTGGGTACAGCATTGCATGACCGCGCAATTGTCAGTTAAAGCGACGCAGAGCCAAATTGTAAAAAGTGCTCTGGTCAGGAAGGGGGTAAAATCTTCTGGGGTTGAAGTGGTTAATCCATTTTGGAATAAGGCTGCAACATAACAAAATGTGTAAAAATTTAAGCGCTGGGAATACTTTCCGGATGCTCTGTACAATTTATTCCCCCACTCCACTGTTCTTTGGAAAGTGAGTCAGTCCCCTTTCAAGGTTGGAAAGCTATCTCAGGAGTCTGATAATGGTGTATGAATAGTCCGATGTAACACAGATGTTATTCATTTCATTCATTAGCAGCAGCAGAGATCAGGAAGAAAAGTCGAATTATTGGAGGGCAGCTTTAACAGATCTGCAGATAATAGAATTTGATCGTCTCCTGGGATTTTTGTAGACGCCTTCTGGATATAGTACAGTACAGTATTTTACTCCTGTACTAAAGTACTTCTACACCAAAAAATACTGAAGTCTCATATATAGATAATACTTGTAGTATTTAGTAACATTTCACCAAAACGTTTTTCAAAAAGATTTAAACCTTAAAGTGGATGTAAACCCCAAAAAAAAACATTTTATTTTTGTTGTCACAATGTAGAGCAGGCATGTCCAAAGTCCGGCCCGGGGGACAATTGCGGCCCCCCTGGTGATTTAATATGGCCCCCCTGGGGATTTGGATATATATAGCCATTGCAGCCTCACATGTGCCCTGTGGGCCACAAAAGATAAATACCGTATTTATCGGCACTGCCTTGGAGCGGATCTACATAAAGAGAATCTCCTGTTTACTCGGCGGCGTCTGTAATAAGAAGTCCAGTTTCCTGGGATGCCATTGGATGACTGTTCTGTTTCATAGGAGGTGGGACTTTGTATTAAAAAGGCCACGAGTAAACAAGAAATTCTCCTGTTTGTAATCTGACGACACTTGTCCCTCCCCCTCCCTGTCCCCTCAGAGGCTGCAGATGGGCATCGGTCAGGCTGCATTGATTGCAATGGTGAGGCTGCATTCATGGCAATGGTAAGCCTGTGCGTGTTATACGCTGATAAATACGGTATATTCAAATAACATGCCCAAGCTCAACCTTAGTCGGGGATTCGTTGGGGCCACAAAAGAGATATATACAGTATAGCCAAATAACATGCCTGAGCTCATCTCTTCACCACACACAGCCACAAAGGCTAGAGAATTCTTGTTGGGCAGTGTATTAGTGCTCGGACAAACACACTTGGATCAAATTTTAATGGTTCAAAGGTTGTCGGGCAAAATGGTTGGCCCTCGAGCATGTGCACTTTATCAAATGTGGCCCTCTTTGAAAAAAGTTTGGACACCCCTGATGTAGAGTATAAGATTTCCTATTATCTGTGCCCAGTCTTACCACACAGAGTTAATCCAGATCTGAGAAATCCTCTTTTATGTTCCGTGAAAATGAACAGCCTTCCAGATAAAACCCGGCCTAAAGCAAAAGTCAGTTTTTCTCTCTTCTTGCTTTGAGTAAGAGGTTATTTACAAATATAGCTAAGACATGTTTATTATATGTTATGTTTTGTTTATCATAACATGAGGTGATATAACATCATAACACATCCTAGTAATATACAATGAACTTTGGATCACCTCTTGTTATGATAAACATGTCCACGCTATATTTGTAAATAACCTGTTACTGAAAGCAATAACAGAGAAACGGACTTAACCTAATTTGGCAGGTGTTTATCTGAAGTCCGGTTAATTCGCACTGGACTTTAAAAGAGGATTACTCAGCGCTGGATTAACTCTGTGTGGCAAGACTGGGCACAGATGGTAGGAAATCTTATACTCTACATTGTGACATTAAAACAAAAACATTTTTTTGGGGGGTTTACAACCACTTTAAGCTGACCAAACATGTGTAGAATTTTGTTAAAAATGTTGTTTAACCACTTGACCACTGGGCACTTAAACACCCTTAATAACCAGACCAATTTTCAGCTTTCGGTGCTCTCACATTTTGAATGACAATAACTCAGTCATACAACACTATAACCAAATGAAATTTTTGTCCTTTTTTTCCCACAAATAGAGCTTTCTTTTGGTGGTGTTTCATCACCTCTGCGGTTTTTATTTTTTTTGCTATAAATGAAAAAAGAACAACATTTTGCAAAAAAATAATAATTTTTCTTCATTTCTATTATAAAATTTTGCAAAAAAGTAATTTTTCTTCATAAATTTGGCCTAAAATGTATACTGCTACATATCTTTGCTAAAAAAAATAAAAAATGTTGGATATTATTTAGTCTGGGTGAAAGTTATGGGGTCTACAAGCTATGGTACCAAATCCTGAAAATGTATCAATTTCATCACACCTGAAGTACTGACAGCCTCTCTCATTTCTTGAGACCCTAACATGCCAGAAAAGTACAAATACCCCCCAAATGACCCCTTTTTGGAAAGAAGACATTCCAAGGTATTTAGAAAGAGGCCTGGTGAGTTTTTTAAAGTTGTAATTTTTTCCCACAATTCTTTGCAAAATCAAGATTTATTTTTTTTTTCATCAAATTTTCATATTATTAGGTTATTTTTCACACACAGCATATGCATACCACAAATTACACCCCAAAACACATTCTGCTATTCCTCCCGAGTATGGCGATACCCCATGTGTGAGACTTTTACACAGTGCGGCCACATACAGAGGCCCAACATGCAGGGAGCACCCAGGCCAATTCTGACATTTCTCTCCTACATGTAAAAATCATCATTTATTTGCTAGAAAAATACATAAAACCCCAAAACATGATATAAAGATACCTCACATGTGGTTTGAACACCGTTTTTATATGTGGGCGGGACTTGCGTATGCGTTCGCTTCTGCATGCGAGCTCGCGGGGACAGGGGCTGCTGTATGCCCAGAGTATTGCTAAGTATGCCCAGAGTATTGCGGAGTATTGCCCAGAGTATTGCCAGAGTATGCCCGGAGTATGCCCAGAGTATTGCAGAGTATGCCCAGAGTATTGCAGAGTATGCCCAGAGTATTGCAGAGTATGCCCAGAGTATTGCAGAGTATGCCCAGAGTATTGCAGAGTATGCCCAGAGTATTGCAGAGTATGCCCAGAGTATTGCAGAGTATTGCAGAGTATGCCCAGAGTATTGCCAGAGTATGCCCAGAGTATTGCCAGAGTATGCCCAGAGTATTGCCAGAGTATTGCCAGAGTATTGCGGAGTATTGCCAGAGTATTGCAGAGTATGCCCAGAGTATTGCAGAGTATGCCCAGAGTATTGCAGAGTATGCCCAGAGTATTGCAGAGTATGCCCAGAGTATGCCCAGAGTATGCCCAGAGTATTGCAGAGTATTGCAGAGTATGCCCAGAGTATGCCCAGAGTATGGCCAGAGTATGGCCAGAGTATTGCCAGAGTATTGCCAGAGTATGGCCAGAGTATGGCCAGAGTATTGCCAGAGTATTGCCAGAGTATGCAGAGTATGCAGAGTATGCCCAGGGTATTGCAGAGTATGCCCAGAGTATTGGCAGAGTATTGCAGAGTATGCCCAGAGTATTGCAGAGTATGCCCAGAGTATTGCCCAGAGTATTGCCCAGAGTATTGCCCAGAGTATTGCCCAGAGTATTGCCAGAGTATTGCCAGAGTATTGCAGAGTATGCCCAGAGTATTGCCCAGAGTATTGCCCAGAGTATTGCCCAGAGTATTGCCAGAGTATTGCCCAGAGTATTGCCAGAGTATTGCCCAGAGTATTGCCCAGAGTATGCCCAGAGTATTGCCAGAGTATTGCCAGAGTATGCCTGAGTATGCCTGAGTATGCCTGAGTATTGCAGAGTATGCCCAGAGTATTGCCAGAGTATGCCTGAGTATTGCAGAGTATGCCCAGAGTATTGCCAGAGTATGCCTGAGTATTGCAGAGTATGCCCAGGTGAGTATTGCAGAGTATATGCAGCAGGGATGGCTGAGCAGGGAGGGAGGGATGGATGGATCTGTGACTACATTTGTCACAGATCCAGCCCGCAGCACTGGCGCTGCCATCCGCTCCCTCCCCTCTCCTCTCACACTGTACCGATCGGTACAGAGAGAGGAGGGAGGAACCGGCGTCATCAAATGACGCCGGTCTGTTTACATCTGATCGCGCCGTCATTGGACGGCGCGATCACGTGGTAAACCGCCGCTATCAGCGGCGATTTACCGTGATCCGTGATGCGCAGGGTCCTCTGGACCCGGCGGTCACGGATGTTCCCGTGTGCGCGCCTCAGGAGGCGCGCGGGAGCGCGATTCTTACAGGCCGTTAATTAACGGCCAGTTAGAATACAGCAACCGCCCTAGAGCCGTACTTTCGGCATAGGGCGGTTGCAAAGTGGTTAAAGAACATTCCTTTGATTTTCTAATCCGTGTGGTTAAATCGACGTTTGTTTTTGACCAGAGTGATGAGAAAATGTGAGAACACAAGATGGACATTTTTCCTGACTGAACAAATTTGTAGCAGTGTGTGGTTTTCATTCGAGAAAACCACATTAATTCTAAAATCGATCTAAAATTTTGAAGTACCGTATTTATCGGCGTATAACACGCACCCCACGTTTAGGATTACAATTAATTTACATTCTCTATATATTTTTTATCTCGTTGCCCGTAAAATCCCCAATACTTACTGTGGGGTGTATTTCCTTGTCTCTTGTAAGTTTAGGAGGGAAGATTAAGGAAAAAAATGTTTAGGAGGGAAGTTTAACTACTTGAGATCCGCGTTATAGCCGAATGACGGCTACAGCGCGGACCTGAATTGCCAACAGACCGTCAATTGATGGCCTGTCACTAGCACGTTCCCCCGGGCGCGCTCCCGAGCGCGCAGCGGGGAAATTCTGTGTTGGCCGTGTCCCTTGGACACAGCCAATCACAGATCGCGGCGAATGGCCAATCAGAGTGGCCGTTTGCTATGCGATCTGCGCGGCCAATGAGAGATGATCTCATATGTAAACATATGAGATCATCTCTCATTGCCGTTTTACACAGAGACAGCGTCCTGTCTCTGGAGAGGAAACCGATCTGTGTCCCTTGTACATAGGGACACAGATCGGTCACTCCTCCAGTCACCCCCCCTCCCCCCACAGTTGGAACACAATGCAGGGAATACATTTAACCCCTTCCTCACCCCCTAGTGTTAACCCCTTCAATGCCAGTCACATTTATACAGCAATTAGTGCATATTTATAGCACTGATCGCAGTATAAAAGTGAATGGCGCCAAAAATGCGTCAAAAGTGTCCGATGTGTCCACCATAACGTCGCAGTCCCAATAAAATAAATAAATAAATAAATAAATCGCAGATCGCCGCTATTTCTAGTAAAAAATAAATAAAAAATAATAATTCTGTCCCCTATTTTGTGGGCGCTATAACTTCAGGTGACAGGTGAACCAGTTGCTTATTGCGATTTCTTTTTTTTACCAAAAATATGTAGAATACGTTTCGGCCTAAACTTAAATTTTTTTTTTTTTTTTAATTTGGCTATTTATTATAGCGACAAGTAAAAAATATTGTATTTTTTTTCAAAATTGTCGCTTTTTTTTGTTTATAGCGCAAAAAATATAAACCGCAGAGGTGATCAAATACCACCAAAAGAAAAGCTCTACTTGTGGGGTTAAAGCGACGCAGTGCCGGAAGCTGAAATTTCATCTGGGCAGGAGGGGGGGTATATGTGCCCAGTAAGCAAGTGGTTAAGGGAAAAAAAAAAAAAACTTACACGCCTGTCAATGCAGCCTTGCACAGCGCCCCCCCCCCGCAGCTTTATAAGTGTCCATCTGCACCTTGCCCAAAATTGCAGCATGATGTGTTTTTAAATTTAGCGCTGCAGGATGTCCTGTGTATTCGGCTCCTCTCGCCCTCAGAGACAGCAGGGATTGGCGTATAACACGCACCCACGATGTTCTCATGATTTTAAAGGGGAAAAAGAGTGCGCGTTATACGCTGATAAATACGGTACTTTTGAAGGGTCATCAAATGTAGTGAGAATTTTATATGAATGTTTGAATGAATATTTATACAAACATTTGTTTGAAAGTCTACCAGTGTATGGCCAGCTCAAAAACGATCGTAAACCATCGTTTTAAAAAATAAAATAAAAAATAGAAAAAAACATACTTACCTGCTCTGTACAATGGTTTTGCTCTTCTTGGGTCTTGCACCGGTGCTCCTAGTGCCTCCTCTCCTGCCAGATGCCCCCACAGCAAGCAGTTTGCCTTGGGGCACCCAACTAGGCGTGCTTCCGACCTGCAGCTCTGTGTGTCCATTCACACAAGGAGCCTCTGCTTGACCCTGCCCCCTCTGTCTCCTGATTTGATCACTGGCTGTGATTGACAGTAGCGGGAGCCAATGGCTCTTGTGGAGATCACTGGATCAAGATGGGGCAATTCTTAGGGTGCTGAAGACACCTCCGCCACCCTCCCTATACATGTGCCCGGCCCCTTTCAGGATGCGGGACACAATTAATATGGCAGGGTTGGGGGGGGTTGTGTATTTTGAAGCACGTTATTAAAGCCAGAAGCTCCAATAGGATTCAAAATAGGGTGGGCTTGGGGCGCAGAGCACTGCGGCCCGATCTCACCCTGTTGTGTGATGATAGCAAATATATTTTCACTATGGTCACACTACAGTTCCTCCCGGCCAATCAGGAGGCATGTCTGTGAGACCCTATTCCCCGATTGGCCAAAGCCACAGGGAAGGAAGCATGGAGAAGCGGATACCGGAGCCGCCGCTGCCCGCACTGGTGGAGAGGAGGAGGACAGCCCTGTCACTGCAGGAAATGAGGAAAGCCCTGCCACACAGCCCGAGGGTGGTCCGGCAGGTGGTCAGGTGCTGCGGGTTTTCAGTGATGTGCCTCCCCGGCGCGGGGGGGGTGGGGGACAGGGTGTTGGTGCATGTTTCCCGCCCCCCAAAGGCAGAAACCACCAGCCGCCACTGGAGAATCATGGCACCCTGGACTCACCTGAAGTGGGTTGAATAGCACTGGGCATCATGCAACATGTAAGAGGGATAACAGAAGGACGCAGTTGCATTTCAAAATACATTTGACAATTTTTCTTTTATAAACATATAACTGAAAATTATTTTTAGAAAATGCAGAATGTGTAGTCACGTACAGAACATGACTTTTTGATATCAATCAAGTTACTGTCACTGGGTCCCTACAGAAAGCCACAAATAGCCCAAAACGTAAAAATAGGCTCCTGTAGTAACAATAGAACAATCAAAGTCACTAAAATAAACAGAGTGTGTCTACTTCTCCAGAAATACCTTTCACATCAGCGGCTTGGAGTACAGTAAGCGGGGGGGAACGCCATATCAGCAACGTGAAAGATGCGGAAACTCCAAATACAGATGCTATTCATCTCAAGTACCTGACTGTCAGAAAAGAGGAATGGGTCATTTGTACAACACTTCCTTCCTGATGAAACTTAAGTGAAAACCCAGAGTTACAGGAAGAGAACTTACGATACTGGAATGGGAGGTGTTACTATAATGAATTGCACTATTTATTATTGGTGACAAATAGTCGTTATTACTTCTGTAAAATTTCTTTGATTGGATCTCTACTTGAAATAAGGAATTAGATACATGTTTATAAAGCTATTTACACAGCAGTCATTGCCTTGAAGGTTAAATCTAATTTTGTGAAAAAAGAATATAGTAAATTAAAAAAAAAATATCATTGCATATACACTATACTGTATTGTCAAAAGTATTGGGACACCTGCCCTTACACACATGAACTTTAATGGCATCCCAGTCTTAGTCCGTAGGGCTCAATATTAAAGCGGAGCTCCAGCCGCAATTTTTTTTTTTTTTTTAAAGTCAGCAGCTACTAACAGTGTAGCTGCTGACTTTAAATAAGGACACTTACCTTGTCCTACTTGCCCGCGCTGATGGCCCCCCCGATGCCAGTCCCACGATCGCTCCGGGTCCCGCACCGCCATTCACACTATGGGAAACAGGCAGTGAAGCCGTACGGCTTCACTGCCCATTTCCTACTGCGCCTGCGTGAGTCTCACGCTGGCTTGTGAATGGGCGCGCTGCTCTCTGAGAACACACACAGTTCCCAGAAAGCAGCGCGCCCCATTCACAAGCAGAAGAAGTGGAAGAGGCAGATTACGGACTTCCGCATAGCAACAGGTATTTCGGGTGGGTATTTTTTATTTTTTTTTAGTTTTTTTTTTTATTTAATTTTTTTAAAGAAAATGGGCAAATGTTGTTTTCCTGGGTGGAACTCCGCTTTAAGTCCACCCTTTGCAGCTATAACAACTTCAACTCTTCTGGGAAAGCTGTCCACAAGGTTTCAGGCCCCATACACACGATCGGACATATCCGATGAAAGCGGTCCGCGGACCATTTCCATCGGATATGTCCGATCGGGAGTTTGATCCGATGGCGTGTACACACCATCGGATCAAATTCCCCGCCGCCGGACGGCGCGGTGACGTGGCGGTGACGCGGCGGTGACGTTGACGCCGCCGCGTCACCGCCACGTCACCGCACCAGGAAGTAAAATACTTCCGCGCATGCGCCGAATCCATTCGGCAGCGGCGCGGCGGCGGTGGGGGCCGACATGTCTGCTGGTAAGTGTACTAACCAGCAGACATGTCGGGCGGACAGATTCCCACCGGATAGATTTCAGCGCTTGCTTTGAAATCTGTCGGGTGGAGAAATCTGTCCGCTAGCCCATACACACGAGCGGAGATGTCTGCTGAAACGGTCCATCGGACCGTTTTCAGCGGACATATCCCCTCATGTGTACGCGGCCTAAGACTGTGTCTATGGGAATGTTTGACCATTCTTCCGTAAGTGCATTTGTGAGGTAAGGAACTGATGTGAAAGACCACCTGGCTCACTGTCTCCACTCTAATTCATCCCAAAGGTGTTCTTTCAGGTTGAGGCTAGGATTTTGCAGGTCCTTCAAGCTCCTCCACCCCAAACTCAATCATCCATGTCTTTATGGACCTTGCTTTGTGCACTGGTCATGTTGGAACAGGAAGGGGCCATCCCCAAAATGTTCCCACAAGGTTGGGATCATGAAATTGTCTAAAATGTCTTTGTATGCTGACGCCATAAAGGATCACTAAAGGAATTATTTTTTTAGCTAAATCGCTTCCTTTACCTTACTGCAGTCCTGGTTTCATGTCCTCATTGTTTGTTTTTGCTTTGAAGTTGCTGTGATTCTGCTCTGATCTCCACACTTCCTGCTTGTCTGGCTCCTTATGAAAAATCTCATGGCAGCTTTTCACTGTGGTCCAAGCTGTGTGTCTAAAACTCCTCAGAACCAATCAGATTCATTTTAAAAACAAAACACTGCCCTGGATTTGTTTATTTTAGTTCTGTGTGTCTCTCTCTACTTCTCAGAAACATGAAACCAGTTTAAAAGTGAAACTAAACTGCAGGCACATTATATGATTGATTTTTATCTATTTTTAATCATTCTTAAAAAGGAATCAGTTCACTTTTGAGTCTCTATACCCTGTAAACAGTAATTTCAGCAAGTATGAGCGAGTTTGGGGTGGAGGAACTTAACTGGCCTGCACAGAATCTTGATCTCAACCCGATAGAACACCTTTGGGAAGAATTAGACTGGAGACTGCGAGCCAGGCCTTCTTGTCCAACATCAGTGCCTGATCTCACAAATGGAAGAATGGTCACACATTCCCATAGACACACTCCTAAACCTTGTTGACAGCCTTCCCAGAAGAGTTGTAGCTGCAAAACTCAGTATTGAACTCTACGGAATAAGACTTGGAATGGCATTAAAGTTCATGTGTGTGTAAAGACAGAGACAAACATTTAAATGCTGAAATGGAACACTGAAAGCTTACCTCAGGATCAATGACCGATAATCAACTGAGTTTTCCATGGGCTGTTAAAATTGTGGTCTCCAAAACAGATGGAAAACAAAATCTGAAAAAGAGACAAAATTTTTAGGTTCAATATTGATTATATTTGCCTTTTAGATGTCCCCCCACAAGTAAATAAAAATGATATGGTTACCCTGAACATCTTTAGTGACTGGTGTTTTTTCGCACTGGAAGAACACGAGGCACCACTAGGACACATAGAATGGGCCCCATTCACACCGCAATGCAGCCCGGAGGTGCAGTGCAATAAAATGCAAACATGCTTCATTCTACTGCAACGGACAGGTAGGCACGGCATTGTCACCGCACAGCAGTCCAATGCACCACGCTGCTGTGTGGCGACATTGAAGTGTCACTTTGGGCACTTCAAATAAAGTTGACAAAAAGGGAAAATGCTGAAACGTGCATCACACCGGCCCCTTACTGTGGCCAACTGCAGCCAAAACGGATAACTGCCCGCACACTAAACCAGAGCTTTTAGAGTGTGGGCAGTGTGTGTGAATGGGTCCTAAAGATGCAATATCCTGACCGGTCAACTTTCCCTTGGATTCACTGCTCAGTGACCAAGAACAAGTATGTAAAGTAGGATGGGATTTTTATTCTACTGGTTGCACTTACAGAGTACAGTACAGAAAAGCTCTAGATGTGTTTGTATGATAAACCATGAACCCGATAATGGAAACACCTGAACTCTGTCATTTGGTTTTATGCACTTAAGGACCGCCGCATGTACATTTACGTCGGCAGAATGGCACCGACAGGCACATCAACGTATATATACGTTGGTGCCTTGGGGGGGGGGGGGGGTTCGGGGGTCCGATCGGACCCCCCCCTGTACATGCGGCGGTCCGCGCGGCTGTAGGAGCGATCCGACAAGAGGGGGGCGGCTACTCGTTTTTGTCCGCCCCCTCCGGATCGCTCCCAGCCAATGCGCCCGCCCGCCTGGTCACTTCCTCCTCCTGTGTAAACACAGGAAGGAGGAAGCGATGTGATCTCTCCCTCTGTTTTTTTCAACCACCGCTGAGGAGAGATCACAACACAGTAAGTCTGCACTAACACTGCACTAACACTACACATAGTCACATTTAACCCCCCCCCGATCGCCCCCCCTCCCCCTGTCAGTGTCACTGAATGCAGTAATCATACATGTATGATTACTGTATTTAGTGTCAGTGTGACAGGCAGTGTGACAGTCAGTTAGTGTTAGGTCCTGGGTAGCCCCCGTACCCCCCCTAATAAAGTTTTAACCCCTTGATCACCACCCTAGTTAACCCTTTCACTCCCTATTGCCAGCATCACTAAGCGATCATTTTTCTGATCGCTGTATTAGTGTCGCTGTTCCCGCTAGGTAGCTATTTTTTTTTTATTGCGATTTTTTTTTACTAACGACGTGGCTAAATAAATTTTGGCCTAAATGTTTGACTAAAATTTAGTTTATTGATTTTTCTTATAACAAAAATTAAAAAATATTGATTTTTTTTCAAAAATGTCGCTCTATTTTTGTATATAGCGCAAAAAATAAAAAAAATCGCAGAGGCGATCAAATACCACCAAAAGAAAGCTCTATTTGCGGGAAGAAAAGGACATGAATTTTGTTTGGGAGCCACGTCGCACGACCGCGCAATTGTCTGTTAAAGCGACGCAGCGCCGAATCGCAAAAACCCCTTGGGTCATTTGGCAGCATATTGGTCCGGGTCTTAAGTGGTTAAAATAGGATGTAAAATATCATATACTGTACATACAGTACACATCATATGTTATGACCAGATGTACACAAATTTTGGGGTATATAGTATACAAGAGAGCAGACCTGTGTGTCTGACATTTTTTTTAACCATTTTTTTTTTGCCGCTGTTCCATCTTTTAATAGTGGACCAGTGGCCCCTTATTTACCCAACGCCATTGATAAATATGAGCAGAACAAAACCAAAACCAAGGAAACTCACCAACCAGCCTGAACCAAACAAAATTATCGTAAACAGTTTGCGTTAAAATATGGGTTTTCGTTTGCACGTGTAGCGCTACCCCCGAAGGGGCTGCTGAGTAATGATGGGATGGCATGTTACCTCATGGCTCTGGTGAAATGTCTAGAGTGAATGATGCATGCAATAGCAGTAAAGGAATGTCCGCAAGTAGAAAGTCTCTTTATAGGTGCTCTTTATTACCCAGCCGGGTAAAAACAGGTAACAGGTGATGGAAAGGATAGACGAAAAGGTTGGAAGGAGAACAGCAGATTCAGGCCTCGAATATGGAAACAGTCCTGCTTCCGTCAACACTTAAATTTCTTTCTCCACTCCAGCCTGAGTGGGCATAGCGTATCTGGACAGGTCTCTCTCACCGACCTGGCAGCCAGAGTATCACTCGGAACCTAGAAGGAGGTCTCTGCCACAGACTCTTTTAGATGACCATCAGAAAAGCGCCTCTGCCACAGGCCTTCCCTGAGTGTAGATATGGAGGAACTCCTCTTGAATAAAGTTTTGCCCGAATCTTCCTTTTTTAACGCTGCCCAGGTACCAACAGAGAGGAATTGATCCCTCAGTGTCCAGTACCTTGATGCCCGATGGTTCGTCCCAGTGCTGTTGGACCGCCAGCCTCTCATTGGCGCTCCTCAACTGGACTCCCCACCGAACAGCTAAACTCGCTTGGGATCACTGGGTTCCCGTCCTGCTTGAATGCTTCGGACCAACTTGGCTCCAGAACCAGGATCACTGCGTAGCACCCACGCCCCGGCCAGGTAGGCCATAATGCTTGGGGCGCGGTGATGTGGTCACCCTAAAGGTGGGCGCCACACTCCAGGAAGAGAAGAACCACCTAAAATGGTGTCTGCCTCATAAGTACTCTTTTCCAGCATGCCCAGCGAGGCCCAAGCCTCCTGATTGGTCGCTTGGAGAGAACACCCGAACCTCAGCTTCCATTGCTGCCACCTGTCGTCCTGGGGTGGAACAACACCCCAGGCACAGCAGAATGAGCCCACAGCACAGCCAAGCTGAAACAGAGAGCCTTACAATAATCAGAATTGAGATCAGAGTCACTGTTCACTCCGATCATCCCCTTAAATTTACTAGCACCCGTACTTTGAAGTACATGGGCGCTACACACACATTTGCAAATACATGCGCAAGCTGTAGAGCCACTTCATGGTGCCCCAATATTATCTGCCATCCTAAATCTACAAATTTGTGAGAGCCTCTATAGTAGAAGCATACACATTATAATGGATAGGCAGAGGGCAGATGAGCCTGGAAGGAGCCCACCCCTCCATAAAAAGGTACAGGGGCGCACTGGACACCCAGCATATAGCACAACGGCAGCAAAGGTGTTCAGAGCGTCCTCTCACCAATATTCCAACAGTACAAATGGCCACTGCCCCCACCTATAACTGGCCATTGCAGCAATGAGCACATGGGAGGGAAATGCATGCAACACAAAACCAAAGAAGTTCCCAGCTCAACTCACCAACCAGTCTGCACACGATGGTCTAATTCAGGGGTGTCCAAACTTTTTTCAAAGAGGGCCACATTTGATAAAGTGCACATGCTCGAGGGCCAACCATTTTGCCCGACAACCTTTGAACCATTAAAATTTGATCCAAGTGTGTTTGTCCGAGCACTAATACACTGCCCAACAAGAATTCTCTTGCCTTTGTGGCTGTGTGTGGTGAAGAGATGAGCTCAGGCATGTTATTTGGCTATACTGTATATATCTCTTTTGTGGCCCCAACGAATCCCCGACTAAGGTTGAGCTTGGGCATGTTATTTGAATATACCGTATTTATCAGCGTATAACACGCACAGGCTTACCATTGCCATGAATGCAGCCTCACCATTGCAATCAATGCAGCCTGACCGATGCCCATCTGCAGCCTCTGAGGGGACAGGGAGGGGGAGGGACAAGTGTCGTCAGATTACAAACAGGAGAATTTCTTGTTTACTCGTGGCCTTTTTAATACAAAGTCCCACCTCCTATGAAACAGAACAGTCATCCAATGGCATCCCAGGAAACTGGACTTCTTATTACAGACGCCGCCGAGTAAACAGGAGATTCTCTTTATGTAGATCCGCTCCAAGGCAGTGCCGATAAATACGGTATTTATCTTTTGTGGCCCACAGGGCACATGTGAGGCTGCAATGGCTATATATATCCAAATCCCCAGGGGGGCCATATTAAATCACCAGGGGGGCCGCAATTGGCCCCCGGGCCGGACTTTGGACATGCCTGGTCTAATGCCATACACACCTGTCGAAAAATCATTTGAACAGGTTTTTTCGAAAAACAAATACATAGTCGTGAGAGCAAACTATTTTGCCATCATGTAATCAACGAATTTTGATCGATAAATCATTCAACGGACATAAATGAATTTGTTTCAGTTTGTTTTGACACATATGCCTAGTGCAAACTGTTCAGGCGAGAAACACATTAACCTTTCAAGTTATTGTCTGTTTGGCCAAAGTTTTCCAAACTTTTTGGCCCAAAAACATTACAACTGATTTTCGATTTGTGCCCATTAACTGGACAATAAAATGAACAGACTGTCCAAATGACAGATTTTCAAACTATTTTCCGTCTAGTGCATGGACACCATACGTATACGTTAAAAATAGGGGCTTCGTTTGCAGACATTATGGGGTAGATTCTCCAGATAAGCCGTCTTATCTCTGCGTTTTATGCGCCCAATCTATGCCACGGATTCATAAAATCAGTTAAGCATAGTTTTTCCTTAGATCAGACATGCACAAGTCTATTACGCGGTCTAATCTTATTTTTATATTTTAGGCTGGCCCCTAGGTGGCGTTCCCGTCTAAAATATGTAAATGAGCCTATACGCCGATTCCCTAACGTATTGCCCGGTCGGCGCTATTCAATTACGTCGTTTGCGTTAGCGTAGTACCGTCGTAATGGTATGCCTGCTATATGAGGCGCAGGCAATGTTAAGTATGGACGGCGTGCCAACGCTTTTTTTCCCGTTGTTTGCGTAAAACGTTCGTGAATAGGGTTTTGCGTAAGTGCCGTTCACGTCGTTTACACGTCGAATTGACGTCGAGATTTGGAGCATGCGCACTGGGAACCAATCACGCCAGCGCATGTGCAGTTCGTTCGGCGCGGGGAGGCGCTTAATTTTAATGATACACGCCCCCCTACCCGCCGAATTTGAATTTGGCCGGCTCTTTTACGCTACGCCGCCTCAACTTTACAGGTAAGTGCCTTGAGAATAAAGCACTTGCCTGAAAAAGTTGCAGCGGCCTAGTTTAAAAGCCAGACGCTAGGCATGCCTATATAGGCATTTCTACGTGAATCTACCCCTATGAATATAAGACCTGAATTTTCTGTTGCGTGGCCAATCTACCTGTTAATCATTGTGAATCAAGATGTCTTTAGATACCTCAGTACCAAGCTCCGGCGTGTTGACACACTACACATGCAGAACCGGCCAGGAAGTCAGCACTGCGCTAATCACAGGCAGCGAGACATTATCCTGATGCTCAGCTGCAGAGATCGGAAAACGTCTCACTGTCTGATTAGCGCAGCACATGGAAACACTGCACTGTACCTGAGTTACGGGCAGATTGATTCGAGGAAGTAAATGTTACACAAATTGTAACGGTCGCCACCGTTTACGATCTTCCATCCACCCACCCACGACAGCTTATCGACACTCCACAATCCAGCAGACGAACACGGCCCATAGGATTCCCCAGAAAATGAGACACGGCTCTCTTTGAGGTTCAAAACAGGGAATGAATGTTTATTAAGCACATGTTAACACATTTCTCTTCACAATACATCCCTCCCATCCTTGGGAAACAGGGTGGGTTAAATTGTCCAATGACAATGGTGTTACAGGTCAGGTGTGTTCAAACTTCTTCAGTGAACAGTCTTAGCAGGGGGGGTTGCTGGAGGGATTCCCCCCCCCCTTTCCTCACAGCAAGACACTTAAACATCCCATAATAGGCAGCCAAACTGGCTACCAAGCTTCAATCCACATCACCATAGTAGCATACCTAATTAGCACATAAGACAATAGAACGAAATCACACCCCACCTCATCACAGCAAGCTATAGTGCACAACAGCCAACACACAATATATATATCTATATACACTATATACAATGTATACCACATTGAGTCTGACTCAATCTGTGCCCAAAAGTGATTTCCGTTACACAAATAATGTGCCCTTACTTAAGATGGCCGCAGCCATAAATGCTAGGGGGATGTTTTTCAAAGTGATTTCTCATCTAAGTAAAATATGGAGACAAGGATGGATGGGGGAGAGTGTTGAATAATAAAAACAAAATAAATAGCCTTTTTGGTTTGTTGTGCTCAGATATGGTGGTGTTCCTCTTTAAACTTTTTACCTTTTTTTGATGTCACAAAGTACAGTATAAGATTTCCTATCATCTGTGCCCAGTCCTGCCACACAGAGTTAACCCAGCTCTGAGTAATCCCGTTTTATTGTTCAGTGAAATAAAACCGATTTACAGAGTAAAAAACTTAGTCTGTTCCGCCCCTTGCTGTGAGTGACAGGTTATTTATATATCTCATGCACTAGCTTCAGACAGGCATCATTTTTAAATTCCCACCCCACTCGTTTTCTGAAGTCATGTGGTTACTTTTCTGGATTTTGACTGGATGTTAGTGATCATAGCAGAATTGAGTGTAAGAAATACAAAGGAAAAAATGCATGTTGACAATGGGAGTGTAGAGGAGAGCGGGGAGTCTACTGACATCACAACTCCACCCACAGAGCTCCAGACAACAGATCCACCCACAGAATCTGCAGTTTTTCAGTTCTTATAACAGACAGAGGGGAGACATTTGACAGGTAAGGATACATGCAGGAGGCATCTATAGCCTTATAGATAAGCACTATGGCAGTAGTTTAGAAAGGATTAGAGTGGGATTACATCCACTTTAACATCTGAGTATTAACCCCATCATCTCCATCCTGCCATTGTATGTGACCAGCACATTACAGTGGTTGTAAAGGCAGAAGGTTTTTTATATTAATGCCTTCTATGGAAAAAAAAAAAAAAAGTGTGCATCAGCCCCCCTAATACTTACCCGAGCCCCATCTCGATCCTTGGCAGTCTGGGACTCCCCTCCTCATTGGCTGAGACAGCAGTGGGCACCATTGGCTCCAACTGCTGCTCGAGCGTGTTTGGATCGAGCACGCCAGAAAGCCGTCACTGCACACCGCCAATCATAGGCAGTGAGGCATTACCCCACCGGCAGGTGACTATGATTGGCAGTGTACAGGGTCAGCTCCCTGTCGGGCCCCATCCGAACACGCCCAAGCCCATCACTAGTATCTACTTTCCAAAAAACAAACAAAAAAACAACAACAGGTATTAAATACCACCAAAAGAAAGCCATTTAAAAAAATAACTAAAAGAGAAAGAAAAGTAAAAAAGAGAAAGAAAAGTAAAAGAGAAATAAAAGTAAAAGAAAAAAAAAAAGAGTATTTGGGTACAGTATTGCAAGACAGTAATTGTCGGTCAAACTATCAGAGCAATAAAAACTGAAAAATGGCCTGGTAATGAAAGGGCATTACAGGCTCTTGGGCCGCGTACACACGATGAGAATGGTCCGACGGACCGTTTTCATTGGTTCACAGACTGAAGATCTGATGTGCGTACGCACCATTAGTCCAAAAACCGATCGTGTCAGAACGCGGTGACGTAAAACACAACGACGTGCTGAACAAAATGAAGTTCAATGCTTCCAAGCATGCGTCGACTTGATTCTGAGCATGCGTGGGTTTTTGGACCGATGCTTTTGCATACCAACGATCGGTTTGGACCGATGGTCAGGCGTCCATCAGTCCGATTTTAAAGCAAGTTTTCAAACTTTGGTCCGAAGGACGACGGACCGTACACACGGTCGGTTTGGACCGATGAAAATGGACTTAAGTCCATTTTCATCGGTTTGGAGCGATCGTGTGTACGCGGCCTTAGAGGTACTCAAGTGGGTAAGGAAATAAAGAAACAGATATGAAAGGATAAGCGTGCACATTTTCTATCTACACTTAAAAACAACAGTACAATTAAAAAATATTAGGACACATGCCCTTTTAATCCCATTGTTACTGTCACTATGAAGAAAAATAACTGTGCCCCCATGAAGGAAAAAGCAGAGGGAGGATTATTGTATATCGCATTGTCATTTCCTGTCTGACCAGATCTCAGATGAGTCTATACAGCCAGCGGTGGTGGATGATCTTTAGGTTTTACATGAGAATTGCAGTTTTGGATTGCATTAGGAGCAGCTGGTATTATTGTGAGATGTGACACGGGGTCTCAGCTACGCCATTGAAGCATTAGAAACATTTTTCGAACATGAAGAAAGATTAGAGTGCTACAGAGCAGGCTGAGACAATGTGGAAACCACTTTTACTTAAGATGATTATGTTGCCTTCAGCATTAATTAGCGGTTTTGCTTCTTTTCGAAACAAACCTGCAGCAATTTAGTTTTATTAGATGCATAAAAGAGCTGGCTCCAGATAGACACAGAGCTGGCTCCAGACAGTGACCTGAAGGGGCATTTTATAGTCAATGGTGGTCCCTCTTACTATAGGAGAGATATTAGGGTAATTCCTATAGGACAGACATATGAGGGGGACACGACTTGTTGTGGCGAGTCATTAGCCCTCATAATGCCAGCTCTGGAATGAAATGTCCTCTTTGCAAAGCCACATGACCATTCTGGGATGCATCTAGGCTGATGATTTGTGCAGAAGGGTCTTGGGGGGGGGGGGGGGGGGGGTGTTAAGCCTAGTGTGCCGATTATGTTCCACCAGGGGTGATGCCTCGAAGAGTCATAAGGCGTTTTGACAAAGAACGGATCATGTTGGCTCTAGGAGGTTAAGCAGTTTACACCTAAAGGGATACAGTTGGGGTCTGCCAGCCCAAATTACCGTATTTATTGGTGTATAGCACACACAGGTGAATAACACGCACCCTAACTTTAAGAGGGGAGTGTCAGGAAAAAAAACTTTCCACGGCCCCCTGCGTATAGCACGCAGTGACAGTTTACCCTCTATTTTCAGGGGAAACATTGGAGTGTTATACGCCAATACAGTACATTTGAGGAGGCTACCTCAAGTTCACATGAGACTTCATGAGATGAATGGCACATTGATCAAAATGGTTGCATTGGCAAATGGTGAGGATATTGCTCCTTTTAAGGGTGCAGCGTGAACAAAAAAACTTTGCCCACCATGCAACCATAGCATGAGCCTCTGGCAGAAGTTACTAAGAAATTTGGTGCGGATGGAGCGATATCTTCTAGAGATTCCCAGACTGATCAAGAGTGGATTGTATACAAAATAGGAATAAGTTGGTGGACTTTATTTTGCTGCAATTTAGTGCTGGCTAAAAACATGTCATTGGGAATTGGCAGCATGGTGGGATATCAAGATGATATTCCGAGTCTGATTATTCCTTGACTCACATACCTTTACTCTTCCTCCTTGGGTTGAATGTCATGAAACTAGTAGATGGTGGGCTGATCTATTTGCTCCATACACTGCGTGAAATTGGACAATACTGATACTCCCGGGCTACTTTTTTGGTCTTCAGTAGGGATGAGCTTGGAGTTCGAGTAGAACTCATGTTCGACTCGAACATTGCCTGTTCGCCGAACAGCGAACTATTTGGGGTGTTTGCAGCAAGTTTGTGTGAACTTTAGAACCCTGTTAAAGTCTATGGGACTCGAACATTTGAAATCTAAAGTGCTAATTTTAAAGGCTAATATGCAAGTTATTGTAATAAAAAGTGTTTGGGGACCTGTATCCTGCCCCAGGGGACATGTATCAATGCAAAAAAAGTTTTAAAAACTGAAGTTTTTTTGGCAGCAGTGATTTTAATAATTCCTTTAAGTGAAACAATAAAAGTGAAATATTCCTTTAAATTTCGTACCTGGGGGGGGGGGGGGGGGGGGTGTGTGTATAGTATTCCTGTAGAGTAGCACTTGTTTCCCATGCATAGAACTGTCCCTGCACAAAGTGTCATTTCTGAAGGAAAAAAAGTAATTTAAAATCACTTGCGGCTATAATGAATTGTCGGCTCCCGGCAATAAAGTCATTCATAAAAATAAAAAAAAAGTGTGGGGGAACACAGCATTTTTTTTTTAAATTTGGGGTGGAGTTCCCCTTAAAATCCTGAAGGGTCTAGAATGGATATTTGGGGGGAACCCCACATCTTTTTTTTATTTGACGCAGGGTTCCCCTTAATATCCATACCAGACCCGAAGGGCCTGGTACGGTAATTGAATTTGGGGAGACCCCCACGCATTCTTTTTTTATGAATGACTTTTCTCTGTATTGCTGGTATCCGATAATTCATTATAGCCACAAGTGATTTTAAATTACTTCTTTCCTTCAGGAATTACATTTTGTGCAGGGACAGTTCTAAGCACAGGAAACAAGCGCTAATTTTATTGTTTCACTTTAAGCACTATGAAAATCACTGCTCCTGAAAAAATGGCAATTTTTTAAAACTTTTTTTGCATTGATACATGTCCCCTGGGACAGGACCCGGGTCCCCAAACACTTTTTAGGACAATAACTTGCATATTAGCCTTTAAAATTAGTACTTTAGATTTCAAACGTTCGAGTCCCATAGACTTTAACAGGGTTCGAAAGTTCACACAAACTTTTGGTCTGTTCGCAGGTTCTGATGCGAACCAAACCCAGGGGTGTTCGGCTCATCCCTAGTCTTCAGATATTTGAAGCCAATTCACTGGCTCTACTAACAAAACTCATTATTCTGCTATGCCGCCCTCTGTATGTCCCGTTTGATGGTTTTGTGGCTCCGATGGTCCTTTGCCTACATCCAGCACCAATGTTTGGATATCCCTTGACCCATTGCATCCACGCACTCCCTATTAGGTCGTGAATAACAACAATTGATGAAAAGCGTTAACCTTGACCTTCTTACTGGAGATCCACAATTCTGTATTTATATTTATTGCCATCATTATGGATATATTTGATCATATGTGATATAACTTGGTCTCCTAGTTGTACTGTAACAGGGTACTGTGAACTCTGCAAGACCTGAGGCCATTGAAGGTATTCCCTTTTATCTGTGTGTTTTAATAAGTATAATACAGCTGGTTTTGATTTTATAAATATGAGATGTCTCCCATGCTAAGCCTATAAAGTCCGGTTGTTATTACAGTGGACCTGATTTATCTATTTCTAAGTATTTTGGATGTGGCTTGTGGAAGTCAAATTTTGTGCCACTATTATCCTCAATTTATTTCACCAACATGGTAACAGTGAATTGTCCCAAATATCTACAAAGTTTCTCAGACAAAAACTCACCCATTTCACTCATAATTCCTAGTGCAGAGCCATATTGGGATAAATATTTTGCAGCTGGTGGTAAGGGACTACCATTCCACAGACAGACACACTGTTTTTCCTGTAAGGTAGGCTCACAATTTAAGAGTCCAACAAAGATGCCCATGGTAATGGGTGGTCTATGACCCTGCCTTTAACAAAAAGCACATTAATACACCAAAACCGATAAGGAATTATACCAGCGGAATTATCAAAGCATAGTAACGTGAATGGGCACTAAAAGCTTTGAGGCATATGCCCTGAGCTCCTACAGAAGACTGTCCAGCATTTGGGAGGGAGGGGGTCTTACAGCTTGGCAGCGAGAATACAGAAACATAATGTGCTTTCACAATGTTCGATTCAAAATCTTTAGGTTCCTTGTAACACGCAGAGGCTGGCTGTTATTTTTTTAATTCTGTTCTATTACCAAAACCCAAGCTTGCACCATTATAACAGCTTAGGAATTTATAGAAATCTGAATCTCCACTCTTGACCAAGGTATGGCAACCCTGCTTGGTTTGATTAGCCAAGCGTTTGGCGAATCCGGTTTGAAATTTAGTGAACCCAAACTTAGTCTTGTTGAAGTCTATAGGGGAGGGGGGTTAATTCCTGTCAGTAAATTCCGTTTATATATAAAAGGTGGGACAGTACAGTTCCCTGTCCTGGTAATTGTCGGCCAGGATTCTCAAATGGGCAGGTTGAGGGGCTCCAGGGTTATTTAATGTGGAGGATCTGTTTGATTAGTTTCCTCCAAAGTTTGTAAAATCCACTTGGGGACCTGAAGCCCAGAGATTCCATAGCAATATGGGTGGGATGGAACTGGGTTTTGGAAACAGCCAGGAGTCTGGCTGGTTGATTGAGCAGGTGGGTCCTGGGCTTATAGCAGAGTCGGCACTAGGGTTCTGGGACCCACCCTCCCGAGGAGTGCAAGGGAGAAGCATGTATGTCTGTATGCTATAGTCTGAAGGCCCAAAGCTGTGGGCTGAGCAGCACGGAAGCTGAGAGTAGGTACGGTGATTGTATGGGAACTTTGGTACATGGCCAAGAGGGCGAAAGTGTAAAGCCTAAGCAGCAGTATTGCTGAAAAGAGCCAGGTGGCTTGGTATTTTCCGTTGATTTTTTTACTGCTGCTGTAGCAGCTTGAAACCCCCCTGCGTGGGAATTCTGGATGGACGTTTTTTTGTCTTTAATAAAAGTGGGCCAACAAGCCCTTAAAAAGCAAGACTGGCGTGGACTCACTGCTCACTGGTATGCTCTACACAGAAGCTAAATAACCCCCAATGCCCCAAACCCCCAATGCCAAAAAGGCTAATAGGCGAACCATTGTCAAAAAGGGCACTGGAAGCTGGCCACTGCCATGTTGGTACATATGCCAAATTCCAAAAATAAAAAACAAACAAAGGAAACTCTATATTGTAAAGCAGAGAGGGGGTAATTTCATGCAGCTTTGAGGTCAACATTAACCACTTAAGGACCGCCGCATGTACATTTACGTCGGCAGAATGGCACCGACAGGCACATCAACGTATATATACGTTGGTGCCTTGGGGGGATCGGGGGTCCGACCGGACCCCCCCCCCCGTAAATGCGGCGGTCCGCGCGGCTGCAGGAGCGATCCGACAAGTGGGGGCGGCTATCCGTTTTCACCCGCCCCCTCCGGATCGCTCCCAGCCAATGCGCGCGCCCGCCCGCCCTGTCACTTCCTCCTCCTGTGTAAACACAGGAAGGAGGAAGCGACGTGATCTCTCCCTCTGCGTTTGTTTCAAGCGCCGCTGAGGAGAGATCACAACACAACAAGTAAGTCTGCACCAACAGCATACTTACACACAGACACAAACACATTTAACCCCCGCGATCGCCCCCCCCCCCTCCCCTCTGTCACAGTGTTACTGAATGCAGTAATCATACATGTATGATTACTGTATTTAGTGTCAGTGTGACAGACAGTGTGACAGTCAGTCAGTGTTAGTGTCAGGGTAGCCCCCCCACCCCCCCCAATAAAGTTTTAACCCCTTGATCACTGCCCTAGTTAACCCTTTCATTCCCTATTGCCAGCATCACTAAGCGATCATTTTTCTGATCGCTGTATTAGTGTCGCTGTTCCCGCTAGGTAGCTAATTTTTTTTTAATGCGATTTTTTTTTTACTAAAGACATGTGGCTAAATAAATTTTGGCCTAAATGTTTGACTAAAATTTAGTTTATTGGTTTTTTATTATAACAAAATGTAAAAAATATAGATTTTTTTTCAAAAATGTCACTCTCTATTTTTGTATATAGCGCAAAAAATAAAAAATCGCAGAGGCGATCAAATACCACCAAAAGAAAGCTCTATTTGTGGGAAAAAAAGGACGCGAATTTTGTTTGGGAGCCACGTCGCACGACCGCGCAATTGTCTGTTAAAGCGACGCAGTGCCGAATCGCAAAAACCCCTTGGGTCATTTGCCAGCGTATTGGTCCGGGTCTTAAGTGGTTAAAAATGAATGAATAAGCAAGTAAATGTTTTAAACCACATGCTTGGGAGATGCCTTAGAGCAGGGTTTGACAAATTTGCTTGGAATCTAGGACCCGGCTAAAAAAGTTAGGCGCCAGAAAACACGCCCCGTCCCGACGAGCTTGCACGCAGAAGCGAACACATACGTGAGTAGCGCCCGCATATGTAAACAGTATTCAAACCACACATGTGAGGTATCACCGCGATCTTTAGAGCAAGAGCAATAATTCTAGCTCTAGACCTCCTCTAACTCAAAACATGCAACCTGTAGAATTTTTTAAACGTCGCCTATGGAGATTTTAAAGGGTAAAAGTTTGTCGTCATTCCACGAGCGGACGGAATTTTTAAGCGTGACATGTTGAATATCAATTTACTCGGCATAACATTATCTTTCACAATATAAAAAAAATTGGGATAACTTTACTGTTGTCTTATATTTTATTTATTTTTTTCCCAAAAAAAGTGCGCTTGTAAGGCCGCTGCGCAAATACGGCGTGACAGAAAGTATTGCAACGGTCGCCATTTTGTTCTCTAGGGTGTTAGAATAAAAAATATATATAATATTTGGGGGTTCTAATTAGAGGGAAGGAGATGGCAGTGAAAAATAACACATTAGAACTGATGTTTTACTTGCAACGCCAACGGCCACGTACAGATAGCGCAGGTCACAGAAGGAAGCTTGGCACTTCACAAGGACGCAAAGCCACGGCCTCAATTACTGGCAGTCGCGGGCCCGCCGCGATTGCATGGTGGGGGCGCACACTGTGCCTCCGTGCGCCCCCACCTCCCCTGCCGCGCGATCGGCGGGCACGCGACGGCCGGTAATTGAGGCCGCGGCTTTGCGACCTTGCAGGCCGCAAAGCCGCAGCCTCAATTACCGACAGTCGCCAGGTCACAATTTCTTGTCGCAATTGCGACCTGGCGCCCGGATTTGGTCGAGCACTGCCTTAGAGCTCATGTGCACAATGTTACAATTATCTTGGCTTACATACAGCAGAAGCACTCCAATCTGATTAATTTCAGTTTATAAAACAAAAGCACCTTTCGGGTATCTTTGGTAGCGACACATGTTTTTCATCAACAGATGACACCTGCCAGATAGAATTGCCAATAGTTTGCTGAAGCTGCTCCTGTTTGTGCTGAAGCCTGTCACTGGTGAGTTTCTTTCATGGTCCCATGAGGAATTAGGAGAATTAGGAGACCAGATGATACAGATGATACAGCAGTGTAAAAATGGCCAGCAGGAGGTCATTTATAATTAAAAAAGTTGTCCTAAATGCATAGGAGGACAAGCATATAGGAAGAGATGTACTACAAGAATTACCAGAACACATAATATGGAAGTTTATAATTGGCCAGCAACAAGATCATTTTAAAGAGCAAGGCTAGGCCCAAATTCACTAGAGACAAAATGCATAGGATAGGATTTTACCGCAAGAATTATAATACTGCAGAGGATACAGCAGTTAAAAATTAGCCACTGCACATACAAGAGATAACAACAGTACTCTCAGACTGGTCCTGCAGCCTCCTGGGATGCATGATTTGTCCCAGGAGGTTGTAGGTGGGGGAAAGTCGGCCACGCTGACGCTATTCTTGCCTGTGCAAGAATTGGAAAGTGGAAGCGCGAATACAACTTTCTGTGGTCACAGTGAGACAGCTGTCAGATTGGATGCTGGTGCTCCATATGACTCCAGCGGACATCTTGGGTCAGGCAGAGTCCATTAAAGATTTTAGCTCCCAGGTTTGGATCGCTTTATGCGATTTGCTAGCATAGGGACCAGATTCCAGTCTGGCAGGGACAGTGCTTAGAGATAGGAAAAGGTTCCAGAGGAGTAGTAAAAAAGAGCAGGGACAACCTCTCATCTGGACAGGTCAGGTCGCATTCCACTCCTCATTGCAGATGCTATCGGTATCTTCGAGTCTTCAGATCGCTGTCTGTTCATAAGTGGCCCTGGACAGGTGCGTCTACCCGCCAGGCCTGAATAAGTTGTGTTTGTACCTTTTCTATAAAATAACGCAATTTCCTGTCTAAGACTCTGTGCGTTTACTACCCGCCACAACACACAGTACCTTGTGCACAGGGGTGCTTACAATGGTCAACTTATTTATGTAAAATGCTGAAACTACTTAAAGTTAGCTGGAGTTGAATTTCAATTTACTAATTTGCTATCAAGAAAATTAGGTCCTGAGGAAGCGGTTAGATGAGAAACGTGTCAACCTCTTGAAGCACATAGCAAAGATCTACAAATGAAGTCAGAGTGTATGACTTGGATCATCCAAGGAGAGCACCCTTTTCATGTTATATATAAATGGTGTTTTACCAAATTTTGCAATAAATACTTACCTCTTTTATAACAATATCTGACCGTCTCTTTATGGTACCAATAAATTCCGATAGTTTTTTTTCTATTTGTTTATGTTATTTATGGATGAGGTACCTTTAACATAGGTGACCAACAAATAAAAAGGGAGCACAGCTATGTAAATTACATCGAAATCTACTAATTCATGTAACATTGCCCTCTCCAGACAGTGCTGTTGTCCAGGGGTGCCTCTCCATTGTCCCTCCATAGTGTTTACGCCCTAAGGCAGTAAGCGTTACTAACTTGATCTCCAGGTGAAAATAAAGGGGGGGGGGGTAACTTAAAAAAAAAAACCTGATGTAGTCACCACAGGATTGGTAAACTGCAATATATAAATGTAGCGCCTGTGTACTTTATGGTACCGATGCTAGTCACATTTTAAGCGCAAGACCAGAGTGTAGTTGGTCTCTAGATTGTTAAGTGCAAAACAGGGTCTCTGCCTCAGCTTGTCTGTGCTGTGGGCTCATTCTGTTGTACTGGGGTGTTCTTCCAGCCCTGGTGCTGCAGTTGGCAGCAGAGGAGTCAAGGTTTGGGTGCTCTTTCTCAGCAGCCAATCAGGAGGGTTTGATCTCGCTGTGCATGCTGGGAGGGGTATTTATGGGGCAGGCTCCATTGGTTCTGGGTCCTCTTCGTCCAGTGTGGCACTCACCTTTAGGGTGGCCACATGACGGCGCCCTGACGTTATTGCCTACCTGGCCGGGGCGTGCGTGCAACGCAGTGTTCCTGGTTCCGGGGCCCATGCTGGCCCGGAGCATCTGAACAGCGACGGGGACCCAGTGAGACTTGGTTGACTAATGCCTCTTTATATAATAAGTGAATTCCTATTTGGAGGAGACCTTGTTTCATTGGTAACATATGGTATTTAAATGTACCCAGGCATCAGCAAGCAGACTCCACCATTGAGCAAACAGACAACCGTGACAATAAAATAAAAGCAGGAAAATTTGTGTAAATTAAATTGATCTAAAAGGGTCAGTGAAGCTCCCCTGTACCAGGAATGCAGATGGCTGTAAGCAGAATGTGACATGAACATAAATACCATTAATGGCTGATATTACATTAGGCTGATCACGCTGACATCATGTAGCTAGAAACTGAGAATTTTGCAATCCCCACACTGAACCAGCAACATTTCACAATGTAAAACGAACCAGCGGAACATAAAATGTAACTTTCTTCATAAGGAAGAGGTATAAATGACACAAGATGTGGATGTGAAAGTTACAGGAACAATTTATGTCAATTACATTTACATTCTTTGAAGATTGAGATGTTTTGTGTAATGGTGACTGAAGTAATCCTGGTCATAAGATTGATTTTTTTTTTCCGTTGGTGAATTGAATGGCCTTAAGGCTGGGTTCACAAGGGTGTGCAATGGCGCCTTATCCAACTCACCCAGGAGAGCAGTATACTGAATAGGCAGATGTTTGGGCAGCCATGCTATGCCACAGTGCCTCCAAATGTCTCAGGACACCACAATCACAGCTGCTAGGAGTTGCTGTAGTAGTACCTGTCCTCCCTTTAAGTCCACTTGTGTGCATTGAATGCCTTTGCAAACACAGATATTCCCTTGTAAAAGAAGCACTGACATTGCATTGCCTGTGCAGAAAGCAGAACTGTGGGAGTGACCTGGCAGCTGCACATACTACAGGCTGCCTGCAGAACACTGCAGGCGGGGGCGGAGACAAGACCAGTCATCATGCACAAGGAGAGGGAGCCGCAGTGACTGGTCTCAATTAGAGGAAATGCCTACACAAAGGAAGAGTACAGGAGCCATTTCATCCTGGATTACTGCACATGTATCTCTAGTATTTCAACAATCTATTTATCCTGAAGTAGGGGGGGGACTGACAACTCATGGGGCCCCCGGGCAATGGGAGATTACGGTGGCCCCCGGGCAATGGGAGATTACGGTGGCCCCCGGGCAATGGGAGATTACGGTGGCCCCCGGGCAATGGGAGATTACGGGGCCACACACACACACACAGTATACACAATATATACACACAGTATACACACAGAATACACATATACACACACACACATATACACATATATATATATATACACATATATATATACACACACACACACACACACACACATATACACACACACTGAAAAGGTACTGGAGAGGTGGGGCAGCTATAATTTGGGGATAAAAAAAAAAAATATATTTTTACATACTGTCCCTGGTTTTACTGGCAGTGCTCGAGTGGCCAATCCACCCCTGTCCTGGAGTCGATGTTAATTTCTTTGACTAAAAAGACTAAATGAATAATATTTTGGTCTACTAAAAGACGACTAAAACTAAAACAATTGAGATGACTAAAATGCCATTTTAGTCAAAAGACTAGGACTAAAACTAAATTAAAATTTGACTTCAAAATTAACACAGGTCTATAGTGCATGTTCATACCTCAATACCATAAATAATAACATATGAGATTTTTCACTCCAGCAGTATTTAACCTCTTTCCCACCGCGCCATAAGCATTTTACTGCTACGGCGCGGCGGGGTTATCTTGACACGACGTCCCTGGGACGTCGTCCTTCACTTTCGCGATTGCGCGTCCCCTGGGACGCGCTCGCGAAAGTGTCCGTGCTCGCCGGGTCTAGAAGACCCGGCGCAATACGGATCACGGTAAATTGTCGCTGATCGCGGCCGTTTACCACATGATCGCGCCGTCGAATGACGGCGCGATCACTTGTAAACAAACCGGCGTCATTTGATGACGCCGGTTCCTCCCTCTCCTCTCTGTACAGTGTGCGAGGAGAGGGGGGGGAGCGGGGTGTCAGCAGCTGAGCTGTGGCTGGATCTGTGACAAATGCAGTCACAGATCCAGCCATCCCTCAATCCATCCCAGCTCTGCAATCCCCAGTACCCAGCAATCCCCCCAGTACCCAGCAATCCCCCCAGTACCCAACAATGCCCCAGTACCCAACAATGCCCCAGTACCCAACAATGCCCCAGTACCCAACAATGCCCCAGTACTCAACAATGCCCCAGTACTCAACAATGCCCCAGTACTCAACAATGCCCCAGTACTCAACAATGCCCCAGTACTCAACAATGCCCCAGTACTCAACAATGCCCCAGTACTCAACAATGCCCCAGTACTCGGCAATGCCCCAATACTCGGCAATTCCCCAATACTCGGCAATGCCCCAATACTCGGCAATACCCCAATACTCGGCAATACCCCAATACTCGGCAATACCCCAATACTCGGCAATACCCCAATACTCGGCAATACCCCAATACTCGGCAATACCCCAATACCCTGCATGATACTTTGCAATACCCCAATACTCTGCAATACCCTGCGCGATACTCTGCAATATCGCCTATGGGGATTTTTAAGTAGCGAAGTTTGGCACCATTCCACGAGTGTGCGCAATTTTAAAATGTGACATGTTGGGTATCCATTTTTTTTTTTTTATATAATTCTTTATTTTTGTATTTT
The DNA here is from genome assembly GCA_029574335.1 of Rana kukunoris. Lineage (NCBI taxonomy): Eukaryota > Metazoa > Chordata > Amphibia > Anura > Ranidae > Rana > Rana kukunoris. Next base: position 34,526,839 of record CM056050.1, on the reverse strand, counting down.
CTGTATATTACATCACTTACATGTATACCAAACCTCCACCGGGAACAAAATACATAACATTTATAAATACAAACAAAACATGTACAAAAAAAAAAAAAAAGGGAATAAAAAACAAAAAAAATGAAAAAACGGCCAGAAAAAAAATAAAAAAATAAAATAAAATAAAAAAGGGGTAATGCTTCTCCCCCCTCTCTCCCCCCTCCTGCTCCCGCAGCCCCCCATATAGATTATAACTAAATTATTCCTCTTAGGGTATTCCCTCTTTTATATTCTTGTGTGTTTATCGTGTTTGTCGTGTTCCTATATCCAAACTTGCAGAAGAAAAAAAAAAAAAAAAAAAGTATATGCATATATATCTACATACCCATACATACTTCTACACACATGTGCACATATATACACGCATACACACACACACACACACACACACATGCACGTTTACATACCTACATACACGCCCCCACACATACATTTATATATACATATTAGTTTTAGGCCCATTTCAGGTTTATTTATTTGTGCTGTCTATGTATCTGTGTTTATTTTGTGTGTATAAATATTACCCTGTGTCTCTAGTGTTTGTGAGGTTCTTTAGCTTCAAGTTGGGTATCCATTTACTCGGCGTAACTTCATCTTTCACATTATGAAAAAAAATTGGGCTAACTTTACTGTTTTGTTTTGTTTTAAGCACAAAACAGTTTTTTAAAAAACACGTGTTCAATAAATTTCTGCGAAAATACCGTGCGAGATAAAAAGTTGTAACGGCCGCCATTGTATTCTCTAGGGTCTTTGCTAAAAAAGCATATATAATGTTTTGGGGTTCTATGTAATTTTCTAGCAAATAAATGATGATTTTTCCATGTAGGAGAGAAATGTCAGAATTGGCCTGGGTGTTCCAGAACGCCTGATGGTGCTCCCTGCATGTTGGGCCTCTGTATGTGGCCACGCTGTGTAAAAGTCCCACACATGGGGTATCGCAATACTCGGGAGGAATAGCAGAATGTGTTTTGGGGTGTAATTTGTGATATGCATATGCTGTGTGTGAGAAATAACCTGCTAATATGACAGAAACAAGTTTTTTTTTTTTTTTACAGAATTTTCAGTCGTTTTTCTTTTATAGCGCAAAAAATAAAAAACCCAGAGGTGATCAAATACCACCAAAAGAAAGCTCTATTTGTGTGAAAAAAAGGACAAAAATTTCAAATGGGTACAATGTTGTATGACTGAGTAATTGTCATTCAAATTGTGAGAGCACCGAAAGCTGAAAATTGGTCTGGTCAGGAAGGGGGTTTAAGTGCCCAGTGGTCAAGTGGTTAATGAGTTTGGAAATTGTAGAGAAAGGTTAACTAATGCATTACAATTAATTACACCCATTCGATTTTAGACCACCAAAAATTTGTTTTAGTCGACCAAAATATACTGGAGATTTAGTCGACTAAATACGACTAAAACTGAAACAATTGCATTAGACTAAAACTAAAATGCCATTTTAGTCCCAAGACAAATGGCGCGTACACACGACCGTTATTCATGTCATGGGAAAAAAAAACTAAGTTTTTCTCAACGTGATTCCTCTCAAGCCTGCCTTGCATACACACGATCGTGATAAAAAATGCTCGAGCAAAGCACAGCGACGTACAACACGTACAACGGCACTATAAATGGGAAGTTCCATTCGCACGGCTCCACCCTTTGGGCAAATTATGCAATCAGGTAGATTTAGGATTGAGGATTTAGGATTGAGTCTGAAAGAGTGACTCCTCCCCAGGGCTAGAACTGAGCTCCAGTAGTAATCGGCGTGCGCTCCTTGCAGAAGGGCGTACGGCTCCTGGAGCCAGACAGGCAGGGCTTTCCTCCCCCAGCCTCAGTCTCTGCTGTCAGACTCGCTCTGACCCTCGATCCACCGCCCGGATCCCCTGGTTCTCCCTTCCAGGAATCACCAGAGCCTTAAGGTAAGCCCCTGACACAGGGCACAGGGCGCTCCATCCACCCCTTGAACACCATTGGGCGGCCGTCCTTTTCAGGACAAGCCGCGGCTGCGGCCCTTGCGCTCCGTTCCCCCCCATTCCTGTACCCGTACACCGCCATCACTGCCCAAGGCATCCCTCCACAACCTCTCCCCTTAATCTCCGCCGCTTCTGGGAGTCTTTTTTTACAACCGCGCCGGCCTGATCACAATCGCGGCAGCCGCGAACTAGAAAAGGCCGCGGCTTCACCCGCGGCCTAGCGGTACGCCGGACCATAGCCCCTGCAATCACCTAAACTGCCCTAGCAAGCCCCCTCCTACCCCAGAAAAGCAGCGGCTTCCCCACCATTATCCCAGTCTTTCCCAGCAGCACCAATCCACTTAGGATCACAGCCCCCATCTTGGATCCTGCTGCAGGATCGGCAGCCATCTTGCTGCACCCAGCCCCACTCTCCCCCTTCCCAATACTATCAGTACTTGATCCAGGGTTCGTCCGATCGCCTCTCAAGGGGTCAGGAAGGAATTTTTTTGCCCTACAGCAGCAGATTGGCCTAGCACTGCTAGGGTTTTTTTTTGCCTTCCTCTGGACCAAGACAGAGAGAGGATTCAACGAATCCTTGAATACCCCCCACCCCCCCCCCCCCCCCCCGGTGTTTGGCGACCATGGCTAATCTGCAATATTCTGCGGAAACCATTTGGGATCTGAGGCGATTTGTCGCAATATTGCCAGCCAGCACCAAAAAAATCCTAGGAATTGAGCGACTATTGAGAAGCGATCGACGATCGACTATCAAAAATTGCAGACGTTTACCCCAATCTAAGCACATATCATGTGCTTTAATCAACACAAGATCGGCAGTAAAACACCGACTAGAAATCCATGATTTCCTTCTACAACACGATTTAGACTGCCTCTTTATTACAGAGAGCTGGCTCACAGCCGACTGTAACACCATTCTAGGTGAATTGGTGCCAGAAAACTACCGTATTATAACGGAAAACAGAATAGGGCAAAGAGGAGGAGGACTGGCGGTGATCCATAAGACTCACCTTGCGATCACTAAACCAGTACTTCAAAACCCTCTTCCATTCATGGAAACCCTTACTCTGCAATTGCAAGTAAACTCCCAGGAGACCGTCCGGATCTTACTCTGCTACAGACCACCTGGCCCAAAATCGCAGCTGCTACCATCATTGACGGAGTTTATCTCCACTTATACCCTCAACAGCAAACAACTTTTGCTGCTCGGGGACCTAAACCTCTGGGCCAACTCCTCACAAGACCCTGTTGCCGACGCCTGCATTGACCATCTGGAAGGATTAGGGCTACAACAACTTGTATGTGGGCCCACACATGCTTCAGGTCACACACTCGATCTTATTTTCAGACAAAATCTGGAAATAAAAATTCTGGAAAATGAACCATTGCCATGGACAGATCACCATGCAATCAAATTCATTATTTCCAATATCCCCCCCTTAACAAATACATCAAATCCAGTGACAACACACTGGACCAGATGTCAGAAGAAGCTCCATTCGGATCTCTTCAAAACCACGCTAAGGAAAAAAATACAAACAATTCAGCCGCATCAAACGGCCGTTGTAACACTGGATGCCATAAATTTGGCCATGCTACAGTCAGCCGACTTGGTAGCACCGAAACGTAAAACCCGCATCCGAAAAAACAACCGCAGCTGGTTTAACAACCAGCTGTCGTTACTGAAGCAAGAACGCAGAAGGGCAGAATCTGCCTGGAAAAGATGTTCTTCAGAGCTACACCTATCCATCTACAAGGCGGCGACAAGAAAATATCACAAAGAAATTTTCCAAGCCAAGAAAAATTATTTTTCGGAGGCTATCAACAGTGCCTTGAACCGCCCCCGCGAACTCTTCAAGATGGTCACCCAGACCATGAAACCAGGATGCATTGAAGCCCCTAGTTTGGACACACAAGAATTTTGCAATGAACTATCGGATTGCTTCATTAATAAAATCGAGGCAATCCGTGAAAGCATTCAGCAAAACAATTCCCCCCTCAGCCCCCCCTGCAGCCTCTCACACAGCACCCATAGTAATTCTCCTATATCAGGTAAGTTTACCCTGGAACCCATCTCCATTGAGACCACTAAGAATGTCATTGGCGCTTTGCGTAATAGCACAGCGCCAAATGACATTATCCCCACAAAACTGCTGAAGGAATGCGCCGACATCCTGGCTCCTCCCATCACGCAACTTATCAACCAGTCTTTCTTGGAGGGCATAGTGCCCTCACAGTTGAAAGAGGGTATAATTCAACCCATCCTGAAGAAACCCTCCCTGGACCCCAAGGACCCACTCCACCGCCGTCCCATAACAAGTCTCAATGTACTCTCAAAGATAATGGAGAAAGTAGTGGTACAACAGCTGCAACAGCATCTGGATACCCACAAGCTACTTGACCCATTGCAATCAGGCTTCCGCCCCGGACACGGGACGGAAACAGCATTGCTGAAAGTATGGGACGATGTTCTCAAGGCCGCAGACGAAGGAGAATCTTGTCTTCTAGTTCTGTTGGACCTAAGTGCAGCTTTCGACACGGTAGACCACAAACTATTACTGACTCGGCTTGCTGAAGTAGCCAGAGTCGCAGAAGGCGATTTATCTTGGTTCTCCTCTTTTCTGGAAAACCGATCGCAAACAGTGAAGTTAGGACCTTTTACGTCTGAGAAACGCACAGTTACATGCGGAGTCCCTCAAGGATCGCCTCTGTCACCAGTGCTGTTTAACATCTATCTTCGTCCTCTCTTTGAGATTATCAGCAGCCAAAAACTGCTCTATCACTCATATGCAGACGACACGCAACTGTATTTCCGCATCTGCAACAGAAAGGATCACCACCTCAATCTAGAGACATGCCTCTCTTTGATTGAGGACTGGATGACAAAGAGTTATCTTAAACTCAATGGAGCAAAAACAGAACTTCTTCTGTTTCACGCCAAGCGCAGGAATCAACTTTCAACAGCGTGGACCCCCCCGCCTATTTTGGGCAAACTCATCACCCCTAGCGCCAAAGTCAAAAGCCTAGGGGTCATTTTTGACTCCTTTATGACAATGGACGCACAAATAGGGTCAGTAGTCAGCGGATCTCACCATCTGCTGCGCCTACTACGCAGACTCACTCCGTTCATCCCTAAAGAGGATTTAGCGGTCGTGGTGGGAGCATATGTAAACTCCAGGTTGGATTATGCAAATGCCCTTTACCTCGGACTCCCCAAGTACCAAATCGCTCGTCTGCAAGTCGTTCAGAATACGGCCGCCAGACTTGTGACTGGGAAAAAACCCTGGGAATCCATCTCACCTTCACTGAGAGCCCTTCATTGGCTGCCAGTTAAAGACAGAATTGCTTTTAAAGCTCTCTGTCTTACGCATAGATGTGTCCATGGGAATGCCCCCCTTTATTTATGCGAAATAATAAAAGCTCATAACCCCAATCGCGTTTTGCGATCCACTAATCAGAACCTGCTCCAGGTTCCGAAAGCCAACTTCAAGTCCAAAGGAGAAAGAAGATTCGCGATCCAAGGTCCCAGACTATGGAACGCTTTACCAACCAGCATTCGGTTGGAGGAGAACCACTTAGCATTCAGGAAAAAGGTCAAGACTTTTCTCTTTTGATATCAAAGGAGACAGGAACAACAAGCGCCAAGAGGCGATTCAGTTCGCATGTGCCGCGCTATATAAGTTTTCATTCATTCATTCATTCATTCATTTAGGAGCAACCCTGCCTAAACACCAGGGTGCTACACTTGTTTTACCCCCCCCCCCTTTTTTATTACAAATACTTTAGCTGCTACCTGGTTTCTGGCCTAGGCCAAAATGATGTCATATCCCAAGAGTCTTCAAGGGAAGATGGATTCCAGGAAGTAAAAACAACAACTGTCCAATGAGGTGATTATAGTAAGCACTGCTGGGACCTTGAAGAAGGGGACATACCCCAAAAGCATGTTCTGAAAAATTGTATGTTCGTGCAAATAAAAAAAAAGTATCATGGACAGTACTAAATTGTTTCTGCCGTTAATTGGGAAAATACAAAGTGGTCCTTGAACATGGCCTCATGTATTCAGCAAGCAGCAGGGCAGTTGCTCAGCATGGGACCCAGAAGCTAGGGGAGATGACTGGAGTAGAGGCGTCTACTAAAATATTTTCAACTTCCAGGGGGATCCCACGAGTATGGCATATACATATATACACTGGTCCAGCTTGGACCAAACTATGTACAAATTGCCATACCTAAACCTTAGCTTTAAAGAGAGAGCACAGCAGAAATTGTTTTCCTCTCTCTTTCCAATTGAAACTTTGGATGGAGCCATGTGAAATGTTGCCCTCCAGTAGAGTGGTGAAGTCACCATAGCTCCCAACTGTCCCTGATTGAGGGACTGTCCTTGATTTGGAACCTCTGTCCCTCTTTCCTCCTTATTTGGTCTGATCTGTATAGTTGTATATTAATTGCACTACTTATCTATCAAAAAGTTTCCCAGTGCTAAACCTTTCATCCGATTTCTAAATTGTTGCATTTGTAAATTTCAAAAGCCAACATAAAGGAATAGTAGTGGTAAAAAAATAAAATAATATATATATATATATATTTTTGTTTAATTCTCCATTAAGTGGGTGTGGCAGGGTATGTGTCCTATGCTACATACTTCTGCCGATAGGTGTCCCTCATGTCCACCTCAAAAAGTTGGGAGGTATGAAGTCACTGCTCCAACTCATTCACGTGTGTGTGTGTAAATCTCAGCTTGTACTATTAAGGTCTTTAACCACTTAACCCCCGGACCATATTGCTGCCCAATGACCAGAGCACTTTTTGCGATTCGGCACTGCGTCACTTTAACTGACAATTGCGCGGTCGTGCGACGTGGCTCCCAAACAAAATTGGCGTCCTTTTTTTCCCACAAATAGAGCTTTCTTTTGGTGGTATTTGATCATCTCTGCGGTTTTTATTTTTTGCTCTATAAACAAAAATAGAGCGACTATTTTGAAAAAAATTCAATATTTTTTACTTTTTTCTGTAATACCCCCCAAAAATATATAAAAAAAACGTTTTTTTCTTCAGTTTAGGCCGAAAACGTATTCTTCTACATATTTTTCGTAAAAAAAAAATAAAAAAATATCGCAATTAGCGTTTATTGATTGGTTTGCGCAAAAGTTATAGTGTTTACAAAATAGGGGGTAGTTTTATGGCATTTTTTTTTACTAGTAATAGCGGCGATCAGCGTTTTTCAGTACTGCGACCTTATGGCGATCAATGCTATAAAAATGCATTGGATTACTATAAAAATGCCATTGGCAGTGAAGGGGTTAACACTAGGGGGCGGGGAAGGGGTTAAGTGTGTACCTGGGTGTGTTCTAACTGTATGGGGGGGTGGACTCACTAGGGCAGGGGTAGGCAACCTCGGCTCTCCAGCTGTTTTGAAACTACAAGTCCCATGAGACATTGCAAGACCCTGACAATCACAGGCATGACTCCTAGAGGCATGATGGGATTTGTAGTTTCACCACAGCTGGAGGGCCGAGGTTGCTTACCCCTGCACTAGGGGAAATCACTGATCTTCTGTTCATACATTGTATGAACAGAAGATCAGCGTTTCCCCCCCGCTGACAGGACCGGGAGCTATGTGTTTACACACATAGCTCCTGGTCCCCGCTCTGTAACGAGCGATCGCGTGTGCCCGGCGGCGATCGTGCCCGCCGGGCACGCGCACAGGACTCTGGGGCGAGCGCGCCGGCCGCTGGCGGCGCGCACGCGCCCCCTAGCGGCCGCTAAGGTGCCGACGTAGAGCTACGGGCTCTCTCGGCGGCTGGTCGGCAAGCAGTTAAACAATAAGGTTTTGCATCGGGGCACGTGTTAATAGGGTAATATATAAAGTGCCAATATACTCAAGTATATATACCATGCATTACATTACATGCTTTAGATCCACAACTGCTTGTCAGTCGTTTTTTTTAGATATTTTCCCAGGACAGATTTTTTTGGTTGGAAAAAGGAAAGAAAAATAATAAAGCAGTTTGTTGCCCTCTTTCAGCAGTATAAGAAGTTACATAACACATGTTATTCTACTGTTAATCCTTTCCCCGTTCCCCTACCTATCCCAGTTTTTGCCAGGACATTCGCTCTCAGGCTTGGGATTTTAAATTATTTTCTGCAAAGTAAACTCCGAGATGTAGTTTCTTAGGCAGGGGAAGGATGTAGCACCCTGGGGTTTAGTCAGGGAGCTGCTCACAAATTTACTTGCCAGGAGTAGTTACCCTGGTCAATTGCTAGAGATCCATTAATTTCTCCCCAAGTTTGGCCTGGTTGCACTTTTCTCTTCTACCACTAGGTGGCAGGGGACATGGAGTCAAGCCAGTGACCAAGCCGGTTAGCAGGGGTGAAGCTTGAGAAGTATCTGGAGTGCCAAGCTAGGGACCGAGCAGGGAAGCGTGGGTGACGCTTGAGTCAGTGAATCAGAGGGTTCAGTGAGAGACCAGGAGCTCAAGGGGCCGAAGAACTACAAGAAGAGGTTGTAGTGAAGCTGAGAGGACTGTTACAATTTGTGTCAGGAACTGTTAAAGACTGTTGTCATAGGAGACAGCAATCCTGCATGTGCAGATGTGGCGCCTTGTTGGAGGCCTTTCCCTGTTCGGCTGTCCTCCTATTGAAGTCTTGGAGTCTGCCAGATGAAACTGCAACTGCTTAAGGGTGTCCTGGCCCTAACCCTCATTCTCTAAAGAACTGTTAAGAGAAATAAAACCTCTTTTACATCCAAGAAGTGTCTGGCGCCCAATAACTTTAACAACCTTGCACCCACTATGCCTCACAACCCACCACATACAGAAGATTGTCAGCCATCTTTGGCCCTGAAGGTTCTCATTAGACTGGAGGAGGCTAAAGGCTACACCAGCATTCTGGATAAAAATCTGCTTAGACTGTGTATTAACCACTTAAGGACCCCTTCACGCCGATATACGTCAATCGCCGGTCCTAAGCTCCGTGACCACGCCCGTGGGACCCGATCGCCGCCGGTGTCCCACGATCGGTCACCGGAGCTGAAGAACGGGAAGAGGTGTGTGTGTAAACACACCTTCCCCGTTCTTCACTGTGGCAGTGTCATTGGTAGTCTGTTCCCTGATATAGGGAAAGACGATCAATGACGTCACACGTCCAGCCCCGCCCCCCTCCAGTTAGAAACAAATATAAGGTCACACTTAACTCCTACAGAGCCCCTAGTGGTTAACTCCTGAACTGCAATTGTCATTTTCACAATTTTTATAGCACTTTTTGCTGTGAAAATTACAATGGTCCCAAAAATGTGTCAAAATCGTCCGATGTGTCCGCTCTGTCGCTTTAATGAGAAAAAATAAAATAAAAACCGCTGATCGCCACCATTAGTAGTAAAAAAAATAATTCATAAAAATGCAATAAAACTATCCCCTATTTTGTAAATGCTATAAATTTTGCACAAACCAATCGATAAACAATTATTGTGATTTTCAAAAATATGTAGAAGAATACTTTTTGTTTATAGCGCAAAAAATAAAAACCTCAGAGGTGATCAAATACCACCAAAAGAAAGCTCTATTTGTGGGAAAAAAAGGACGCCAATTTTGTTTGGGAGCTACATCGCACGACCGCGCAATTGTCTGTGAAAGAGACGCAGTGCCGAATCGCAAAAAAGGTCCTTAACCTGCATAATGGTCTAAAGTGGTTAAATATAAAAATTTAAAAAGACAAGATCTAAAAAAAAAAAAAAAAAAGGCATAATAAAAGACGAACAAATAAAACCAGATTTTGCTACAATATTCAGCATCAATCCAGGGATTCCCCTGACATTACTTGTCCTCCATCTGATGACCACCATTATTCCACCCACTACTTCATCCTGGACCCACCCAAGCCTGTGACTGGACAGTGATGAGCTCAAATCTCCGTCACTCTGATCTCTCCACCTATCAGCATTTGTCTACTAAAGGACTCATTGTGCTGTTTCTTCCTTTCAGTCTCCGGGCCCTGCTGTACAGGGAATGCAAGAGGCCGAATACCAGAGTCATAAGCAGGTACTTTCCCTGCTTGTATTTATGAAGTACATTTAATCAAAGTATTAATATTTACAGAGCTACTACATTCATGTCTTTCTTCTGTATTTTCCTGGAGTGCAGCTTTAGGCAAATTACCACGTTACGCTGGTCTACCAATATATTGTTTTGCAGATTACTACAATAAAGCCGACATTTTTATTTATTTTCCTCCATTACTGGCTACCCCAATCTTATAGATCCTTGGAAATGACCACAATCTTACAATAAAGGGATTCTGGAAAGTAAAGGAGGGAGGTTTCGGAAAATAAGATTAAAACCTGAATCCTGCTTTAAGGATGCTTACCACAAGTCAATAGCTTTGTCCTTCAGCGGGTTTTCTGGGCAAGACGTTGGTTAAAGGCATAGGTCTCTCCGTGACCAGAGGTGATTATCTCAGCTCTCATAATCTGAGGCTTCTACAGGATTTATTGGTTGAAATAGTATATATTTTTTGTATTTCAGTGATGACAAAAAAAAAAAGGACTTGGCATCTGGCCCACAGCATATCATTTGTAGAGGTTTTAGTTGCCCACAACACACATCAGTACTTTATCAGTTCCCTTATTGTGGCGATATGTCTTCCCTATTCCCGGCGAGTGTTTCAATCTAGGGAAGTAGAGAACAGTGACCAATGAAGAAACAACAGAAACTGATTATACTGCTGAATGAGGGCAACAAACTTTTCCAAAAACCATAAATCTGTCCTGGGGGAGAAAATATCTAAACAAAATGACTGACAGACAAGCTGTTGTATATCCAAAGCATGTTATCAGGGACCGCCATCAGGGGGGTATAGGCAGTATACCTGTAAGGGGCTCGGTGGTCCACAGGGGCCTGGATGGCATCCCCCCTTTTTTTTTTTGGTCGTCAGCACCCAAAGCTCCCGACCTCTAAAGGGGCCCGGTGATCCTCAGGGGCCCGGGTGGCATCCCCTTTTTTTTCTTTTTATGTTCGTCAGCACCCAAAGCCCTCCCGACCTTAATTCCCCAGCTTCTCGATTCACGGCGGCCCGCCCCATTCTCAATTCGCCACACTTCCCCCGGCCTCCTAAATTGCGTCACCTCCCCCCGCCTCCCAACTTGCGTCACCGCCCCCGCTTCTCAACATGCAGCACTCCCCAAGCGCCTCAATTTGCGGCGGCAGCACCCCCCCCCCCCGGATCTCTGCTCCAGGGGGCCCATGCCTGAAGCTGTGTAAGGGGCCCCCAAAATTCCTGATGGCAGCCCTGCATGTTATAAGAGATGCCAACAGATGGCAGAGAGTCCCCCATGACCCACCAATATTCACCTTGCCAGTCCCCGTCCCCCCCTTATCAGCAAAACCCAGCGTTTCCAAGCATGGGGAATTGTGATCTCCTCCCATGACCGAGAGAGGGAGGTCAGATCACCACTCTCCTAGGCCCGGATTCACGTAGATCGGCGCATCTTTCAGCCGGTGTAGCGTATCTTCTTTAGGCTACGCCGGTGCAACGTTGAGAGGCAAGCATGGTAGTCACAAAAAAAAATATGTGCTCACTGTTGCACCGGTGTAGCGTATAGTTGTCGGCGTAAGCCGACGTAACTCAAAGTAGGCGGAAGTGGGCGTGATATATTAAAATGAAGGGTGACCCCATGCAAATGATGGGCTAAGCTTCAAAAAACGAACTGCGCATGGGTCGTTGTGGCCAGCGACTAGGTACCAAGTTGCTTAAGTGGCCCTCACTCTTCAAAGGGTTGGGCACCCCTGCCTTACGCAAACCGTGTATCTTTTTCCACGGGCGCATCTATGTTCGTGAATCGATGTATATTTCTCATTTGCATATTTGAAATGGGGGCATCCAGCGTAACTATGCGCCCAAGATATGCCGACGTAGGCAAGTTACGTCGGGCGGCAGAAGCCTATTTTTCAGGCGTATCTAGCTTGGGGAATCGTACTTACGACAGCGTATCTCTATATACGCCGGCGTAAAGCTTACGTGAATCCAGGCCCTAGTGTTAACACCAGAAGATGCTAGGGATTTACGTAGAAGTGGAGGAAGGGGTGGCAAAATAATTACTGAATTTAGGAGGGGAATAATAATAAATAATCTCAAAATTAGGCCCACCCCCGAGTTTCCAGGCCATCAGAAAAGACTAGCCCTGCCTTTTGTCAGACTAATGCCGCGTACACACGACCGTTTTTCGTGTTTACAACGTTAAAAAACGACAACGTTAAAAACGTTGTGAAAAATTAGAGCATGTTCGAAATTTTTAAATGCTCATTTTTTACATCGTGAAAAATGCTCTGGAGCCCACACACGATCGCTTTTAAACGACATAATAAACCCGAAAAACAGTTGTGTGTAAACGGGATTACAGTTTAAAGGTTGACTTACCTCGCAGCCTTCACCACTAAATAAAAAAATGCAGGGAGCATAGACGGATTTAGGAGGTACTGGGGTACACTACACCCCCCCCCCCACCTCCTCCAGATCTCAGTTGTGCTCCCAGGAGAAGCTGTGTACAGTGCTGGGACAGGAGCTCTGCCAAGTGCCATGCCAGCCATGACCCCTGCCCTCTGCTTCACCAGCCGTGACCCCTGCCCTCTGCCCTGCCAACACTAAACCCTGTCCTCAACCACACTTACCACTGTCCTCAGCTGGTTCCCTGTACAGTGCCCTGCTCCCTCCTGTCCTCTTCTGACCCCTGTACACTTCCCTAAAAACCAATAGCCTCTGTATGCCCTTTTCTGATGGGCTCACCTAGATGAGAGTGACATCATTGGGCTTCTCAGCAAAAAAGAGATGGTGTTGTGGCCAGAATGTCCTCGGTAGATATGGCACCTCATCCCAGAAAATATTAGATAATGGGAAAAGGGAAGAAAGGGGATTATAACTGTGCCTATCAAAATTATAATCAAAGAAGAGATACTTTTAAGTAGAAATACAATACATATAACATTTCATAAAATCAACACAAAGGTGGAAATACTGGCCAAGGTATTGAAGGCCTAATGCCCCCTGCAGTAAATAAGGGCTTGGATTCTGGTTGTTTTCAACGGGTTATTTCTCTTTTCAGAATTTCATTAAAAAAAAGTAGTTATATCAGTTTGGTCTCCATCAGTGTAATCTTTGTAGGCAGTTGTAGAAAGTATTTAGCTCGAGACAAAGCTGCATGGCTCAAACAAAGTGCTTGAAAAGTTGTGTTTAGCTCAAGAGCCTTACAAGCTGTTTGGCTGGGAGCCCAAGGAGGGGAAGCTGTCCCGCTGTACACAACTATACAAAGTGTATTGTAGAAATTAGTCAAAACAAACCCTTAAGACACAACAGTCTGCATTTAATTGGAAACTCCCAAAAAGGGTCCGAAAAATCTGTTGTGCTGACATAATCACCGGCTTCTTATGCCGCGTACACACGATCACTTTTCGGCATAAAAAAAAAAAAAAAACGTTTTTCAGCATGTAGAAAAAACAAAGTTTTCCCAACTTCATCATTAAAAACGACGTTGCCCACACACCATCGTTTAAAAAAAATGATGAGCAAAGCATGGTGACATACAACACATACGACGGCACTCTAAAGGGGAAGTTCCATTCACGCTCCCGTCTCATAATTTGCTTTTGAGCATGCGCGGATTTAAAACGTAGCTTTCAACGCCGTTTTACCCCACACACGATATTTTTTTACAACCCAAAGAACGACACTTTTAAAGACGACGTTAACCACTTAAGACCCGGACCTATAGTCAGCTAAAGGACCCGGCCAGGTTTTGCGATTCGGCACTGCGTCGCTTCAACAGACAATTGCGCGGTCGTGCAACGTGGCTCCCTAACAAAATTGGCGTCCTTTTTTTCCCACAAATAGAGCTTTCTTTTGGTGGCATTGGATCACCTCTGCGGTTTTTATTAGAGCTATAATAAACATCCCCCAAAAATATATATAAAAATTTTTTTCCCCTCAGTTTAGGCCGATACATATTCTTATACCTATTTTTTTTTTTTACCAAAATCGCAACAACCGTTTATCGGTTGGTTTGTGCAAAATGTATAGCGTTTACAAAATAGGGGATAGATTTAATGCATTTTTATTAATTTTTTTTCTTTTACTACTAATGGTGGCGATCATCGATTTTTTTCGAGACTGCGACATTATGGCGGACACTTTGGACAATTTTGACACATTTTTCGGACAATTGTCATTTTCACAGCAAAAAAATGCATTCTTTATTGTGAAAATTACATTTGCAGTTTGGGAGTTAACCACAAGGGGGCACTGATGGGGTTATGTGATTCCTAATGTGTGTTTACAACTGTAGGGGGGTGTGGCTGTAGGTGTGACATCGATTATGTATCCCTTTAAAAAGGGATCACGCGATGGATGACGCCGCCACAGTGAAGAACGGGGAAGCCGTGTTTACACACGTACAGAGTTCTCACAGCTGAAAAAAAATCCAGTCAGCCTGCCAAGTTTTATCACAACTAGAGGTCGACCGATATATCGGCTGGCCGATATATCGGCCGATATTTTGCGTTTTTTAATTAATCGGCATCGGCCGATTTGTGCTGTAAGAAAGCCGATTTTTTTTTTTTTTTACTTCAGCAGCGCGACTTGCAAAAAGCTTCTATAATAGAAGTCAATGCAAGTTGCCTGAAGTTTCCTGTGGAGGAGACTCTGGGCAGCCTGCCAAGTTTTGAGAAAAGTTACAATGTTGCTACTTATCAATTAACTGAACTCCGTGTAGAAGAGTTCTCAGTTTAACCATTTAAAGGCTAAATCTTTTTTGACACTTGGGCCCAGATTCACAGAGCGATTACGCCTGCGCAACTGCTGTTGCGCGTGCGTAAGTCTAAATGTGCGCGTGCGTATAGTTGGACGCGATTCACAAAACAATATACGCCAGAAATCTACGTTTTTTGGTCCGGCGTAATTGAGTTAGCCCTTCGCTTGCCTTCGCGCAAAACTGCGCTAGACACACCATTGATTTGCTAGTCAAATATGCTAATGAGGGAGTTACGGGGATTCACAAAAAAACGCAGTTGCTACGCGATGTGCGCAACTGCAAAATGTTCTGTCTAAAGTTAGAGGACCTAAAAGCTGGTCTAAATTTTGAAAAAAAGTCTAATTGTCAGATAAAGCAACACTGTTAGTGAGGAGTTCAGCAGTCACACGTGTTGCCCAACAATCTGTATGCCAACATGCCAGGGGCATCGTCGCGCATAGCTATACTACTGACTTTAGATGAACAAAGAAGGATGAGGGCACGGAGGATGGCACCAAGGAGGGCACGGGAGATGTTTTATTTTTTTATTTTTTGGCTTATATCAAATTTACAATTTAATCTAATCTAATACAATATTCTTATCTGATACAAGCCCCTCACTCTTCACTTGATATATCACACACGCATAGACATCTTTGGCATGAGAGATTCTGAGGTGTCTCGCATCTTCAGATTCACCCCTCATGCCATCGTGGAATTACCACAACCTTGCAGGAGGACATCAGCAGCCCAACACATGGCACTACCCATGACACCCATGACAGATACATATACAATCAGAGCCCCATCCCCACAGATTGCGAACAGAACATGTATGGGGACAGCTGGCTGGTTGGTGAGTGACATGGGAGTCAGGCATGACTATCCCCTCCCGTGATGCACACCTCACAAGTGGCACATGCATGACTAACATCCACCTGTCTTTTCCCTTCAAGGTGACTCTGCATATGAACTGGAACCCCATCTCATGACCCCATCTCATGCCAGCTCACATTATGCATCTTTGCACGTTAAACACACACATTAATCATGGCACAATGAGAATGCATGCATGCACACCACTATGGTCCCTAGCACACACACCCCACATCCTCATCAAATTGGATTGGCACCAGTCCACCATGCAAGACTGGTGAGCAGTAACGCCACGTCAAGGCTCCAATTATGTCACTGTACATTCATACACCATTCACACGGACCTGGGAATCACTTCTCCCTGGTCCTGGGGAACCCTTCTCCACCCAAATTGAGGATGACACCCCTTTTCCAGCAGGAATGTCACCCCCACATTCAAACATCATTCACAACCCAAAAAATGCCAAAAATGTCAGCAAAAAAAAAAAAAAAAAATGCATAGAAAAAAAAAAAAAAGCAGAGAACAAAAATAAACATGCTTTCAAACCAAAAAAAGGGGGAAAAAAAATTAATGCCCTCTGCCTGAGCCACGCCTGGGGCGCCCCCGGCCACGGCCCCGGACCCTTAGGGGAGACGCATGGGGGAGGGGAAAAGCCGGGGAAGGAGGAGCAGCCCCTGAGATCTGCCCACCTGGCGGCCTGCCCTCCAAGGCCACGGCTATTCTGTCCAGGGCAGCACCAAGTGTTGCCGTGTTGCCCTGGATAGCCTGGGTAAGGGCCCTCACATCCTGCCCAACGCCTGCTGCTGTAGTTTGCAGGTCATTTAGGCAGGTTGTGGAGGCCCGGGAGTGGGAGTCCAGGTTACCCAGCCTATCGTTGATGGAGGACAGGCTCTGATCCACCCGCCCCATAGTCTGGCAGAGCTGTCTCAGAAGGCGGGTCTGGGTGGCCAGGTTCCTTCTCAGACTGGCGGGCAGGAGATTGGGCGCCCCCCTGGTGCTCTGGGATGACCTCCTGGCTCTTGCTGATGGTTGTGGCCGGGGAGAAGGGGAGGCCCTTGTGAGGGGAGCCATGTTGGGGGAAGAGGGGGGGGGGCTCACCCTTAGGGAGGGCAGGCTTCTTGCAGCCAGAGGGGAAGAGTCCGCAGAAACCAAACGGCCAGTGCCTGCCATGGACTCCTCCTCCTCATGATTCTCCTCCTCCTCATGATCGTCCTCCGCATGATCCTCCTCCTCCTCTTGTTCCTCCTCCGCGGACTCTGGCCTTGTTGGGGGGGCCTCATTAGGCTGCTGTCCTGGCGTTGGAGCGGTCAGGCCAGATGGCCCTGCACCCTCCTGCACAGCTGTGGATGACACAAACCATTCACAGGTTGGAGGATCCACACACTTGCCACATATTCCCTTTCACCCCCTCCCCCACACATGCTACACACTTGAGAGAAATAAATACCTTACCTGGCACCGCGGGGACCGGACTTGTGTCAAAGCCTGGCAGGCCCTCCACTTCATGCCGGTGAAAGGTCAGGGCCACCACACGCTCCGTCGCTGTAAATCTAACCCGGCATGGTGGGCCCCCTCCTGTGCCCCTGGCATGGGCATTTATTGCGGCCAGTTTTTTTTTCACCTCACGCCGGAGGTCATTTATTTTCTTTTCAATCCCAGAGCGGGTCCGTGTCTCCCCCTCCCCCGATGAATTGACCTGCTCCGTGATCATATCCAATATCTCCCTCCTCCTGGCCGGGGTGGTGGTGGCACTCTGCGGGCCGTGGAGAAAACGCCCATAGTCGGTAATGGCCCGGGCAAGAATTCTTTTTTCCCCCACTGTAAAATTCAACTTTCTTTTTCTCTCAGTCATACTTCCAAACAAACTCACTAGCAGTCACCAAAAATCTGTCACAAATACAAGCACAACCAATCAGACAAGAACACACACAAAGAGAAAAAGAACAGGCAAAAATCACACTAGCACTCAGCAAGAAACAGACACAAAAAAATCAGATGAAAAAATAAAGCAAGAAAACAAACGCTCAGAAATCTATCAATCAAACAAACAGTCAAAAAACACTTATCAAAACACACTTTCACAAAACTACCAACAAGCACTAGATCACACAGAACACTAATCTGACAACTACAAAACACACTCTAACGAACAACAGAGCAAAAGCACTTGATTCAATGGGAAGGGACACAAAGGGATGTACTTTTGCAATGGAAGGGCGTTTGTGTGTGTCTATTTATGCTGTCTGCGTAGTTCACAACATTGCCCTAGTCCATGTCCAATTTCACTGATTGCGCCGCTCCCGAGTTGTGAGCATGCGCACAACGGAGCTGACATGGTTTCCTTCACGCGCGCATGCGCGAGTCGGCCGGCCCTTCATTTGCATGGGGTCACGGCTCATTTCAATGTAACACGCCCACGTCCCTCCCAATTTGTATTACTCCTCCTTACGCCTCCGGAAAAAACCTTACGCTTGCGCAATCTCTTGCGCAAAAGCTTCGTGAATCGCGGGATTACGCGGCTAGATTACGCAAGTCTAACGGAAAAGTGGTGCGCTACGCCGGTCCAATAATGCGCCGATGTACGTGAATCTGGGCCTTGGTGCTTACAAGTAAAAATCCTGTATTTTCTGCTGAAAAATCAATTGGAACCCCCAAACATTATATATTTTTTTTTAGCAGAGACCCTAAGAAATAAAATGGCGATTGGTGCAATATTTAATGTTACACGGTATTTGCGCAGCGGTCTTTCAAACGCATTTTTTTGGGAAAAAATATGCTTTAACAAATAAAAAAACTAAACAGTAAAGTTAGCCTATTTTTTTTCCGTACAAAACTTTTCATTACCTGTTTTTGTGTATTGGAGATTATATATATATATAATATTTTTTTTTTATATCTAAATTACACCTACAAGTGCACTGATTGGAGGCTTGTTGTGTTTAAATGTAAGAAATGTTCTGTATTACTTAGCAAGGCAATAATGGAACTTCCACTTTTCCGAATCCCCCCCCCCCCTCTGGTGTCACATTTGGTACCTTTCAGGGGGAAGGGGGGGGCAGATACCTGCGTAATCCCAGGTATTTGCTCCCTCTTCCGGGCATAGATCACTGCGGTGACTGTGGTGACCTACACCACATCTGGTGCTTAATCCGCCCCCAGCTTTCTTCTGGGAGATGCACAGATCCCAGAAGACAGCAGGGACCAGTGGGATTGCCCAGCGCGTCTTGCGCATGCACAGTAGGGAACCAGGAAGTGAAGCCGCAAGGCTTCACTTCCTGATTCCCTTACGGAAGATGGTGGCCGAAGCACCCGAGGGAGAGATCGGCTTCGGGTGTCAGCATTGTGCCCACCCACGACAGGTAAGTGTCCATATATTAGAAGTCAACAGCTGCAGTATTTGTAGCTGCTGACTTTTATTTATTTTTTCCACAGAACTCCGCTGCCTATAAACACTGGACCATCATTCTAGCAGCGCTATTTGGCTGCTAGCGGGGTGCTTATATCCCAGCTAGCGGCTGATTAAGGGGTTAAATGCTCCCATGTAGCGCCACTGTAGAAGCGCTTTGCAGGCGTTCATCTCAATGGGCAGGAGTGGTGGAGGAGCCGCTCCAAAGATGCTGCTTGCAGGACTTTTCTTTAATGTCCTGCCAGCGCACCGCCTCAATGTGAAAGCACTCGGGCTTTCAGACTGAGACTGCAGGGGAGCAGTTTTGCAGGCACTTTACAGGTGCTATTTTTAGCCCAAAAGTGCCTAAAAACGCTCCAGTGTGAAAGGGATCCAACTGTTAGATTTTATGAGATGGGGGGGGAAATCGGCTTAACATATCGGCCCTAAAAAAAAAAAAATCGGCACCATAAATCGGCTATCGTCCGCCGCGATTTCTGAATATCGGCATCGGCATCGGCCAGAGAAAAACCCATATCGGTCGACCTCTAATCACAACACACAAAACAGTAGAAACAAAGCATCTTTTCGTTCTTTCATCAAAAGGAAAGAACTCCAGCGTGTAAATGGAGGGAGATTTAATCATTTAAAAACCAAACCTTTTCTGACATTTGTTGTCTACAAGTAAAAAATCATTATTTTCAGCTAGAAAATTACTTGGAACACCCAAACATGATAATTTTTGTCACGCTGTATTTTTTATATAAAAAAAGTGTGTTTGAAAGACCACAAATACACTTTAATGAATTGAAGAAAAACCTAAAATCTAAACAGTAAAGTTAGCCCAATTTTGTTTTGTATAATGTGAAAGTTGTGTTACACAAGAAAATCGTAATCTTTATTCTAAGCAAAAAATAAATAAAAATCGCGATTCTCATTTTAGCCAAAATCATGCAGCTCTGCTTTTAGCCCTTCAAACTTTTATGCCCTGTACACACAATCGGTTCGTCCGATAAAAACCGTCCATCGTTTTCATCAGACGAACCGATTGTGTGTGGGCCCCCATCAGTCCCCCCCATCAGTCCCCAATTTAAAATTTTCGTATGGTTAAAAAACCGATAGAAAAAAACAAACGATCATCTGTGGGGAAATCCATTGGTCAGAAATCCACGCATGCTCAGAATCAAGTCGCCGCATGCTCGGAAGCATTGAACTTCGTTTTCTCAGCACGTCTTTGTGTTTTATGTCACGGCGTTGGACACGATTAGATTTTCAACCGATGGTGTGTAGGCAAGACTGATGAAAGTCAGCTTCATCGGATATCTGATGAGAAAAACCAATTGGTCAGTTTTCATCAGACGAACCGATCGTGTGTACAGGGCATAAGAGACAATCAGCAGCAGAGCTGGACAGTGTGCCTGTGCTGTCCGCCCACCCCTAAAACACCAAAATGACATGCACCAGGGCTTAACACCCAGCAAGCATGAGGTCCAGCAGCGGGGCTTCTGATAAGGGGCGGGCACCAGTCCTCTTGTAGAGGGCCCAGCTCACAGGGGGCAATTACAGGATGCCCTATGTGACCCTCTGCAGCAGCTGGAAACCAGTTTCTCTCCCTCCCGCCGACTTTCAGCTGCTGCAGGGGGAGAGACAGTTTCCTGTCCCGTAAAAAAAAAAAAAAATTGGAACCCTGTATTGTTTTAATCCCTTGCAAAATGTAATATAAAATTCTTGTAAATAAATAAATCAAAATTGTACAAAAAATTTTTTCTTCAAAAATGTAAAAAAAAAAAAAAAAAAGGGGCCAATTCACACAACTTCTCTGTTATCTTTGTGTCTGCCAAGAATGATTTTAGTATATTTTTAGTGAAAATGTTGT
Source organism: Rana kukunoris (assembly GCA_029574335.1). Lineage (NCBI taxonomy): Eukaryota > Metazoa > Chordata > Amphibia > Anura > Ranidae > Rana > Rana kukunoris. Next base: position 34,505,923 of record CM056050.1, on the reverse strand, counting down.
TTGATATATTTGAGGGGGGCCCTGCAAGGTAGGCTGTATGGGGCACCGTGATTTCTAACAGCAGCTCTGCCCAGCAGTACTAGGTGCAACATATTCTAAGAACCTTTAGTTCCAAGAGAAAATCATCTAAGAACATTCAAACCCAAGAGAAACAACCCTATGAACATTCAATGTTCCAGAAAGGGTAATTTCTCTTCTGAAAGCTTGTTCCAACAACAGCTTTATACATTACGAGAAAAAATCCTTAAAATAAAATGCAAGAATGCTGGTAAATTCACACAGAAATAATGTGCACCCAATTTCACAGGACAAATAGCTGTGCAGATTTTATATAAACAGACCCCGTTGTGTTTACTGCACATAGTCCTTTCAATTTCTACAAAGCGTTCTCAGAAAGACTTTCATGTTAATTCTAGGTCATTGCCAGGAAAAAGGTGTGTTTTGTTATTCGAACAGCCTTGATGTCCAACAAATATATATATTTTTCTTGTTGTGAGGGAACCGCTTGGCACCCCTGATTAGGTGCTTCCTTCCGCCAAGCAGTGCCTCCTGCCCTTCAAACCGTTCCGAGCAGACCGAGTGTTATCACCAGCCCTTTTTACCCCACACACATCATACACAGACAAAATGGGAGGTAAAAATCCTAAGGAATGACTGTTTATTGAAACACAGACACATACTTTATACCCCACAGGAGGATATTCCCCTCCTGATCATATTGCCCTAACAATACAAACTGTAAACAGGAATATTTACCATAGCTAAACCACCAACATATACTATAAATATTAAGTTACACCCATATCACACTCCAGGTCAGACTGCCCAGCCACAAGGTCACAATAAAGTACATTACACATCATAAGTATAAACACAACATCCCAACAGTTTCTAGCAGACAGACAGAAACAATAGGTGAGGTAATTAGCACAGTTAACAATGGGTGAAAGACACTTGGGGGGCACACCATTGGAGAAACCTACTTACAATAAACACTATATAGCAGGAGACCCCAGACAGGAGGCTTGAGCTGATATAACCATCTGCTAGGAGTCAAAAGCCCTGTACACATGATTGGTTTGTCTGATGAAAACGGACCGCTTGCATCGGACAAACCGATCTTGTGTGGGCCCCATCGTTTTGTTTTCCATCGGTGAAAAAAAAGAAAACATGTTTTAAAATTTTCCTATGGATAAAAAACTGATAGAAAAAAAACGATTGTCTGTGTGGAACTCCATCGGAGAAAAATCCACGCATGCTCAGAATCAAGTCGACGCATGCTCAGAAGCATTGAACCGCGTTGGACGCGGTCGGATTTTTGACTGATGGTGTGCAGGCAAGACTGATGAAAGTCAGCTTCATCGGATACCCCACGAAAAAATCCTTTGGATTAGATTCCATCAGATATCCGATCGTGTGTACAGGGCTTAACAGTGTGAATCAGTCATTGTGGGTAATGGGGTATCCAAGCCCTAAACATGGATCCCAGGCCTGGATTCCCAGAGCCTGTGTGTTTTGGGGAGACATTAACTTGAATCAGAAACAAGACCACTCCAAGGGTCCCTCAGGCAAACACCTCCCAAAAAGTAGTATTCCCTTAAAAGCCAGGGCCCATAGTCAGTAGGCAAGTGGTTACTCCCTTCAAAAACCTCTGTTCTAGTTTGGTCTGTCACACTTGTTATAGACGTTCATGCTTGATTTAAAGTGTCTGTAAACCCTTCCATATATTCAGTGAATTGACTGGCCTCAGGTGATACACAGAAATTAAACAAATCCTCCTACATAAAGTTGTACCTGATTATCTGCAGTCTATATCCATTCAAAGTCCATAATTTATAAATCTTGTCCGAGCATTCAGAAAAGTGGGAGTGGAGAGCCGAAATCACACTCCGCAAAGCTTAGTGAGGAGAGCTGATTGGAGGGAAGGGATGAGGCTGTTAATCAGATAGGGATCCCTCCCCTGTCACCCGTTTTTTACTGGTGCCGGGAAAACTTGTCAGAAGCGATTCATGCTAATAGAAGAGGAATGTGCTGAGTGTTCAGTGTGACCCTGTACCTTTAAAGAGGGGTGGCTCCTTCCAGGCTCACCTGTCCCCTACATATCCGTTATAAATGCATGTGCTTCCAAGATGGAGACTTTCGGAAGTTAGGGACTGCAGGAAACAGGGTGCCTTGAGCTTACGCATGCATTTGCAAATGTGTGCAACTATACCCCTGTTCTTAATGCATATTGTTAGAAAGGTCAATTCAGTTGGTCGCTGGCTGGCGTGTGTAAACCCACATTTTTTATTTTTTGCTGTCACAATGTATAGTATGAGATTTCCTATCATCTGTGCCCAGTCTTGCCACAAAGAGTTAATCCATCTCTGAGCAATCAGTGAGATAAACAGACAAACAGGAGAAAAAACTTTTGTCAGTTCTTCCCCTTTGCTGTGAATGACAGATTATTTACATATCTCATGCACTAGCCTGAGACTGGCATTATTTTTGAATTCCCACCCCCACTCCTTTTCTGAAGTTATGTGGTTACTTTTCTGGATTTTAACTGGATGTTAGTGATCATAGCAGAATTCAGTGTAATGAATACACAGTAAAAAAATGCATGTTGACAAGGGGAGTGTAGAGGTGGGCGGGGAGTCTACTGACATAACGACTCCACCCACCGAGCTCCAGACAACAGATCCACCCACAGAATCTGCAGTTTTTCAGGTCTCATGACAGAGGGGAGACATTTGACAGGTAAGGATACATGCAGGAGGCATGCCGCATGTATATCCTTATAGATCAGCACTATGGCAGTACTTTAGAAAGGATGAGAGTGGGTTTACATCCACTTTAAGCTTGGAAATCTCTTTATATTTGATAGAAGAGGAATGAAGCAGCAGACACACACACACAAACACACACAAACACCTTATAATGCAGGGGATGCATAGAATGCATTAAAAACTTCTTCCTTCCAAGGTGTTCAACTCTTTGACAGGGGGCTCGCTATTCCCTCCACAAGCACTTGAGGCCCACATATCCCTCATCCCAAAGCCGGGCAAGGATCCTACTCTTTGCTCTAACTACAGGCCGATATCTTTAATTGGTGTCGATCTGAAAGTTTTTGCTAAAATACTGGCGAATAGATTGCGACCACTGTTGCCGGGGATAATACACTTAGATCAGGTAGGCTTTGTGAGTGGCCGGGAGGCTAGAGATAATACCCTGAAGACTCTTCTTTTAACTGATTATGCCCGATCTCACGATATCCCATTATGCCTCTTAACAGTCGATGCGGAAAAGGCATTCGACCGAGTAGACTGGCAGTTCCTTCGATTATCCCTGCAACAAATTGGCTTGGGACCTAATATGATGGCTAGAATAATGTCCCTATATACCTCTCCATCTGCTAGGGTTAGATTGAATGGTTCGCTATCTCCGGCCTGCTCTATTTCGAACGGGACGCGACAGGGCTGCCCACTGTCCCCCCTCCTCTATATTCTTACCATGGAACATCTGGCCATTGCTTTACGTAATAACCCCTCAATCCAAGGTGTAATAATCGGACCCACCCACACCAAACTCGCCCATTTTGCAGATGATTTGCTTCTGTTCGTGACACATCCACATACAACGTTGCCCTCCGTATTGCAGGAGTTTCGGAAATTTGGAGTAGTTTAAAGTGAATTACGATAAATCGGAAATCCTTAACGTATGTTTGTCCAAGTCGGTTCTACGCAGAATATCGACCACTTTCCCCTTCAAAACCGACTCTACCTCCGTCAGGTATCTTGGAATTCAGATTCCAGCGGATACATCCCAACTCTTCTCCCTAAACTTTACCCCTAAACTTTACCCCCTCCTTCTTAGGACCCAAGCCGATTTAGCCACCTATGCGTCTAAACGGCTCTCATGGCTAGGTAGGGTAGAGTGAATGCCCTGAAAATGGATGTTCTCCCTAGGTTCCTGTATTTGTTTCAAACTATACCTATTCGTATACCTACTTTGTACTTCAAGAAACTACGCCAGATGTTCTCCAAGTTTATTTGGAATGCTGCCCGTCCCAGAATACGATACGGAACATTATCCCTCCCAAAGGCTAGAGGGGGAGCTGGAGCCGGAACATTATCCCTCCCAAAGGCTAGAGGGGGAGCTGGAGCCCCGGACGCCTCCTTATACCATAAGGCAGCGGTGCTCACTCGTATATTGGATTGGTTCCATCACTCTTCAAACCAAGCTCTGGGTTCAGTTGGAAAGCCACATGAACCCAGTTGAACTCCCTGCTCTCCCATGGACCTTGCCCACGGATCGGGGGAGTTTGGGCCCTCTCAGCGACCTTACTCTGCAGACGATTCGGATCTGGGATCATTTGCGATCCAGAGGGGGTCTGTCGAACCACATGGGGCCTTTGACTCCCTTCTTTGGGACCCCGGCCTTTCTACCTGCTCTGTCGGTAACACGATTTGGACCGTGGCGTAAGGAGGATCATAGGAGAATTGCTCAGGTCCTTAGAGCAGACCCCACTGTAAGAGCTGATACCCCTGCCGACCCGACTTCCCGACACCCCATGCAGTGGCTTCACAGGCAACAGACCACTTCCTATATCCGAACCCTGCCATCCATTCCAGACATCCTGGCTGAACCGACGGGATTTGAGGCGCTGCTTCTACAGGCAGAACCTCCAACACATGTGATATCTCAACTCTACTCCCTACTGCTCGACATCTTTTCCCCTGATCCCCCGCCGTATACGGTGGCCTGGGAGGCGGACCTGTATCACCCTATATCCCCCCTTGACTGGCGGAAGTGTTTTACCCTGACACACAAACTATCCTTGGCCACTAAGACCCAGGAGAAGGGGTTTAAGCTGCTAACGAGATGGTACAGATGCCCAACAACTATCAAACACTTCAACCCGACAGTGTCAGATACCTGCTGGCGGTGTCTGCGATCCCGGGGAACAATGCTCCACATCTGGTGGGACTGTCCTCCTATCCAGGCATTTTGGCAACGGATTTTCAAGCCATACTGCAAACTGATGGCGACCACAATCCACCCCTCCCCTGAGGTGGCTCTTTTATCTATACTCCCTGGCTCGTTCAAGTCCGTTAAAAATGATGTGTTACGACACTTTCTGGCGGCGGCCAGGGTGGTGATCCCCCGTCACTGGAGATCGGCGGCTACGCCATCCCTTGGGGACTGGGCTGTTGAGGTGGACCGCATAAGGGACCTTGAACGTCTGTTGGCGGAAGAGTGCGATAAAAGCGAACAATTCTCTCTCACCTGGACTTCATGGTCTATGTTCCGATACTCTTCTGAGTTTATTTCCTGGGCTGGAGGTGGCCTGGATGATGTCGCCCTGGTGCCATGATGGAGTGATACTTGACCCCCAATTCTTACCCCATTATCTCTCCCCCTTTTTTCTGCCTCTGCTTCTTTTCTTTTTCTCGTTGTCTGATTACATTCCTAGGAATCCATTAGTCCACATACATGTCTTTATCCTGCCGAATGTTACTGATTCGCTTTCTGACCCCATACGTTATTCTTTAATTTTTATTTTTCTATTTTTTCTTCCCCATACAACTTAATATGCACTCCCATATACTACACCGTATGTGTGGCAGCACTTTTTGTCTACAGGGATTGCTAACACTAACGGCCTTATGGTGGTCCTTGTACTCATGCTTTTTCTCTCATTTATATGTAACAGACATGTTTATGTTCTGTCATGCGCGGTACCTATTGTTGATGTATTCGACTGTGCTGTTTGTAATGTTTGAGACGATATTTGTCTTTCTGCTTCTCTTTTCTTCTCTAATAAAATAAGATTGAATTAAAAACTTCTTCCTTGACAACTCCTTTAACCACCGCACAATAACGGCGGCAGGGTGGTTACTCAACTCTGGGAAGACGTTATACAACGACCTCCCAGAATCGCGCAGACACAGGAGTCTCCGTGACCGCTGGGCATCACGGAAAATCACCGTGATCGCTCCATCTAATGACCATGGGATGGGATGGGATGATGCCTGTTCCTCTTTCCCCTCTCTGTACTGATTGGTACAGTGTGAGAGAGGGGGAGAGAGCAGAGGCAGCAGCACTGTGGGCTGGATCTGTGACCGTTGCAGTCACAGATCCAGCCATCCCTCCATGCTCAGCCATCCCTGTGCAATAACAAACGCATATGCAAGTCCCGCCCACAATATCTCTGTGAATGTTGGAGCGAGAGCAATAATTTTGGCCCTAGACCTCCTCTGTAACTAAAAACATGTAACCAGTAAAAATATTTAAAGCGTCGCCTATAGGGATTTTTAAGTAGCAAAGTTTGGCGTAATTCCATGGGCGTGTGCAATTTTGAAGGGTGACTGTTAGGTATCAATTGACTCAGCGTAACTTCATCTTTCACATTATGCAAAAACATTGGGCTAACTTTACAGTTTTTTTTTTTTTCAAGCACAAAGCTTTTTTTCCCCCGTAAAAAAAAAGCGTTCGAAAAATTGCTGCACAAATACAGTGCAAAATAAAAAGTTGCAACGACCACCATTGTATTCTCTAGGGTCTTTGCTAAAAAAACATATAAAGTTTTGGGGTTCTATGTAAATTTTTAAGCAAATAAATGAAGATTTTTACATGTAGGAGAGGAATGTCAGAATTGGTCTGGGTGCTCCAGAACGGCTGAAGGTGCTCCTTGCATGTTGGGCCTCTGTATGTGGCCACACTGTGTACAAGTCTCACACATGGGGTATCGCCATACTCGGGAGGAATAGCAGAATGTGTTCTGGGGTGCAATTTGTCTTATGCATACGCTCTGTGCGAGAAATAACCCGCCAATATGAACATTTTGTGAAAAAAGAGGTCTTTCCAAAAAGGGGTAATTTGGGGGGTATTTGTATTTTTCTGGCATGTTAGGGTCTCAAGAATTGAGATAGGCCATCAGTACTTCAGGTGTGATCAATTTTCATATATTGGCACCATAGCTTGTGGACTCTAACTTTCACAAAGACCAAATAATATATACACCAATTTGTACTTATTTTTACCAAAGATATGTAGCAGTATAAATTTTGGCCAAAATTTCTAAAGAAAAATTACTAAATTTGCTAAATTTTATAACAGAACCAAAAGAAAAATTCATTTTTTTACAGAATTTTCAGACTCTCTTAGAACGCAAAAAAAAAAACAAAAAAAAAACATGGTGATTAAATACCACCAAAAGAAAGCTCTATTTGTGTGAAAAAAAAAGGACAACAATTTCATTTGGGTACAGTGTTGTATGGCCGAGTAATTGTCATTCAAAATGTGAGAAAAGCTGAAAATTGGTCTGGTTATTAAGGGGGTTTAAGTGCCCAGTGGTCAAGTGGTTAAGTGCCCAGAGGTTAAGTGACTTTGAACATGGCATGGTTGTTGGTGCCAGACGGCCTGTTCTGAGCATTTAAAAAAAAAATCTGCATGAACTGCGTGATGCCATTGTGTCACCATGGACCAAAATCTCTATAGAATGTATCCAACATGTTGTTGAATCTATGCCATGAAGATTGAAGGCAAAAAGGGGTCCAACCCAGTACTAGCAAGATGTACCTAATAAAGTGGCCAGCCAAGATGCCACAAGAAAATCAACGCAACAGGGGTTTTAACCATTCCCTACTCTAGCCAATGGGCAAAAAGCTTTGGCTTTAAATATACTTGTATAGAACTTATAAAAAAAAAAAAAAAAAAACACAACACCTCACACACCTTACCTTTACTAATGCCGCGTACACACGATAATTTTTTGGCATGAAAAAAAAACGACTTTTGTCGGCATGTAGAAAAAAAAGGATTTTTAATAAACAGCTTACCTGTAAAATCCTTTTCTTGAAGTACATCACGGGACACAGAGCGCATAGCCATTACACTTGGGTTATATGGGTACCTTCAGGTGTGGACACTGGTGTAATCAATTTCACAGGAAGTTTCCTCCCTATATAACCCCCTCCCACTGGGAGTGCTTCAGTTTTGTAGCAAGCAATTCCTCCGAGGTTACACAATGTTCCCCAAAAGAGGGGTGGGAGCTCTGTGTCCCGTGATGTACTTCAAGAAAAAGGATTTTACAGGTAAGCTGTTTATTAAAAATCCTTTTTTCTTTATCGTACATCACGGGACACAGAGCGCATAGCCATTACACTTGGGATGTCCTAAAGCAATGCTCTATGAAGGGAGGGAGACCGTAAGGCCAAGAATAGCCAAATAAAAACATTGTCAGGAGAAAACATGGCTCCACCAACAGAAAAACAAGGGGGCGTGAACCGGGCCAGAGGATACTATACTGCTGCCCGTAGGACCGCCTGCCCAAAAGCTGCGTCCATACCCTTTGCAACGTCCAACTTATAAAATTTAGTAAACGTATGTACGGAAGACCAGGTTGCCGCCTTGCAAACCTGTGCCATAGAGATCTGATGGTGTGCCGCCCAGGAGGCACTCATGGCCCTCGTAGAATGGGCTTTAACTGATAAGGGAGGTGGAACGCGCTTCAGACCATAGGCCTGAAAAATCTGCTTAATCCACCTAGCCAAGGAAGACTTGGCAGCCGGCTGACCCTTCTTGGGGCCATCCGGAAGAACAAAAAGCAGATCAGTTTTCCGAATCTTCTCTGTAGCCTTGAGATAGACCCTCATGGCTCGAACCACGTCCAAAGTATGAAGCCGTCTTTCCTCTCTGGACTGGGGAGTAGGAAAGAAGGATGGTAGGACTAGGTCCTGATTCAAGTGAAAACTGGATATGACCTTAGGAAGGAAAGAAGGTTGAGGCCGCAGAACCACTCTATCCTTATGCAGAATAAGGTATGGCTCCCTGCATGACAAGGCTGCCAGCTCGGAAACCCTTCTGGCCGAAGCCATAGCCACCAAGAAAACCAACTTTCGGGTTAGTAGCACAAGAGGGATTTCTGTCAGAGGTTCAAACGGCTGCCTTTGTAAAGCTGACAAGACCAGATTTAAATTCCAGGGGCAGAGGGGAGCTCTAATAGGGGGATTCACATGCAAGACCCCCTGCAAGAAGGTTTTCATAAGCGAATGGGTGGCCAAGGGTCTTTGAAACCATATTGATAAAGCCGACACCTGCCCCTTTAGAGTACTAAGAGCCAACCCTTTGTCAACGCCAACCTGGAGGAATCGCAAGATCCTGTCAATAAATTTTTTTCGAGGATGCCATTTTTGAGACTCGCACCACTCCACATAGGTTCTCCAGACTCTGTAATAAATATTTCTGGAGACCGGTTTCCTAGCCTGAATCAACGTAGATATGACCTGATCTGAGAGGTCTCTGCCCTTAAGAATTAGGGATTCAGCTGCCAAGCCGTCAAATTTAGCTGCTGTGAAGCAGGATGGCAGATTGGGCCCTGAGACAGCAGATCTGGGCGCAGGGGGAGCGGCCCCGGCGCCCCGACTGACATCTTCACGATGAGTGCGTACCAAGCCCTCCTGGGCCAGGCTGGGGCCACCAGGATCACAGGCCTGCGCTCCACCCGGATCCTCCGTAGAAGGCGGGGAATCATCTGCAGTGGAGGGAACGCATACAGAAGAGAAAACTGGTGCCAAGGGCAAACCAACGCATCGGTCCCGTAGGCCGAGGGATCCCTGGCTCGGGATATGAATTTGTCCAATTTTTTGTTGGATCTCGATGCCATAATGTCCACATCTGGGACTCCGAATCTTTGGCAAATCTCTTGGAATACCTGGGGGTGAAGAGACCATTCCCCCGGGAGCAACTGTTGACGACTCAAAAAATCTGCTTGAGAATTGTCTATCCCTGGGATGAACACCGCCGAGATGCAGGGTACATGGGCTTCGGCCCATGAGAAAATCAGGTTTACTTCTCTTTGGGCTACTGGGCTCTTCGTGCCCCCCTGGTGGTTTATGTATGCCACCGCAGTGGCGTTGTCGGACTGTATCCTTACTGGCAGACCCTGAAGGGGGAGAGTCCAGGCGATCAGGGCCAGTCGAGCAGCTCTGATCTCCAAGATATTGATGGGAAGCAGTTTTTCTGCCCCCGACCACAGCCCTTGCTGGGTCTGTTCTTCTAGAACTGCCCCCCCAACCTAACAGGCTGGCATCCGTGGATACTATCTTCCACGTGATGGGGCAAAAGGATTTCCCTTTTGACAAATTTTGAGAGACCAGCCACCAAGACAGGCTGCGCCGGACCTTCGGGGAGAGCACTAACGGACGATCTAACGCCTGAATGGATTTGTTCCAAGCAGAGAAAATGGCTGCCTGAAGATATCTGGTATGGATCTGGGCGTAGGGCACAGCCTCGAAGGCGGCCACCATCTTCCCCAGCAGTCGCATACATAGGCGAATAGTCGGCCTCTTCTTGCCTAAGATCACTTGAACTGCTTGAGTTATTGATCTGATCTTTGCTTGAGGTAAACTTATCCTCTGGCAGTCTGTATCTAGCCGAAGGCCTAGATATTCCAACTGCTTTGTGGGTTTCAATACCGATTTTTCTAGGTTTACAATCCACCCGAATTCCTCTAGATGCTGAACTGTGCGACCTACTGCCTGATTGAGGTTGGAAGCCGAGCTGTCGATAACCAGAAGATCGTCCAAGTATGCCAAGACTAAAATGCCTTCTGTCCTTAGGATGGCTAGCACCGGGGCCAACACCTTTGTGAATACCCGCGGAGCTGTTGCCAACCCGAAAGGGAGGACTACGAACTGGTAATGGCGGTGATCTATCATACAACGAAGAAACCTGTGATGTGCCGGGTAGATCGGCACGTGCAGATACGCATCTTTTATGTCTATAGATGCTAGAAAGTCGTCTTGATGTAGGCTGGCTGCCACCGAATGTATGGACTCCATACGAAAGGTCTGAATGTTTAGAAAGCGATTTAGGCGTTTGAGGTCCAAGATAGGCCTGACGTCGCCATTGGGCTTTGGTATTATGAAAAGGTTGGAGTAGAATCCCAGACTCCATTCCTGGGTTGGTACTTCTACAATTACTCCTTGGAGCCAGAGACGATCCAATGCTTTTACAAGAGAGGCCCTCTTTAATGGGTCGCTTGGAAGACTTGACCCCTGAAGATGAGGAGGGGGGACTTCCCGAAACTCTAGCTTGTAGTCCGTGGTTACCACGGATCTTACCCAAGAGTCGGGAATTCTGGCCTTCCACACTTCGGAGAAAAACCGAAGCCTTCCCCCCACCCAAGAGAGTGGGGGCACCCCTTCATGAATCTGACTTGAGGACTGGTTTAACCGGCTTGCGAGGCCATGGCCTCTTGCCTGTCATGGCTTGTCCTTGTGGGCGGCTATTAAATGCTGAACGCCCGGGAGGCCGTCGATACTGACGGGAAGTTGAAGGGGCCGAGCCTGTGAAGGCCTGTCGCTTAAATGCGGGCCCACGCGATCTTTTCTTGATAGGCAAGAAAGAACTTTTACCACTTGATATGGTCTGGATATATTTATCTAGGTTTTCACCGAATAGTCTCCCACCATGAAAGGGAAATCCTGCTAAAAGCTTTTTGCAGGGTGCCTCTGCTGACCAGTTTTTTAGCCACAAAAGGCGACGCATATGAACCAACAGCAGAGATAAACGGGACGCCTGTTGAACGGAGTCCTTAATAGCATCTACTGCAAAGCAGAGAGCTCTTGGGAGGTCAGCCAATTCACGAGCTTGCTGAGCCGGTATGTCCCTTAATATCGGTTTAGTCTGATCCTTTAAAGCCTGACAAACGCCAATGGCTGCCACTGCTGGCTGAACCACGGCACCTACTGTGGTAAAAGAAGCCTTCAGTAGGGTCTCCAATTTTTTGTCGACTGGATCTTTAAACACCTGGACATTTTCCACCGGACAGGTCAGGAATTTATTTACGCAGGAAATGGCTGCGTCCACGGTAGGGAGTGCCCATTTCTTTGCAAATTCTTCTTCCATAGGATAGAGAATGGTGAACCTTTTAGGAGGGATAAAAATCCTATCAGGTCGAGCCCAATCCTGAAAAATCACGCTCTCCAGAAGGGGGTGAACCGGGAAAGACGCACCACTCAACGGTGCCTTCAAGGAACCTAAAGAGGATACCGCGGGGGCTAATTGTTCTGACACTGGAAGTTTAAAAGCAGTGCGAACCATATCCGTCAGAGACTGGATCCACAGACTCTCTGCTTGAGAAGCCGAAAAAATTTTTAATCTATAGTGGAATCTTCAATGTCTGACCCGTCAGGACTCAGGTCCGCTTGATCCCCCTGTGGGTCCAATTCCTCCGAAGAGAGGACCTCTGCATCCGAACACACCGTTCTAGGTGACGGGGATCTAGCCCGTTTGCCACCCGGCAAAGAGCGGGCAATTAAAGCAGTTAACCTTTTCTCTAGCCCACCCAGGGTGGATTCTAGCATTTCTTCCGTAACATAAACGGGAATGGGTTGATTGGGGGCCGCCTCTGCCCCTAGCACCCTCAATGGCTCCTGCATGATGCTGTTCGGTGGTCTATCTGGTGAGGGTGGGACCACTGGAGCCTGGCCCAAATCCTCTGACCCCGTTGGAGACCCCTTTACTTTTTTGGCACCTTTTGCAGCCTTAGCTGGTCCTGATCCCTTGGGAGCCATTGCACAACCTTGAGACACCCCTACAGCCAACACCCAACTGTTGTAGCTAGAAGTGAAACATTAATAAGGACAGGCTATGGTAAAAAAAACTTTTTTTTTTTTTTTTTTTAATTTTCATACGCCTGAGAAGGCGGCAATACCGAGGAGAGTCCTGTGAGTATTGCCACACCAATGCCCGTTAGCTGGAGTCCAAGGTTGCACCGACTCAGATACTGCCAGATCTAAGGCTGAGTCCCTTTAAGAAAAAAATCTTTTTTTTTTTTTCTGGTCAGTGTGGACTAAGTCCAGACCTGAAGATCCACAAACCACCACTGGGTGTCACTGTTAGCCAGAAATGGCTCAGCTGCGCGCTCTATGTCCTCACTCTCCACTGCTCTCAGGAGGGAATGACCAGCCAGGAAATGCTTTTTTGCTTTATCTGAGACCTGACACTGCTGGCCCGCCCCCCCCCCCCCCCACGCTGAAACCAACATGGAGGAAGCAGAGAGCAGAGGAGAAGCCTGGACCAGCGCTAGTAACACAGACACCCGGTAAGCCACTAATCTTTGTAGTGCACACATAGAGGAAGCTGTCCCCCTAGGCTTCCTAGGAAACAGGAGTTTTGTCAGCACTTCCTCTCTATACACGTGGGGCTGCAGTATCATGCTAACAGGCAAATCTGGGGGGGAGTAGCAAAATACATATCTTTAAAAGCATATATATATCTACATGTTATCTGGGTAAACATTAGTACATCCCATCCTGCCTCAAAAGACATAGTGGAGATAGTGGCTGATGCACAAGCATACCATTAGCCAACCCAGAACCCCCAGGGGGATACCTACTGTCGAACCAAGTCCCGCAGGTTCCCTCTTACCTGCTCCACGCCGCAGGGTATTGCAAAATGCAAGAGGCCCAGCCTTCCCCCATCTCCGTGGGTATTGTCTTGGACCTTCAGGGACCGGGGTCCTGTGTTAAGGAACCCACACCCCTGGACCTATATAGCATCCTGGCATCAGTAGCGTTTAGTTCTTGGAAGAGACTAAGGCACTGGAGCCCAGAATCCAGCCCTCCAAGGAGAGGCATTATAGGCAAAACCCCATGCAGGCAGGGCCCGGGTACCGTACACCTTGGCTTTGAAGCACTTCGGACGGATCCGGCTAGCTATCCTGGGTCCCGAGACCTCCGAGGGACAGCTAGACGTGACCAACACCTAAGACACTGGCGAAAAAACTGAAGCACTCCCAGTGGGAGGGGGTTATATAGGGAGGAAACTTCCTGTGAAATTGAATCAAAAATAGGAAATACTACATAGAGTAGTAGAAAGGCGGACTTTTTCAGGCAATCACAAGGACATAAAATTTAAGAAAAAATATTTAATTATATATCATAAAATCCAAAAACAAAAACTAAAATATACAAAAACAGGGTATACAGAGTATATATCAGCAATGGTAGCTTGCATCTCGCCTACGCGTTTCACCTAGCGGCTTCTTCAGGGCGAGTTTGAGAGAGGGCTGGTAGTATATAATTGCTAATTTCATATATCAAAACAGTTGCTGTCCATCCGATATCAAGGATTAAGTAAATATCCGTATGGCTTGTGAGAGCTCAATGCGGCAGACAAAGTGCACCAAATATACGAGAGAATATATCCTCTGGTTAGCAGCGAATCATCATATAAAGATGAACAAATGTATTTCTGAAATAGAGCCAGAAATCAAAAAAGGGAGGACCCGGGACTGATCACAGCAGTAAACATGGACCATAGCCAGAAAGGAGTAGGATCCAATCAAATAGGCTAGACCGGGTTGTAGTGTCCAGTATAGGACAGTCCAATGAATCAGGAGTCTTGGTATAGACACTTTGTCTGCCGCATTGAGCTCTCACAAGCCATACGGATATTTACTTAATCCTTGATATAATCGGATGGACAGCAACTGTTTTGATATATGAAATTAGCAATTATATACTACCAGCCCTCTCTCAAACTCGCCCTGAAGAAGCCGCTAGGCGAAACGCGTAGGCGAGATGCAAGCTACCATTGCTGATATATACTCTGTATACCCTGTTTTTGTATATTTTAGTTTTTGTTTTTGGATTTTATGATATATAATTAAATATTTTTTCTTAAATTTTATGTCCTTGTGATTGCCTGAAAAAGTCCGCCTTTCTACTACTCTATGTAGTATTTCCTATTTTTGATTGAATTATTTCGGATGTCGGCTACATGTGAGTGCTTTTATGTTTCCCCGTTCCCTATATTTTTGAACTTCCTGTGAAATTGATTACACCAGTGTCCACACCTGAAGGTACCCATATAACCCAAGTGTAATGGCTATGCGCTCTGTGTCCCGTGATGTACGATAAAGAAAAAAACGAAGTTTTTCCAACTTCATCATTAAAAACGACATTGCCCACACACGGCCATTTAAAAAAAATGCTCTAGCAAAGCGCGGTGATGTACAACAGCACTATAAAGGGGGAAGTTCCATGCGGGTGGCACCCCCTTTTGGGCTGCTTTATCTGAATTCCTGTTAGTAAAAGACGATTCACGCTTTTCTGTCTCATAACTTGCTTCTGAGCATGCGCAGGTTTTTAACGTCGTTTTAGCCCACACATGACCATTTTTTACAACCCGAAAAACGACATTGTTTAAAATGTCGTTAAAAAAATGCAGCATGTTCGGAATTTTCAGAACCCGAAAAATGATGTGAAGCCCACACACGATCGTTTTAAATGACATTTTTAAAAACGAAGTTTTTTTCATGCCGAAAAATGATCGTGTGTACGTGGCATAAGAGTTTAATCAATACAATTGTTTCTCTTCGGGGGAGCTGAACTCCTACAATGGTGCAATAGGAATTCCCATGTTATAATGACTACTACCATTCCCGACACCTGCTGCCATGTGTAATGACTTTATACACTGCGCACAATGCTGGAGCACTGGAAGCTGTAATAACCAATATTGATTACAGCCCGACACAAAGAAAATACTGTATTAAAGACAAACACAAAATACTTGTGGATTTACACAGCTGAGCAAATGTAATACTGAGCCGAGGTTTACAGTGACCTAATCCTTTAAGAGCACTTGTCAATACTGGGATTACATAAGCAAAAAAAACCCCCAAAACAACAACTTGACCTCTCAAGTTTACAGTCAGAACTGATCATTAGGGATAAAGGAGATTTCAGCGCAACCGATTTTGCCATCAGCAAAGCCGATTGGTTTGCTGTTGGCAAAATGATAAAATTCAATTTGGTAATTATGTGAAAAAAAAAAAAAAAAGTTTATTTTTTTTTTTAGGAAAAATTATTCATTCCCCTTGAAATTTTCCACATCTTGTCATGTTACAACCAGTGGCGGTGCCTCCATAAAGGGCGCAAGGGCCAAAGATAGATGCATTGCATAAAGCTATCCCTCTGTGGTCGCCGCTGCCCCCCCTCCCCTATTCAGGTGACCGGC
Source organism: Rana kukunoris (assembly GCA_029574335.1). Classification (NCBI taxonomy): domain Eukaryota; kingdom Metazoa; phylum Chordata; class Amphibia; order Anura; family Ranidae; genus Rana; species Rana kukunoris. Next base: position 34,489,909 of record CM056050.1, on the reverse strand, counting down.
CCCTTCGTCAGGCACCTGAATTACAGCGGCAGGGTGTTTTTTGGAAGCACCTGATTAAAGCCGTAGGCTCCAATAGGCTTCCAAACTGGTGAACAGTGGGCACCATGCTGGGTGTTCGCTGTTCACTCAGCTGTGTGTTAGGAAAGCGAATATACATTTTTTTTTCGCTTTCCCAACAGTGACCCGCCTCTCAGCCAATCAGGTGCTCGGTCTGTTACCAGTCACCTGATTAGCTGAAAACGACAGGTGCCACGATGGAACGCCGCCTATCAGGCGTCCAATCATAGGAGAGGGCAGGCGAAGACATTGAGGTCGGGAAGACATGGAGGACACCGGACATCGCTTTCCCACTGCCCACCCGAGACAGGGTAAGTGCCGGGCGGGTGGGGGCACAGTGGCAGCGCTTGATTTTTTTTTTTCCAGAATCTTTGTTTGTTTGCACCCCCCAAAAATTTTGAGCACTAGCGGCCACTGGTTACAACCAAAAACATACATTTTATTGGGATTTTATGTGATGGACCAACACAAAGAGGCACATAATTGTGAAGTGGAAGGACAATGATAAATAGTTTTCAGTACATTTTTTACAAATAAATATCTAAAAAGTGTTATGCTGTGTACAGATGATCGTACATTCCGACATCAAAACCGTGGATTTTTTTCCGACGGATGTTCGCTCAGGCTGCATTCACACCTGAGCGCTTTGGTCGCCTAAAGCGCGACGCTCAAAGACGCTGGAGGGGAAAAATAACATTCTCTATGGAGATGGTTCACATCTCCACTGCAAAACGCTGAACGCCTGAAGCGCAAACAAGTCCCAGACCCTTTTTTGTCACACGAATCGGGCGGCTTGGGCGTTTTACATTGGTGCCAATGACCTGTACAAAATCGCGGGTGTTTTGTCGCGGCAAATCGCGGGAAAAAACGCTGCAATTTGTTGTGGTAAAAAACGCCGCAAATCGCCTACGCTTAGGTGTGAATGCAGCCTTAAACCTGTCTTGCATACACACGGTCACAGAAACGTTGTCGGAAATGGCGAACGTCAAAAACACGGTGACGTACAACACTACGACAAGCCCAGAAAAATTAAGTTTAATGATTCCGAGAATGTGTCGAATTGATTTCGAGCATGAGTCAAATTATTGTGTGTTGAATTGTGTACACATGGTCGGAATTTCAGACAACTTTTGTTGGCGGAAAATTTGAGAACCAGCTCTCAAATTTTTGTTGTCCGAAATTCCAACGACCAAATGTCCGATGGAGCCTACACACGGTCGGATTTTCCCGACAACAAGCTCACATCGAACAATTGTTATCGAAAATTCCAACTGTGTGTACGCGGCATAAGTCTATAACATAAAATCCCAAAAAATACATTTATATTTTTGGTTGTAACACGACAAAATGTAGAAAAATTTCAAAGGGTATGAATACTTTGTAAAAAACCCTATTTAGGTTAGTTTAATTTATTGTTCTTTGTATTTGGATTATTATTTGTGTACTGTCACGTTGCATTTTATATTTTACTCCGTTCCCCTGTTGCGATTTACATTTTTTTCAAAGAATAAAACAGACAAACAACACGGTTAATGAGAGGCCAATGTTTGGCACAAGAACAGGTCAAGAATAGTTGAAATAAGCTTCTGTAAACCGCAGACTTCAAACACCCAAAGCTATAATGTCCTGATTTGCCTCTCCATTTCATGCATGCCCCATTCTAATCTCATGCTTCTCCTATGAAAGCCATTTGTTTGCCATCAAGTTAACCCAGGGGTGTCCAAACTTTTTTCAAAGAGGGCCAGATTTGATGAAGTGAACATGCGCGAGGGCCGACCATTTTGCCCGACATTCTTTGAACCATTAAAATTCGGTCTAAGTGTGTTCGTCTGAGCAACCAATACACCGCCCAACAAGAATTCTCTTGCCTTTATTGCGGTGTGTGGTGAAGAGATGAGCTTGGCTGTGTTATTTGGATATACTGTACATATTTATTTTGTGGCCCCAAGGATGAGCTTGGGCGTGTTATTTGGATATACCGTATTTATCGGCGTATAACACGCACAGGCTCACCATTGCCATGAATGCAGCCTCACCATTGCCATGAATGCAGCCTGATCAATGCCCACCTGCAGCCTCGGAGGGCAGAGGGAGGGGGGCGGAACGAGTGCTGACAGATTACAAACAGGAGAATCTCTTGTTTACTCAGTGGCCTCTTTAATACAAAGTCCCGCCTTCTATGATAGACAGAACAGTCGTCTAATGGCATCTCAGGATGGGATTTCCAATACAGACGCAGCTGAGTAAACAGGAGATTCTCTTCATGTAATCTGATGGCGCTCGTCCTGCCCCTCCCTGTCCCCTCCAAGGCAGCGCTGGGGGCCACAAACAATATATATATATCCAAATCCCCAAGGGGGCTATATTAAATCAACAGGGGGATGCATTTGGCCTGCGGGCCGGACTTTGGTCATGCCTGAGTTAACCCATTAAACAAAAAGCCTCTCAAGGTTTCCCTCTACTCTCAGAACCAGGTACCAGTTTCAGAGCATAACCACAAAACTCGGGCTCAGTCTAGGGGTGTATTTTTGAATATTTATTGCAGTATTTGAACACAGGTGGAGGTTGAGGTAGAAGGGTGCAAGGTCATAAACACCAGGTTCTTGGCCAACGTCCTTTAGTAGCAGCCTTAAAGTAGTTGATAACCTCAGAAATGAAATATAAACAAACAAAGCATATGCCTCTATAGTGTGTACTTGTCTCAATCCAGAGCACTAAGTGACATTTCCCTCTGTTGCTTGTTTCGTCTGCTATAAGCATGAGTCACTACGGATGAGTTTTCCTGACAAAAATGGTGACGTGGGAGGGCCCAATCTGATTGATAGCCTCAGCTCTGTTCCCATGTGCCGTATGAAGAGGGAGGTGTCCCTTCCCTCCAATCAGGTCTCCTCACTGTTGTAACTTCAGCTTTCAGAGCCGAGAGATCCGAGAGCCGAGGGAAAGAAGACTCTATCTAGATAGGTACAGCTTTTGTAGAATGATTTATTTGAGCCCAGTATTCACTGGGTATATTTAACCACTTGCTTACTGGGCACCTAAACCCCCCCCCCCCCCCCTCCTGCCCAGACCAATTTTCAGCTTTTAGTGCGCTCACTCTTTGACAATTGCGTTGTCATACAACACTGTACCCACATTTTTGTCATTTGTTTCCCACAAATAGAGCTTTCTTTTGGTGGTATTTGATCACCTCTAAGATTTTTATTTGTTAAAAAAAATACAAAACCGTTTTATATTTTGTTATAAAATTTTGCAAACGGGTAATTTTTCGCCTTCATTGATGTACACTGATGAGGCTGCACTGATGGGCACCGATAAGGCAGCACCGATAAAGCGGCACTGGTGGGCACCGAAAAGTGGCATTGGTCGGCACTGAGAGGTGACAGGTGGGCACTGAGAATTTGCACTAATAGGTGGCACCGATAGTTGGCAGTGATGGGCACTTAGCACTGGTAGGTAGGTGGCAGGCAGTACTTGTGTCCACTAATGAGGCAGAATTGCCTCTTCCACTGTGGACCGATGTTCCTCACTCAGCAGCTGGTGATCGTCTTTTTCTGTCAGCGCGAGGAAAAAAAACAAAAACAATCAGATCACGTGATCTGTTTTGATCACGTGATCAGCCGTCTTTGGCTGACAGCTGATCATGTAGTAAAGGGGCCGGGATCGGCCTCTTACTCGGATACGTGATCACCCAAATCTCAGTGATTCAGTGATCACGGCGCGTGCAAAGAGGACGACGGAGGGATCCGCGCTGTGGGGTCCGTCCCCTAGTGGTTAATGGTTTACAGCCACTTTAAGTATTTCTGGAGGTAGAGGGGACAGCCAGCTAATTTTCGACTCTGTAAAAGCAATCACAGTCCTTGTAGCGATCTCTGGTGTCTAACCTCAAAAAAGCACTCCATGAAGCTCTAGCCAAAAAGGTCCTTACTCGCATGTCCAGAGATAGTTCCCCAACCAACTTACAACACTCTACAGTTAAAGGGGTCCCTCTGCCTTCAAGCTTCCTAAGGTAGTGTCCTCCAGCAGATTTCTTTCAGGCCTTCAGACAAGCATATTCTGATGCCCAACAGCAACAGCTGCCTCCCAAAGTAAGGTGACCAGCTTTTTAAAATGAAATCCGGGGACATATTTTTTCTTTAATAGTAATGGCGGCAATCTGCGACTCTCTGCCCGTCGCCACCCACTTCACAGCCTCTCAAGTCTCACTCTTCTGGCCCCGACTACTACTGGGTGGGGAGCGGAGGAAGATCACACTGCCAGGGAAGGCAAGGAGATAAGCAGGTGGCTGGCCAGGATTTAAGCCAAGGCAGAAGAACACGCAAGCGAAGCTGAATGGGCATGCGCCCGAAACTGAAAAAATATTCCCTTCGCTCCGACCAGCACATGATCATCAGAAAGGGGCACAGATAATGGGAAAAATACAACCCCCCTATGCTAGTAGGCATGGCAGAGCGGGGGTGTAAAATTCTATTTTTTTTTTTTTTAATTCTGCACTGATTGTCTTTGAAATTGCCCCTGCCCCCCTATTAAATCCAATCTGGGGACAAAACCAGGGACAGACTTGGTCCGGGGACAGTGTCCTCAATCAGGGGACTGTCCCCTGAAACTGGGGATGTCTGGTCACCCTATCCCAAAGGCAATGCTGTATCCTGGCCTAGGCCAACAAGGTCCAGGCCTAGGGGAGCATTTTGCAGGGGGGTAGCACAGAAAGAGTCCCCACCAGTTTGCACTACACTGTTAGTGTAGCACCAGTCTTATTGGGCAGAGGCCCTCATAAAACAGCCGCACGCCTTCTGGTATGTGAGTGGCCCGCATTCCGCAACTGTGGGGGTGGAGGTGCTTCTAATTTTGACTGTCCTATCATCCTGGACCACAAACCTCCCTCACTGTGCTATGTGTTTTCTTCTGCACCATGGGCATCGTTATATCTTTTTAGTCCTCTCCATAAAATGATCAGGAATTTGTGCTTAAAGTAGAACTATAGGCAACACTTTTTTTTTCCCCATTTTGGATAGAGTAAGGGGGGGGGGGGGGGTTATAGCCCCTGTCCGTAATTTTTTTTACCATCCCTGTCCCATTGCAGAGATTTCCCTTAACTTCATGTGCCATAGCCAAACAGGAAGTGAGAAGAAATCTATGCAAATTGAGGGAATTCATTGCCCCTCCCCCAGGCCCTCAGAACTAAGTGTCCCCACTAAATTTCAGGGTGGGTCTTAAACAGCAAGGGGGCAGCACAAAACTTAAATACACTACTTACTGCCCAAAGGCAGAGGTCCCAGGAGAAAAGAGCTCTGAACAGACCTTCCCAAACATTTATCTTCTCAGCCAATTCTGGGCTCCCCTTCCAAGACATTTGCTAGGGTCAGATAAATACTCATAGCCCAAAGATTCATCCTCCTGTTTCTGGAAGCTTCTTCCAGCGGCAGGCAGGTGAAAAATCAATCACCAGACATAGAGATAGACCTGACCATGCCTGAAAAATAAGTTGCTGCTTAACTAAGTATAGCAGAACCATAAATGAAATGTATCCAGCCCTAGGGCAGGGCGCTACATGTACAGAAGGGCATTTTACAAAACTCCTTTGCATAGACAATTTGCTGCCAAGCACTCAAGATGCCAACTATCCCCCACATTTTTAGGCACTGCCCGGGTTTACTATAGTCCATGAATGACCTATAATATTTCCTGTCTCCGAAGAATAGCTGCAATGATGTCCCCATGCCCTAAATGTCTGCATTATGCACATCTAGGTTTACATTAATGAGCTCTACAGAACTACAACTGCTACTTCATCAGGTTCAAAGTGGAACCAATTGATTGCGTTTTGTACCAAGCCTCGCGTGGCCTTAGTTTTCTTCCCATTTCAAATGATAGGACACATCTCACTCTGGCATGCAACCTATGATGTTCCCCCATGGGTATCCATAAAAGATTACTTCAGCAGCCTGGTGACGATTAATAATCTTTTATGGCTACCTCCTCAATGGGATTCCCATGTCTCTAAAGCCACCATAGCCTATTCTTTGATGTGGAACAGCATTAAATGCCCTAGCAGTCTTATCTCACTCCACTCCCCTCTATTGACCATCATAAAAAAAAAAAAAATTACCATATATTTTTTACTCCGTAAGACACACCTTTTCCCCCCTAAAAAATAGGGGTAAATGTCCTTGCGTCTTATGGAGTGTATACTGACCAAGATTCCCCCCTCGCCGCTGCCATGTCTCAATAGCGGGCGGCCATCTCCCACGAGCCTGGCAAACTCCTGGCTAAGCCAGTCATGCCACAGAAGACAGCAGCCCCAGCGGCTCAATGGACTACAGCCGCTCCTGCTGCTGTCTTCTATCCGAGTCACAGGTGGATGTGATGGACGTCTATGCCAGTCTGCACTGTTATTGGGCACAAGTCAGACTGCATTTAATGGTGCAGGCAATGGGCACAGGTCAGGCTGCATATAACTGCCACTGGTAAATAAATATTTTAGTACAACATTTCTTGTTTTCAGGCGCGTCTTATGGAGCAAAAAAAAAAGGGAATATTTGCCCTAGGATTTACAGATCACACATTCCCTAATTTGATCAGATGCCAACTAAACACAATCTCTAAAACTACAGACCCTTCTGTCAATAAACTGTTAGCATCCCTCCAAAAATTCAACCTTCTACCACCGGAACAGGCATCAAAGAGCACTATGGATTTTCTTTTTTTTTGTTTACAAACTTTTATTGTGAAAGGTAAGTGGTGGTACAGATCCGAAAAATTACAGCATATAAATAGAAAAATGTGAGGCATATACAAAGTCAGTCTGTGTACAAGGCATAAGGCAAATCGTAAAGACCATATCTAGTTATACATGATAGGAGAAAACTTAGGGCCGGGAATAACAAAAACACCATGGAGAAATAAAACAGTAATATCTGGGATATGAGACATTTAAGGAGAATAGGTGGGATTAAAAAACTGTAAAGAGTGTTCGAACCAGGGAGACCATTTATTTTCATATATGTGGGTGGTATTTTGTAGGGTATGGAATATTTTTTCCAAGAGCACTATGGATTTTCTATAATGAGTGCACAGCAGACGTGGTCTGCTGCCTGGACTGTCTCTCTCTGGTTGAAATCCCATACTTCCCATCTAAACACAGCAGGCAGGGAGGGGGAAGAATTTCTGCTCCGACTCATCCTATTGTGCAACTTTGAGTTTGAGCTACTGAGCTCTGCAAGCAATTTGTTTTTTTCAAACAGCCAGCCTGATTAAAATGGTAAAATCAAGCCCCTTGGCCAGAAAAATATCCATGAAAATAATTCTATGCAATTATTTATTTTGACCTGACCAAAAAAATAAAAATGTTTTTGAAGGGGAATTAAACTATGGCAGTGTCTTCTGTGATAAATTCTTCTCCGTGCCTTTCAGCAGCAATGGGCAGCACAGTGGTGTAGTGGATAGCACTTTCACCTAGCAACAAATAGGGATTCTAGTGTCGTGGTCAGGATTTAAACCATCTGCCTGGAGTTTGGATGTCTTCCCTGTGCCTGCGTGGGTTTTCTCCGGGTACTCCGGTTTCCTCCCATGTTTCAAAGACATGCTCGTAGGTTAAGATCCTGTCTAAATTGGCCCTAGTATATGTATGAATGTGTGTTAGGGACCTTAGATTGTAAGCTCCTTGAGGGTAGGGACCGATGTGAACGTACATTGTAAATTGACGGCGCTATACAAGTAGCTGAAATAAAATACAATTCATGTACACAGAGCTGCGCATATGCAGTTCAGCATACATTTACCTTACCCCTTGTGTTTTGATGCCTATGCATAGGAGTGACGTTATTGCAGCCCAGCCTTTCAAGCAGCAAACAGACTGAATCTGGAAGAAAGACTGGGAGAAAATTGAAGCACATTTGACCAGTGGGAGAGCTGACAGTGCAACACTAGATGGCATTGTTTGACAGGCAAGTTTGCCACAATGTGCCATTATGCACATTATGGCCTAAAACTCCTGGGGGCACATTTATTAAGAATTTTTAAATTCCACTTTAATTGCAACTTGTTGGTCATCTTATCTCACTAGGCTACCATGCAGGATTTAATAGTTAGCCAGAAAACGTGATCTAGGTTGCCAGGCTGGCAGCTTAAAAGAAAAACAAAAATGCATGGACAGTATGGAGCATTTTTCTTACTCCAAATACTTTGGTCCAGTCATTGACATACACACCATTACTTGTTGCAGCTGTGAATGATCGGTCCCCTTTAACCACTTCATTACAGGGCATTTTTACCCCCTTCCTGCCCAGACCACTTTTCAGTGCTTTCACACTTAGAATGACAATTGCGCGGTCATGCAACACTGTACCCAAATGAAATCTTTGTTTTTATCCCCCACAAATAGAGCTTTCGTTCTGTGGTATTTGATCACCTCTGTGGTTTTTATTTATTTTTGCGCTATAAACAAAAAAGAGCGACAATTTTGGGAAAAAAATAATATCTTTTACTTTTTGATTTAATAAATAATCATTTTTTTTCCCTCAGTTTAGGGCAATGTGCATTCTTCTACATATTTTTGGTAAACAAAAAAATAGCAATAAGCATAATTGATTGGTTTGCGCAAAATAGGGGATAGTTTTATGGCATTTTTTTTACTAGTAATGTCGGCAATTTTTATTGTGACCGTGACATTGCGATGGACAGATCGGACACTTGACACGTTTTTGGGACCATTCACATTTACACAGCAATTAGTGCTATAAAACTGCACTGATTACTGTGTAAATGTGACTGGCAAGGAAGGGGTTAACAGGGGGCACTGAAGGGGTTAAATATGTTCCCTAGGGAGTGATTCTAACTGTAGGGAGAGGGACTCACAAGGGGAGGAGACCGATCTGTGTCCCTCTGTACTGGTAACACACATCGGTCTCCTCACCTCTGACAGGACATGGATCTGTGCGTTTACGCACACAGATCCACAGTTCTGCCATGATTGCGGGCAATCGCGGGTGCCCAGGGAACATCGTAGACGTGCATTGGGTGCCTGAGCAATGTGGCGGCACGTGCCCCCTAGACGGCCGGGAAACTGAGGATGTCATTTGACATCGCCCGGAGGGACAAAGGTTCCTGCGGACATCATATCACTATACGCCGGGCAGCAAATGGGTTAAAAATACAGATACTAATTTCACGTAAAGCTGCCACTGTCTACATTTGTTGGTGATGTACAAGTCTAAAAGCTACACAATTCACCTGCTGCACAGATGTAAAATTTTAGGAAATTCAGAATGTTTCTAAAATGACATCATTAGCCTGAGCGCCAATTAACACAGCGACCACAAAGACAAAGCATTCTAAAGGAATTGGTTGTTTATCGTGATATTCCATGCAGCATTTACACAGATGTGATAAAAATACAACACAGCCTTTGATCTGTCTCATGTCTAAAAGATGTTGTAATCCAGATAAACGGAAAAGTCCATAAACAAATTAGATTCTTAAAAATAAGTGGATAACTCTGGATGCAAATCAAAGGAAAAAAATTGTGATCGCAGAAAGTGATGGATCGATTTAATTTTGTGATCAGAAATATGAGAATTTATGTTTTTTATTCACTTTTAAACTAGACAACAAAGTTGATTTACTAAAGTAGTAAAATGTGTTCATTTTTTAAAGGATTGTTTGTGATAATGGTGAAACTGTGTTCACATTTAAATATCCAAGGCTCCATGCACACCGGACGCCAACATGTTATAAAAACGCCAGTAGCATTGCAGCGAGTCTTTCAAAGTTTAACGTTTTTTTGCAATAGCGTTTATTAGCGTTTAACGTTTTTCCGCGTTTTTATTTAATTTTTCAATGGATCAAAAACATTAAATGCGGGTGAGCCACGGTTTTTAGGGATTAAATCGACGTTTACCAGCATTTTGCGTTTTTTTTGTGGTCAGAAAAACAACTCCTGGACGCGATTTTAGGGCGTTCAGAAAACAGCCCATAAACCCCACTGCTGATAAACATCCAAAAACGTCCATGTGTACATGGACACAGGATAACAGAGTGGAGTTTATGGGCTTTTAAAATAAAAATGCCCTAACTCCAAAAAACTTCAGTTTATGAGCTCCAGTGTACATGGAGCCTAATCATGTGCTGGCAAAAATTTATTTTATTTTAATTCACCTCAATTAGGCATCCAATGTGAACACCGTTTCATCCTAATTGCAAATATTCACTTTGCTAGGTGAAATGTCCCTACTCCTTTAGTAAATCAACCTCAATGGCTTTCCAATATGCAGACTTTCCTCCAATAATACAGAAAACGAACCCACCTCAATAGAGCTTCCCCTGGGAAATTTATTAAAATAATATTCCTAAAGCCATTTAGTTTGCCCAAAAGTGTTCTGTCGGGTTAAGTTCAGGACTTTGTGCAGGTCAGCCAAGTCCCTCCACCCCAAACGCGCTCATCCAAGTCTTTATGGACCTTGCTTTGCGCACTGGTGCACAGTCACGTTAGAACATGAATGGACCATCCCCAAACTGTTCCCACAAAGTTGGGAGCGTGAAATTGTCCAAAATGTCTTAATATGCTAACGCCTTAGGAGTTCCCTCACTGAAACTAAGGGGCCAAGCCCAACCCCTGAAAAACAACCCTACGCCATAATCCCCCATCCACCAAATGTTTTGAACCAGTGCACAAAGTGAGGTCCATAAAGACATGGATGAGTGCGTTTGGGGTGGAGAAACTTGACTGGCCTGACCTCAACCCAATAGAACAACTTTGGGATGAATCAGAGCAGAGACTGCGAGCCAGGTCTTCTCGTCCACATCAGTTCATGCCCTTAAAAATGCACTTCTGGAAGAATGGTCAAACATTCCCATAGATGCACTCCTAAACCTTGAGCACAGCCTTCTTAGAAGAGTTGTTCCCACAAAGTTGGGAGCATTAAATGGTCCAAAATGTCTTGGTATGCTGACGCCTTAAGAGTTTCCTTCACTGGAACTAAGGAGCCAAGTCCAAACCCCTGAAAAACAACCCCACACCATAATACCCACTCCACCAAATGATTATGAATGCACAAATAATGGTCAAACATTCCCATAGACACACTCCTAAACCTTGTGGACAGACTTCCCAGAAGAGTTGAGGCTGTTAGAGCCGCAAAGGGTGGGCCAACTCAATATTGAACCCTACAGACTAAGACTGGGATGTCATTAAAGTGGAGGTTCACCCTATCTAACAACACTATCTTATCTTGATCTGCTCACCACATACATATACCAAGTGAATTTTTTTTCTCTCATTTAAATACCTTGCAATTGTTGATTGAAGTTAGACTTCCGTTTTTTTTCTCCCGCGGGAGTAGGCGTTGCTACTCTTTTCCCCGGTGTCGCAGTGTTTACTGGGAGCACAGTGTCATGCTTCCCAGGAGACAATGCGGAACACCGTCCAGCGAAATCTCTTGAGATTTCCCGAGTCACGTAATGCTTCAAACCGGTCAGGTGAGGAGGGCGTATCAAATTCGCCATGTTAAGGAAGTCAGTGCTTGTGGGCGTCAATGCCCACAAGCAAAATGGGAAATGCCACAATCATTTTTTTTAAAGTTTATCTTTGCAACGGAAACGGACGGGAGATGGCTTTTGTCACCAAACGAGTACCTAATTGTAATTAAAATCCCCATTGTATGCACACCAAAAAAAATAAAAAAGATTGGCGGTGGAACCTCCGCTTTAAAGTTCATGTGGGTCTAAAGACAGGCGTCCCAATACTTTTTACAATATAGTGTGTATTACTGTATACACACACACACAATACATTTCTTTTTCTTTTTAACAGAAATGTTATAGGCAACGTGTAAAGGTAGTAAACAATTTTGTTAAGATAAAATTATAGTAAATTTCTCAGAATACTGTAGGTTTCCGTGTAAATTCATTAAGGTTTTATCAGTATGATCAGATGCCACTGTCTAAGAATTATCACCCTGCGGTACCTTAATTCCTGGAGTAACAAGCTGAATCATTTTTTTTAGGGACCGAACAAGTATTTCTGTTCTGCCCCACCTGCTATGGAATCTCACTTCTCCGGCTGAAGCCAATGTAATATAAACATAATAACAGCAAGAGTGCAAACACATAATAAAACCACGTGCAACCGATAGCTAAATTATTTTGAAACACAGACATTTGCTTAGAAAAATCTTTAAAGCACCCAAAGTGGCTGACTTAAAAACAAACACTTAAGATCATGCTTGTCAACATAAATTTGGAGACATCTTGGGTGTTAAAAACTAAATAAAAATAAATTATTAAAAAAAAAAAAAAAGGGAAAAGTGACTACCATATTAAAGGTTTCAAGCATTTAAGCAACTACTGACAAATGCAACAAAATACACATACCAACAGTAATCAGAATTCATACATTAAAACAAGCCAACAACAAACTTGTAGAATTGGATAGAATAATAGATAAAGCAACTAACCTAGAATACCAAATTTACAAATTAACTTAAACACACAGATGTAATATCCTTACAATAAATAAATAGCCCTTTTCAAATTGTGGAAAAAAAATAGTTTTTCCCTTTTTAAATAAAAAATAATAATTTTTAAAGGGGTTAAGTAGAATTGAGCGAGTACCTGTACGGTGACGGGTCTTGTTATGTGGACTCGGACTGCCGTTCTCCTGAGATTTCCAGGGAGCTTTGCTGGCCAGCAGGCGCTATGCAAGAAGGAGACCTCAGCTGTGTTATTATTACACAATACTGCTGGCTGTCCTTTGTCTCTGCTTTGATAGGCTGCCAGCAGCAGCCAACAAGACTACATTGCACACTGCAGTTAACCATTTGCGTATAGAGTTTCATTGTTGCATGCAATATTATCCAATAATCACTATTTTTAGATTAGTAAACAGACAAAGTAGATTATATTATATGCACAGACACAGTGCTGTGAAAAAGTATTTGCCCCTTCCTAATTTATTTTTTTTGCATATTTCTCACACTTAAATGATTCAGAGCAAGCTAATTTTAATATCACAAGAATAACCCGAATAAATCCAAGATGTTGTTTTTAAAATTATTAATTTATTAAAATCGGTTCCTGACCATCTCATGCAGATATACTGTGGCAGAGTGGCTCTCCTGGGTGAAATCCCGTATATATACGGCTTTGCCCATGAGAGCCACCAGAGGGCGCGTCCGCTGCACAGCGGGGAACCCGATGCGTGTGGCAGGTGGGCACGATCGTGTGCACGAGAGCCAGCACGGGGGTTTGTATGTGTAAACACACAAATCACCGTGCTGTCAGAGGAGAGAAGACAGATCATCATCTGTTTCTACAAAGTATATTTTAATTATATGTAGCGCCCCCTTACTTTCAGTATGTGCACTACGCTAAAGTTAGTTGGAATGGGAGAGTTACATTGCTCCCATTTATGATTTACCTAAATTGTGACCTCTTTCATTCCAGAAAGGTCCACTGGGTCAGTCTGCATTCTAGGGATGTGGTATCATCTCTGGTGGGCAGTTGGCGCCAGAGGGGTTTCTGGCAGACCAAGTCTTCCCCAGCAGCCAATTGGAGGAGTTCTTCTCTCGCGGGGCATGCTGGGGAGGGGTATATCTGTGAGAGGGGTCATGTGTTCTAAATCTTCGCGGGGTCCCGGTTCCAGGTGCGGCATCCACCTTTAGGGTGCGCGCATCCATGGACCCCACCGGCGTGGCCCATCTGGCCAAGCTTACAGGCTTCACTGAGACTCAACCGGAGGCGAAAGGGGACCCCAGTGACTTACTGGGTTCCCAGTCCAATTGAAAGGATCCCAGGCTGGGTGGCGTGCGATTGGGGGGGGGGGGGATCGGCTTGAGGGGAACCCGGAGGCAGGTTGTCCAACAGGGCTTGAACGAACCAATCGGGGATCTGGTGACCGGGATGCTGACAGGTACACTTTACCGTCTCCCGGTGACCTGTGCTAGAGTCTACTGGGAGGATTCGCTCTGTTCATCCACCTAATCTCATCTAAAGTAATTGGCATATCTCACACACATATATTATATACACAAACACACTGGTCAGCCATAACATTATGTCCACTGACAGGTAAAATGAATAACATTGATCATCTTGTTACAATGGCAGCGTGATATATTAGGCAGCAAATAAACATGTTACCCCTGAAGTTGTGTTGAAAGCAAAAAAAATATGGGCACCGCAGTTGGTCGTGTATGGGGCCGTGTATCCGCAGACCGATCAGCGTGCCCATGCTGACCCGTGTACACAGCCAAATGTGCCTACGATGGGCATTTGAGTTTTAGAACTGGACCACAGAGCAATGGAAGTCCGGTCCCTGGGAGGCTAGGGTTGCACCAATACCGGTTCCGATTGGTAAGCTTTTGAATGAGTACTCGTACAAATGCTCCGATACCTGAAACAAATACTTTTGCGGTGAGTTTTGATCCCATACAAAATCAATGGGATCAAATCCCACCGCAAAGAATTACATAAGATTTAAACAAGAATGCAGAGCAATTCCTGTCCAAATTGCATGCTCCCCCCCCCCCCACAACGCTCCTGTGTGACCACAGGCTTGTCAGCCAGTGTTCATTCAGGAGCAGTGGGGTGAAGCACATGCGATTTGGAGAGAAATCGCACCGCATTCCTGTTGAAATGGCATGCAATTCTTTGCAGCGCAATTTGGGCACATTCTTTTTGTATGGGCTCAAATCGCACTGCAAAGGTATCAGTACCAGCGAGCACTTGGCCAAAAGTATCGGTACTTAATAAAAAATAAAAAAAACTTCATCAGTGCAACCCTACTGGAGGCCCCACCTTGCAACTTACAGGACCTAAAGAAATCACTACTAGTGCATGGCTATCTTAAAAGTGGCACTAAACTATATATTTATTGTCCAAAAATAGTCTGTACAAATCTACTACATAATGGCTCTGTGATCAAATTCCCCCCCCCCCTTTCACTGCCTTTTTTTGAAACAAGCAGCAGTGGCGGCTGGTGCTCAAAATTTTTGGGGGGGCGCAAAGGAAAAAAAAAAATTGCAGTCTCAATGTGCCCAAACGCAGCCACTGTGCCATGCCATCAAACGCAGCCACTGTGCCATGCCATCAAACGCAGCCACTGTGCCATGCCATCAAACGCAGCCACTGTGCCATGCCATCAAACGCAGCCACTGTGCCATGCCATCAAACGCAGCCACTGTTCCATCAATTCGCACCACTGTGCCATGCCATCAAACCAGCCACTGTGCCATCCATTGTCACCACTGTTCCATGCCATTAAACCATCCACTGTGCCATCCATTGTCACCACGGTGCCATGCCATTAAACCAGCCACTGTGCCATCCATTGTCACCACTGTGCCCATGGTCGCCGCTGTGCCAATTGTCCCCACTGTGCCCTGTAAATTGCTCTCTCCCCCCCCCCCCGCCCGGCACTTACCTTTACTGTAGTCAGGCATCCACGTCCCACGATGTCTTCTCCCGCCCTCGATGACTGACAGGCATCTCAGCCAATCAGGTTACCGGTAGCCAGAACCGGCCAACCTGATTGGCTGAGACGCCTGTCATCTTATCCAAGGGGCGTACAGTCTGTGCGCTCCGAGAATAAGCTTCCGGGGCCCGAGGGCTGTACTGGGAAAGCCTATCAGAGCCGTTGGCTCTGATAGACATTTCCATACAGCCAACCAGCTGGCGTTATTCAGATGGCCGGACACGAGAGCCGACCATCTGAACAACAGCGGCAGCGGCGATAATAACATACATTCGTGCAATGCATGAATCTATGTTATTATACTCTGTGGTGGTGAGAGCCAGAGGGGGCGGCGCTCCAGCGCCCTCTATGGACGAACCGCCACTGACAAGCAGTACATGTTAGGTGCGGTCATGTGCACTCAGGGCCAGAGGACCGGCTGCCCTGGGCACAATGGTTTATTGCAGGGATGTGGGCACCCTAAAGAAAGGGGGCCGCAGTTTGGCATCTTTGCTCTGGATGGCCTCATCCTGGCACCATGTGCACTGCTGTATGTACACGCCACAGCCCATCTCGGGAGCGAGCAAGGGGACTACTTTCCTACATACAGTGAAACCATGAGAAATTGAGTATAGCCAATCTTTTAATAGGAAGTCACATTAAAGCAGCTTAAAAAAAAGGGAATTTGGAGACAGAGGAATAGAAGGGACTTTTTTTTAGTTCAAAATACATACAAACATGTACAAACATGGAGTTTTTTTTTTGTTTTGTTTTTTAAGTTTAGTGCCACTTTAAAATGTTAATTTTGTACAATGTACAGGAGGTGTAGATGTCAGGAATAAAATGAATCCAATATATTTTGCCCCAAGTAAAAGTTTTCTACTTTTTCTACTTTTATAAAAAGCACAGGTGATCTGCCTATACAAGGCTGGCCAGATACTTATACTTACCCTCTGTATTTTCCTTCCCCCAGTGCTCTGTGTATAATATATATATGGGGGAAGGAAAAAGTATAAAAGCAGCTTTAACCACTTTAATACTGGGTACTTTCGCCCCTTCCTGCCCAGGCCAGTTTTCAGCTTCCAGAGCTGTCATTTTGCGCGTGACAAGTGACAATTGCGTGGTCATGCCACACTGCACCCAAACTAAAATCTATCATTTTTTCCCCACAAATAGAGCTTTCTTTTTGTGGTATTTGATCACCTCTGCGTTTTATATTTTTTTGCCAAATCGAGAATTTCGAAAAAAAGAAAACGTTTTTTCCTTGGATTCTTTTAATTCTTTTTTGTAAATAAGTACGTTTTCTCCTTCACTGATGGGCCCTGATAAGCTGCATTGATGGGCATTGATAAGACCGCACCAATGGGCATCACTGGTGGCACTGCATGCATTTTTAATGGGCGCCGATTGAAAGCTGCCTGGGCACTATCTGGTGGCCATCCCTGGTGGCATCCTGGTGGTCCTGGGCGGCAGGGGCGTACCTAGAGCATTTTGCACCCGGGGCAGATCCGATTGAAAGCTGCCTGGGCACTGATTGGCATATCTGGTGGCCATCCCTGGTGGCATCCTGGTGGTCCTGGGCGGCAGGGGCGTACCTAGAGCATTTTGCACCCGGGGCGGATCCAATATGTGGCACCCCCCACCTCACGTTAAAATGTAAAAACACCCAACTGTGCCCCCTGCATACCTCTGCATCCTTCAATATCTCTTTGTTACTACCGTGTACCCCCTCTCCACAACTGCACCTCTGGACCCCTTTACATCACACAGCCCTCTGGACCCCTTTACATTACACAGCACCCAACACCCTTTTACATTACACAGCACCCAACACCCCTTTACATTACACAGCTCCTTGCACTTCTGCACCCCTTTACATTACATAGCACCCTGCACCTCAGGACCATTTTACATTACATAGCACCCTGCACCCCTTTACATCACACAGCACCTCTGGACCCCTTTAGTACGCCACTGCTGGGCGGGCATCCGTGGGGGGCTGCGCTGTTAATCAGCGCAGACCCCCTGTCAGGAGAGCCGTCAATCGGCTCTCCTCTATTCTTGTCTGTCAGACGCAAGTGTGGAAATTAGGGTTGTCCCGATACCGATACTAGTATCGGTACCGATACCATTTGCGGGAGTACTTGTACTGGCGCAAATGCTCCTGATGCTTCTGCCGATACTTTTTTTGTATTTATCAACATGTTCTGTGAAAATTCTTTGAGTTTTTTACTACTGCGTGACAAGCAAAGAAATTTTTTTTATTCATTTTTACTCATTTTTATTCTTGTATAATGTCTTGAGTTATGCCGCGTACACACGGTCGTTTTTTGCGATGAAAAAAAACGTCGTTTTTTAAAACGTCATTTAAATTGATCGTGTGTGGGCAAAACGTTTTTTGTCTTAAAAAAAACGACCAAAAAAAAATTCCAACATGCTTGAATTTTTTGTGTCGTTTTTCAAAACGTCGTTTTTTGTTTCACAAAAAGTCACCGTGTGTAGCAAAAACGTCGTTTAAAACGACGTTTTTCAACCCGCGCATGCCCAGAAGGTAGTTATGAAGCGAGCTTCAATGGAAAAGTGTGGTGAACGTAACGGTGTGTATGCAACATCGTCTTTGAAAGTGACGTTTCAAAAACGTCGTTTTTTACTTCACAAAAAACGTCGTTTTTTTTCATCGCAAAAAACGACCGTGTGTACGCGGCATTAGAGTTCTTCATAATTCTAAAGAAAATATCCTTAGTCTGTATTGTGGTTTGAAAACTGTCACATGACATTTAAAAAAAGTATCGGTATTCGGTATCGGCGAGTACATGAAAAAAGTATCGGTACTTGTACTCGGTCCTAAAAAAGTGGTACCGGGACAACCCTAGTGTTAAAGGAACACTAAAGGTTCGTTTTTTATTAGATCAATTGATTGCTGTAAGCAAGAGCATTTAAATATCACTTAACTCGTTTTTCCTTTTGACTTCCAAAATACAGTAATCCAGGTTTGAAAATGCCATTTCCTGTCTCTCCTCTTCTTGCTTTCCTCCAGCACCTGCATGGTGGAAAGCAGAATGTGCTCACCCCCTCCCTATGACTACAGCCCTGCGTGAAGATTCTCTCTTAACCCTCATAGGCATGGAGGCTAAGCCTAATGGGAAATGTAGTTCCCATTAGGCCGTGATGTAGCAAGAATGAATGTGCACTGCAAACCAGGAAGTCAGTCAAAATAACGATTCAGGAGTGCTGGAGGTGAATAAAACAGCTTGATTTCAACAGGTATCAAACTAGTTATACTACAAAACATTACTTTTTACTTTATCAGCTACTGTCAGACTTTAATTTAAGAAGAAAATATTTTTGTCTTTACAACCCCTTTAATGACGGTAAATGGCTTTTCCCATTTTAACAGAAAGGTGTTTTTATTCACAAAACAGCATTACAAGATATGCATTAATCGACAAAAGGTTTGCAGAGAACCGGTAACAGTCAGAAACAAGCATCATCAGCGTTTGCAGATACTAAAACAACGGATGATCAAAAAAAGGGGAAATAATAAAAAATAAAATAAAATAAACAGAGTCCCCGTAGTGCACTAGGGGAAATGACCACCGCCCCTGCGCCTAATCCTCACAAATCCAACCAGAACCCGTGAGTAACCCAGCAGTTGGTCGAATCAGGCGGCGCCCCGGGAGAGAGGGGAGGGGCAACGGCCCCCATGCCGGACGGGGGGGGGGGGGGGGGGGGGGGAGTCCATCTCTAGTCCCCCACCCCCCCGGCCCCCCACCCCCCCGCATCCACCCAGGCCGACCAGACTATCGTACTTAGCAGGGCACCGCCTACTCTCATACGTGAGTTTGTAAAGGGGCAAAGCCGAGTTCACCGCCTTCCTCCAGGACCCAAGGGTGGGAGGTCCCACCGACTTCCACCGTAGCAGTATCTCCCTCCTAGCATAAAACAGTGAGAATGTAATACATAGTTTAGTATATCTGTCTCCCTCAACCTCACCCAGATGACTCAGAAGGAGCACCATGGGGTCCAACGGCACCCTGGTCCCTCCTATGTCACTAAGCCTCTCTGCTACCCCCGCCCAGTACGGCCGAAGCTTCGGGCAGTCCCAAACCATGTGCCAGAAGGTCCCCACCTCGACCCCGCATCTGGGACAGCTCGGATCCAGATGTGGGTATATGCTGGCCAGTCTTTGAGGGGTGAAGTAGGCCCTATGTAGGAATTTGAGCTGGATGAATCTGTCTTTAGCTGCTATCATAGACGGGATATAGGTGGAGACACATTCCTCCCATTCCTCCTCCCCCAAGGCTGGAATGTCCCCCCTCCATCTATCCATTACCCGGGTAAGTGTAACATCGTGGCCCACCGTCAGATACATGTACAGAGTGGAAAGGGGCTTTCCCATTGCGGTCGACGTCAACAGTCGCTCGATTGAGTCAGGTTCCAGGGTCAGTGTGTCCGGGAATTGGGCCCTCATTGCATGTCTCAGCTGGTAGTATTTAAACTCGAGGGAGTTAGGGAGGGAGTACTGTCGTCTCAGCTCTTGAAAGGGCTTGATCCGACCGTTTGCTATGACATGTTTTAGGGCGGTGATCCCGCGTCTAGCCCACTGTGAGGGTTCAGGCAGGTCGCAGAGGTGAGGCAGGTTGGGGTTACCCCATAGTGGGGTGTGTGGAGAGATAAGATTCGGTGTAGAGTAAATAGCTCTGGCCACCCGCCACACTCCAACAGTCGTCTTCATGGACGCCATCAAAGGGTGAGGGGCACCGGGGCCCCTGTACACCAGATTGGACAGTGCAGCATACGATCCCAGTATTGCCGCCTCAAGTCTCACCGCAGGATTCTGTCTGGGCTGGGAGAACCACCAGCGTACCGTAACTAGGACAGCCGCCCAATAATACAATAGAAAATTTGGGAGAGCCAGCCCACCCCCCGATAAGGGGAGATATAGTATCTGTCTCGCCACCCTGGGTGGCCTCCCAGCCCAGATGAAAGAAGTCAGCACCCCCTCCAGTCGTCTAAAGAAGGATCTGGGAATGTGGGAAGGGGTATTGCGCAAGAAATATAAGAACTTTGGGAGGAACACCATTTTGAGCAGGTTCACTCTGCCAACTGGGGTCAGTGGAAGGGTGCGCCAAGCCGTGCATTTGACAGCGAGGTGAGAAAGGAGAGGCTGTACGTTCCTCTCGATATATTCCTGTGTGGTGTTGCTAATCCGAATACCTAGATATGTGAACTCGCCCACCCACTGGAGGGGGGTGCCAGTATCTATCCTTGGGAGCGAGGGGTGTAGTGGGAAGAGAACAGACTTACCCCAGTTTATGCGGATTCCTGAGAACCGTCCGAATTCCTCAAATAGGTCGAGTGCTCTCTGTAGCGACTGAGAGGCGTCTGCTAGATAAAGTAGGGTGTCGTCCGCATAAAGAGACACCTTCTCCTCTATATCCCCCACCGCTATACCCTTGACCCCGGCCTCAGCCCTCAGGGCAATGGCGAGGGGCTCAATTGCCAGGGCAAACAGTCCCGGCGATAGCGGACAACCTTGGCGCGTGCCCCGGCCCAAGGGAAAAGAAGCCGAGAGGAGGCCATTCGTGCGGACCCTAGCCCTGGGATCAGCGTAAAGCATCCCCAACCATGCCAGGAAATTTGGCCCAAAGCCGAACCGCCCAAGGACACCCCACAAGAACTCCCACTCCACCGAGTCAAAGGCTTTTTCGGCGTCTAGGGACGCCACTACCCCCGCCGACTCCGATCGCGCCCTGTCCATATGCGTGAAAAGCCTTCTAATGTTAATGTCCGTTCCCCTACCCGGCATGAATCCCGTTTGGTCTGGGTGCACTAAAGCAGTTATAACAGTGTTTAGCCTCCTGGCCAAGACCTTGGCCAGGAGTTTCGCATCAACGTTTATCAGTGAGATGGGGCGGTATGAGGAGCACAAGGCCGGGTCCTTACCTGGTTTAGGGATCACCACTATCACTGCCTCACTCAGGGAATGTGGGAGCTCCTGCACCCTCTGCGCCTCTGTCAGCATGCCGAGCAGTTTGTCCGTCAAGTCATCAGAGTATTGTTTGTAAAATTCCACTGGTATACCGTCGGGGCCCGGCGACTTACCCGATTGGAGGGTCTTGAGAGCTTTCAAAAGTTCGTCCGCAGTTATGGGGGCGTCAAGCAGCTCGCGGTATTTAGTGGTCAGGACTGGGATGTCAATGGGATCTAAATAGGAGGCCAGTTCGTCACTAGAGTACCCAGCCCTGGAGCTGTAGAGGTTTTTATAGAAGGAGACGAAGCAGTCGTTTATCTCATCAGGGGCATACAGTAGGTCTCCCCCCACACCCCGTATGCAGGGCACGCACATCCCCCCGGATTGTTCCCGTGACAACCAGGCCAGGAGCTTCCCGGACCTCTCCCCCTGCTCGAATATACGCTGTGATTGGGCGAGTAAGCGTTTCTGGGTGAGAGAGGTGCGAATACGCACTACCTCTCCAGTCAGGGACTGAAGTGCGTCATAGTCACAGGGATCCCTGGAACGGACATACTGCGCCTCCTGCAAAGCTGCCCTCCCCTCAGCACCCACCAACTCAGCTCTCCTTTCCCTCCGGACCCTAGCTATTATAGAATGATACCGACCCCGCGTGTACGCCTTAAAAGCATCCCACACTGACAATGCTCCGGCCGAGCCGGGATTAACCGCCCAGTATTCCTGCAGCGCTTCCCTATAGTGACCATCCACCGCTTCGTCCGACACCCAGAACCTGGATAGCCTCCATAGAATCGTGCCCGGGGCCGAGGAGATCTCCACCGTCAGGAGAAGCGGCGCATGGTCTGAGATGCCCCTAGGAAGAATCCTAATGTCCTGAACCTTAGGCAATGCAAGGGCCCCCAAGTACGCCAGGTCTATTCTAGAGAAGGACCTGTGAGATGCAGAGTGACAGGTGTAGGCCCTGGAGTGAGGATTCCTCCAGCGCCACACGTCCGTCAGTCCAAACAGTTCCGCCCACTCCACCAGACCAGAGTGGGAAGGTCCAATTGGGGACATCTTGTCCAAACTCTGGTCCGGGACCATGTTAAAGTCTCCCATTATGATCAAGTTGTCACTAGCAAAATCGGCTATCTCCGAGGTGACCCGATGTAGAAGAGAGATCGATGCAGGAGGGGGCAGGTATACCCCTGCTATAGCCAACCTCATGGACCGGATCTGTGCATGAATTATTACATATCTGCCATCCGAGTCAAGTACCAAGTTGAGCAGCCTAAAGGGAAGGGACTTGTGCACCAGGATGCTAACTCCCCTGGCAAAGTTTGAATAGGTGGAGTGATAGTGATGTCCAATCCAGGGTTTTTTCAGGGCCAGCGTTTTACTACCCACCAGGTGGGTCTCCTGGAGGATACAAATATGTGGGCTGTGGGCCTTAATGAATTGAAATACCAGCGACCTCTTCGTCGGAGAATTTAGACCCCTAGTGTTCCATGACAGTATGTTAAGGGCTGACATATTCGCACTCGGGGGGACTTAATGCAGGATGAAAAGGGCGCCCACCCCCTGAGACCACTCTCTTGACTCGGACTGGACAGCCAAAACACATACCTGACACTGACTTGCGTAATGCATATTCAGAACTTACTTGCAAGACACTGTTTTGTAAAAATCTAAAATAAAACACAAACCGTAAACCATCCCCAACGCGGGAACCCTCCCCTCCCCCCACCCCACACAACCCCTTAAAACTGAGGCATGTTTCCATCCCAAAACCAAAAAATCAGCTCGCCAGCTGCAAAGGGGGGTCCTGTGCAAGAGCCGCTCTCAACCCCTCGCAAGTTCAGCGGGGCTAAGGAGTGAGTTGCGCTATGTCCTCCTAGCTGTAGCATCCGCCGGTATATATCTCAGACTGTCAGGGAAAAAAAAAAAGGAGAAAAATTCCCCAAAAAAAAAAAAAAGTGGGTGTATGCAAATGTAGATTCCCTCCAGTATGAAAGGGGAAAAAGTTAACCATCAACTCGGAAGGGCCTCAGGCCTGTCTATCAGATCCTTCGGTCGACAGGAAGTCTCAGCTTCTGAATTCTCCCGGTTCGTCTAACCGGGGGCACCATCTTAATGTTCCACATGCGGGGAGTGCCCGGGCTCGCCACGAAGGAGGCCACAGCAACAACGGGCACAACGGTTGCAACAGACGCTGCGTATAATGCTCGTCAGGCGAGTCCAGGCACGGGGCCCAGTGAAAATTAAAGGTCGTCAGTGAAGTACTCCCATCTCAAGCTCTTGAATGGTGATCGCGAGGCAGGGACTCCAACCAGGCAGAAGCCTCTCTCGGAGAAGTGAAGAAGCGGGTCGTCTCACCATCCTGGACCCTCAGGCGGGCTGGGAAGAGAACGCTGTATCGGATGTTGCGGGCCCTCAATGCAGCCTTCACATGATCAAATGATTTCCTTGACTTCTGCGTTTCTATAGAGTAATCAGGGAAGATCATCAATTTGTTGTTCTGGAACCTCAAATCCCCCACCGCCCTGGATGCACGAAGGACCTCATCCCTATCTCGGAAATTGAGGAGTTTGAGGATAAGTGTGCGGGGGGGAGCACCCGGAGGACCAGGCCTGGGCGGGATCCTGTGAGCCCGCTCCACTGCATAATGAGGGGACAGACGTGCGTCAGGCAAAAGGTCGCGGAGCATGTCCTCTACAAAGCACGTCGGATTATTGCCCTCCGTGCCCTCCGCCAGGCCAACTATGCGCAAGTTATTGCGTCTATTTCTGTTCTCGGCATCTTCAGCTCTGTACTCCAGGGCTTTGACCTTGGTTTGAAGCGAGTGGAGTGTCGCACTGTGTTCTGCGACTATATCCTCTGCGTTGCCGACTCTCTGTTCAGTTTCTGTCACCCTGGACCTGAGCTTATCCATGTCCTGCCTGATGAGGCCAACATCCATTTGAACCGCCTCTATTTTAGCCGTGAGTGTGGACTGACACGTGGCTATGGCCGCCATAACTTCTGCCAGCCAAGGGGGCCTCCCTCCCTCTGCCTCCATTGGGCCTGTCTGCGACGCCCTGTGACGGCTGCGAGTGGCCCGAGGGGTATCCAGGGGGTCCGGCGTCTGCTGGGGGGACTCTGGGATAGGAGGGAATTTATATTTTTTCCCCTTACCACCCGTTGTACCTGACCGGCCGCGCCTCATCCAGTTGTCTCTACGATCGCGATGGAGGCCCCCAGACGCCCCGGCCCCGCGGTCCTTGTCCCGAGTGAGGGTCAGGTTCCCGGGAAGCGCTGGTGACAGGCAGCCGTGGAGGGGAGAACAGAGTCTAGCAGGCAGCACTCCCGTGCAAACAAAACAGTATCACCCCCCAGGTGTGGAGACTCCAAGGCCGCAGCTCCCAATGAGGGGGGGAGCCAGAGCAGGGGGGGAGGCGGAGGTAGCTGGCAAACTTTCGGAGCCGCCTGTGTGCTGGGCGGGGTCGTGGCCACCGGGGGTCCACGAGTTGTAATCGAGGCCGCGGCTTCGTTAGGGCCTAGTTATAGTCTCGTGAGGAAGGGCAGGAGCGGGCCCAGGAGGACACCAGCGGCGGCCCCCCGGATCCGGAACAGTGTCCGAGGATGACAGCTCTCCCCTGTCTGTGCGCCGGGCGCGTCCACAGCGCCGGAGGTCCGCAAGCGAAAATCGAGGCCGCGGCTTCGTTGCGGCCTAGCGCAGGTTCCGTGAGGATGTGCAGGAACGAGAGGTGAGATGCCCGCGGGGGTCCCCCGGCAGCGGATCGGCGGCACAGGATGTCAGGTCTCCCCCACCAGAGCAGGAT
>CM056050.1:34104633-34462133 GCA_029574335.1 Rana kukunoris | reverse complement strand
ATCAAGGTGCCAGAGTCTGGAGGAAGACTGGGGAGAGGGAAATGACAAAATGCCTGAAGTCCAGTGTCAAGTACCCACAGTCAGTGATGGTCTGGGGTGCCATGTCAGCTGCTGGTGTTGGTCCACTGTGTTTTATCAAGGGCAGGGTGAATGCAGCTAGCTATCAGGAGATTTTGGAGCACTTCATGCTTCCATCTGCTGAAAAGCTTTATGGAGATGAAGATTTCATTTTTCATTTTTCAGCACGACCTGGTACCATGGTTTACTGACCATTGGTATTACTGTGCTCAATTGGCCTGTCAACTCTCCTGACCTGAACCCCATAGAGAATCTGTGGGATATTGGGAAGAGAAAGTTGAGAGACGCAAGACCCAACACTCTGGATGAGCTTAAGGCCGCTACCGAAGCATCCTGGGCCTCCATAACACCTCAGCCGTGCCACAGGCCGATTGCCTCCATGCCACGCCGCATTCAAGCAGTCATTTCTGCAAAAGAATTCCTGACCAAGTATTGAGTGCATAACTGAACAGAATTATATGAAGGTTGACTTTTTTTTTATTAAAAACACTTTTATTTTATTGGTCGGATGAAATATGCACATTTTTTGAGATAGGAATTTTGGGTTTTCATGAGCTGTATGCCAAAATCATCAATATTAAAACAAAAAAAAGGCTTGAACTACTTCAGTTGTGTGTAATGAATCTAAAATATATGAAAGTCTAATGTTTATCAGTACATTACAGAAAATAATGAACTTTATCACAATATGCTAATTTTTTGAGAATGACCTGTGTATATATATATATATATATATATATATATATATATATATATATATATATATATATATATATATATATACTGTATAATTAATCCTGCTTCTCAACTTGCGGCAGCCCCCCCGCTTCTCAATTTCAGGCGGCAGCAATCCCCCCCCCGGTTCTCCGCTCCAGGGGGGCCATGCCTTAAGCTGTGTAAGGGGCCCCAAAATTCCCGATGGCGGCCCTGCGCATACCTCCCAACACGCATGGATTCTGCGGGACTTTCCCGCACAGACCACTTCTTCCCGTAGTCCCGCGAAAGGGTTAATTTTCCCGCACTGCAAGAGGAGGCAGGAATTGGAGCGGTGTGTGGAGGACTGTGGCTGCTGAAGGGAAGAATGCCGACAGCCGGGCTAATGACTGTCTGTGGCCCAGGCTGTCGGCACAGGCGAGAGGCACTCCCCCCCCCCCCCCCCAACAACTGCAAAACCCCCACCAGGAGGAACCGGAGCGGTGTGTGGATGTCTGCTGAAGGGATGAGAGCCAACACATTCCGTGCACAGGTGAGAGTCACCCTCCCCCCCCCCCCCGCTCAACAACTTTAATGCGCAGCCCCCCCCCCCCCTCCTCAACAACTATGATCTCCAGGGGGCCCCTTCAACACTCAAGCCCAGGGGCCCCCACCAACCTAAGCCCTGCCCTGACAATAGGGAACACAATTAACCCCTTGATCGCCCCCTAGTGTTAACCTCTTCCCTGCCAGTGACATTTACATGGTAATCAGTGCATATTTATAGCACTGATTGCTCTGTAAATGTCAATGGTCCCAAAAAGGTGTAAAAAAAAAAGTGTCCGACCTGTCCGCTGCAACACCGAAAAAAGTTGATTAAAAATCACCGCCATTACTAGTAAAAAAAAAAAAATTAGCCATAAAATCTTTCCCATAGTTTGTAGAACATTTGCACAAACCAATCAATATATCCTAGAAGAATATATAATCGGCCTAAACTGAGGAAAATGTTTTGTTTTTAAAATTGGGATATTTACTATAGCAAAAAGTAAAAGATGGTGTTTTTTTTTTTAAATTGATGCTTTTTTTTTTGTTTATAGTGCAAAAAATAAAAAAACACAGAGGCCGTATTTGTGTGGGAAAAAAAAAAAAATACGTAAATTTTGTTTGGGTAAAACATCTCATGACCGCGCAATTGTCAGTTAAAGCGATGCAGTGCCGTATCCCAAAAAATGGCCTGGTCATTGGGCAGCCACATCTTCCTGGAGTGAAGCGATTAATAGAGGCTACAATATTAAGGATTTCAGTAGTTTCTAGTGAATAGATAGGCTATATTCTTAGTGATGTCACTGGTCTCTAGTGAAGGGAGAGGCCACCTTGTCAGTGAGGTCATCTATCACCAGTAAATGGATAAAAGCTACCTCAGGGTTTGACAAATTTGCTTGGAATCTAGGAGCCAGCTAAAAAAAGTTAGGAGCCAGAAAACGCGCCCTGTCAAGCTTGCACGCAGAAGCGAACACATACGTGAGCAGCGCCCGCATATGTAAACGGTATTCAAACCACACGTGGAGGTATCGCCACGATCGGTAGAGCGAGAGCAATAATTCTAGCTCTAGACCTCCTCTAACTCAAAACATGCAACCTGTAGAATTTTTTAAACGTCGCCTATGGAGATTTTAAAGAGTAAAAGTTTGTCGCCATTCCACGAGCGGACGCAATTTTGAAGCGTGACATGTTGGGTATCAATTTACTCGGCGTAACATTATCTTTCACAATATAAAAAAAAATTGGAATAACTTTACTGTTGTCTTATTTTTTAATAAAAAAAAAGTGCCCACCACCAGAAGTATAAGCAGCTTACCAGAGGAATGGCTGTAATCAACAGTCGGCTGTGACCCAGCCGCAGCCTTTAGAGAACCAGGACGAATCCAAAATCCTAGGGCAGTGTTTACACCGGGGCTCCACTCAGCAACTCCACCAATTAGATCATATGTAAATGATAAATAGAGGCAGACATAGCGTAATCCCGCTGGGACATTTATTTAAAATAGTAAAAACCAGAATACTCACATGGGAGATGAGTTAGACAGGCATATAAAATACAAAGTTGCCGGCCGGCAAACAGATCAGCAAGGACCCTCCTCCAGAGCGTAATGACGTCACCGCACGGGTAGACGTGCGGTGACGTCGGGATTACGCTATGTCTGCCTCTATTTATCATTTACATATGATCTAATTGGTGGAGTTGCTGAGTGGAGCCCCGGTGTAAACACTGCCCTAGGATTTTGGATTCGTCCTGGTTCTCTAAAGGCTGCGGCTGGGTCACAGCCGACTGTTGATTACAGCTATTCCTCTGGTAAGCTGCTTATACTTCTGGTGGTGGGCCACATTGAAAAGCCAAGTTCGAGCACAATGGTGTTTATTATATGTCCATCCTGATTAAAGACCAGCGGAGATTTGTCTTGGAGCCAACCAACTACTTCTCTCATGTTTGAAGGATTGTTTATCTCCACACGACTGATATATGGACTCTTTTTGATTGTATTGAGTCCGGGTGACAAGGCGCAGCTCTAAATCTTTGTTTTTGTTGTATTTCCCCTTGTGTTTCGGCACAAGAGCTGCCGCCTCCCCCCTATTTTTTATTTTTATGTTAGTAACTGACCACACCGGTACTAATTGATTATTTAACTGTGACAAGCGCAATTTTTCCTCTGTATTATAATAAAAAAAAGTATTTCCCCCCCCCAAAAAAGTGCACTTGTAAGACCGCTGCACAAATACGGTGTGACAAAGTATTGCCATGACCACCATTTTATTCTCTAGGGTGTTAGAATAAAAAATATAATATAATTAGAGGGAAGGAGACGGCAGTGAAAAAACACATTAGAATGGTTTTACTTGTAATTTACTTGTAATGTCACCACCAGATGATGCCAGGTCACAGAAGGAAGCTTGGGCCCTCACAAGGCCGCGGCCTCAATTAGCGGCCATCGTGCGGAGGTGGGGGCGCATGAAGACACAGGATCCTGTGCCTCCGTGCGCCCTCGCTGCACGATCGCGGCGGGCCCGCGACGGCTGGTAATTGAGGCCTCGGCTTTGCGGCCTTGTGAATTACTGGCGGGCGCCAGGTCACAATTTCTTGTCGCAATTGCGAGCGGATTTTGTAGGGCACTGGGCTACCTCGTCAGTGAGGTCACCAGTCTCCAGTGAATGGATAGGCAACTTTCTCAGTGATGTCACTGGCCTTCAGTGATTGAATGGGCTCCATTCACAGTGATGTCACTGGTCGTCAGTGATTGGATGGGCTGCATTCACAGTGATTTCTAGTGAATAGATAAGCTTCATTCTCAGTGATGTCATTGGTCACTTGAAGTGGGCTTTATTATGCCAGGTTATATAGCATTTACACTATTTTTCAGAACTCCTGTGTCATCAGAACAATTTCTCAAGTTACAAAACAATAAAACCTGCTGATTCAGAGCTAGTAGTGTTCCTGGAATTGGTTTGGAAGAGTCAGAGTTATGGCTAAAGTTTTTAGAGGAATCCGAAATCCCTCTGCGCACATCAGCTCTTACTTCATGTTCTGCTAAATAAATGATGCAAATCAATTACTAAGCAAAGTACAAACACAGATCTAAAAAAAAAAAAAATAATAAAAAAAAAAGTATCGATCTGGGGGAGGTCTGTTGAAGTCATACACTTTTGGGATGAAGTTAATTTTGGCAAAGTCCGTCACATCCAGATCAATGAAAAAGTGCTTGGATTTACCCAAACTTCATAAAACGGACACATACTGTACAGAGCCGCCATGGGACCTCAGAACAGGTGGATCAGGGCCACTTTGTGCAAAACGAACTGCAGAGCATGTCTTTTTTTTTTTTTAATAACAAAATCACCCTCTAGATGTGCAAAGCTGGTAGAGACGTCCCCAAAAAGACTTGCAGCTGTAATTGCAGTGAAAGGCGGTTCTACAAAGTATTGACTCAGGGGGGCTTTCGGGTATGATCTTCGGGGCTGGGCGTTCCTAATTGATTGACAGGCATCCTGACCGACGCATACAGCGCGTCACGAGTTGCCTAAAGAAGCCGAACGTCGGTGCGCAGGCGCCGTATAGAGCCGAACCGACGCTCGGCTTCTTTCGATAACTTGTGACGCGCTGTATGCGTCGGTCAGGATGCCTGTCAATCAATTAGGAACGCCCAGCCCCGAAGATCATACACGGAAGCCACGGTGAACATCTACCGTATATAGAAAACGGTATGTACCGCAACGATTTTTAAACAAACAGCCGATTGTCATTGTAAAAACTTGCCTGAATGCAACGTTAAAAAAAAATATTTGGGTGAACATCCACTTTAAAAAGGGAATGCATAGAAATTATGAAAAATAAATAAAATAAAATAGAACATAAAAAAATAAAAAAAATGTTAAATATAATTTTTCTGTGTGGTCTATATCACAAAGAGTTCGCCCAGGTTCACACTGGGTACAAAGTGCTTCGATTTGAGATGCGATTTCACATGTGAAATCGCATCTCAAATCGGCGGCATTTGCCGGCAATGACACCGTCCTAATCGGTGCGACGCTGCATCTGCGGCGCTGCACCGATTTCAAAAAGTAGTTCCTGTACTACTTTTTGCGATTTCGGTCCACGATTTACATTGATATCTGTGCAGAAACCTGCACAGATGTCTCTTAAATCGCGGCCGAAATCGGGACTGCCAGTGGGAGTGAAATCGTGCAAATTCAGCTGAACTCGCACGGCTTCACTCCCGCAGCCCAATGTGAACCAGGGCTCTAGGTTTACAACTTTCAGGCATCAGGTGTTGCATTTGAGGTCGTTTGTCTCCACTTACTATTTTGCCATTAAGGGTCCTTTCACACGGAGCGGACCGTTTTTGATCCGCTCCGTGTGTGTCCGTCGGCTCAGCGGGGATCATCTGTAAATCCCCGCTGAGCTGTCGGCGGACAGGGCGGACCCCGCACACTGTGCAGAGACCGCCCTGTCTTTCCTCCGCTCTTACCTATGGGGAATCGGATGAATACGGACCGTCTGTCCGTATTCATCCGATCCGCCAGACGGAAGAAAAAGCGGATCTTTGCGGACGCGGATCTTTGCGGACGTTAGCGTACACAATCCCATAGGGATGCATTACAAGTGCGTAAACGGACTTGTAAAAAACTGACGAACGGTCCGCACATGTGAAAGGACCCTTATATCCTGTCTAATCTCCGGATATTCAGTTCACAGATGAATTGATATTGCAGTGTTTTTCCCTGTAAATGGCTAATATAGCTATATTATTCCTATCTTTGTTAAAGTGAACCTTTCAGCATGAATACAATTTTGACATGTCCCAATATGCACCACCTTTTATTATTATAAAGCCATTCCCCAACTCCCATCCACATTTAAAACAGATCAGGGCCCTCCATCTAGTAAGCCAAAACAATAAGGCCTCATGCACACTGGACGTTAAAATAACATAAAAAAAAAAAAAAAACACCAGTAGCTTTGCAGTGAGTTTTTAACTTTTTTTCAACATTTTTTGCAATATCGTTTATTAGCGTTTTTTGGTGGAAGATTTTTTTTTCTCAATGGGTCAAAAAAAAAAAAAACACACACACACACACGGGTGAGTAAAATTTGAGCTTTTATCAATGTTTATCAGCGTTAGAGTTTTTTTACAGCTGAAAAACGTCTCTCAGAACACACTAGTTTTATTTTTTACTGCTCAAAAACGCCACTGCCCAAAACTGCTGATAGCAGCCTATGTGTGCATGGACACATAGGATAACATGGAGAGTTCAATGACTGTAGAAAACAAAAAAAAAATCTTCTGCCAAAAACAGCTCCTGTAAAAAAGTCCAAAAACGTCCAGTGTGCATGAGGTCTAAAAATACTCGCTATAATGTAAACATGCCTAAGGCTCCATGCACACTGAAGCTGATAAAAGCTATAAAAAAATGCCAGTAGAGCATGCAGGGAGCCTTGCAGCGTTTAGCCATTTTGCAAAAGCTTTAATCAGCGTTTTTTCAGTGTAGCTTTCATCAGCTTTTTTTTTTTTTACTTTAAAAACGTTAAAACGCCGACGTTTGAGTGTTTTTCAGCGTTTTTTTCCCCGCCAAAAAACTGCACTTTGAACTCAAATTTCGGGCGTTCAGAAAAAAGCCAATAAACTCCAAAGCTCATTAAAGCGGATGTCCGCTCAAAAAAAAATATTAAAAGCCAGCAGCTACAAATACTGCAGCTGCTGACTTTTAATATTAGGACACTTACCTGTCCTGGATTCCAGCGCCGTCCGCAGCAGAGGATGAGCGATCGCTCGTTACTCTGCTGCTCCCCCCACCATCTACGGTGAGGGAACCAGGAAGTGATGCGCTCCAGCTTCACTGCCCGGTTCCCTACGGCACATGCGCGAGGCGCGCTGCGCCCGCCGATTGGCTCCCGCTATGTGCTGGGAGCCAAGTGTTCCCAGCACACAATGGGGGGGGGGGGCGACGGGAGGTGACGACATGCCCGCATTCTACCCGAGAATGCTGGGCGCTGGAAGTGGGTGCAAATAGGTAGGTATCTGCACCCCCCTCCCCCCTGAAAGGTGTCAAATGTGACACCGGAGGGGGGGAGGGTTCCGATCAGTGCGAGTTCCACTTTAGGATGAAGCTCCACTTTAACACTGAAAAACACCCATGTGTGCATGGGCACATAGGCTAACAGAGTTCAGTTTATGGGCTTTAAAAAGAAAAAAGCCAAAACGCCAATAAACTGCAGTTTATCAGCTTCAGCGTGCATGGAGCCTAAGAATGAGAAAACCGTCTAGACTCTAGAAGCTTGTTACAGCATTTAGTAGTGTTCCTACACATCAGCAGCCTCTGGTCCTGGATGCACAGGCTGTCATTTTTCTTCTACTGTCCTTAAAGCGGAGGTTCACCCAAAAATGGGGAGGAAGCATAGAAGCTGAAGTTCCACTTTTGGGTGGAAATCTGCTTTAAGAACTTTAATAAATAGTTTACTCAATGTGTTCATTTAAAAACCGCTAAGGGATTAATACTACTTTAATAAAACCACCATCTAAGCCTTAAGTGGGCTTGCGATTGGTTGTGTGTTGACGCCAAGAGATACAAGTCCCCACCCAGCTTTTTGATAGAACCACCTACTTACACCCCTCTACCTCTGCCATATTTTGCCCAAACAAGTGTTTTAGCGCTCAAGTAATGGTATTTTCTTTTGTAAATGTTATACCCACTTGCGGACCGCCGACCCACAAATGTACTGCAAACATGTGTGCGCCCCCCCCTGCTGTGGTTGTACACAGCGGGAGTCTGTCAGCAGATCTCGGCCAATGATTCAATGACAAACACCTTAGTGCTCTGTACAGAGGGAACACACAATCTCCCCGTTTCTTATCCCTAAAAAGGAGGGATAAGAAACAAAGATCATTAGTAAAAAGCAACACACAATACATTATTAGGCACACATTTAACCCCTTGATTGTCCTAGATGTTAACCAAGTAGAGAATAATAAGAATAATGTCTTCTTGTCTCCCTCTACAGAGATACAGATGTAATAATGCATCATTCTTCTCTGGCCAGACAAGGGAGATCTAAAGTCAAACAAGCCTATAGACTTCTGTGCAGAGCACTGATAATCCTGGGAGTTGAAGTTTGAGATGGCAGCCATATAATGGGATGAATAGACTTTTTACACACTACAAATCCCAATAGGCACTGTTCACTAGGAGGAATGTAGAAAAGCATTTCCTTTTTGGACCAGGGGAGTGAAAGAGAGAGAACGCACCTGTGTCTGGATATTTGCCTGCCAGCGGGAGACCATACTAGTGAGATATGAGACTGGGAGCGAGGACACCCAGGGGGCAGGGAAGTACCCCCCACATCACAGCACCGCTGCTGCAACGAGACTGGAGTGTCCACTCACCCTCTCTGCTTCCCACCGCTGATCACCGAAGGCTTTGAGGAGAGACGAGGGAGCCCCCCTTTCTACAGGTACAGTAGAGGTCACTGCAGCATTCCAGGGACTAGTGATAGGGCTATTGCCCATTGATGATACTGCTAGCAGGGACTGAGCCTCAGAGCAGAACACATGGCAAAAAAAAAGAAAAAGAAAAAAAAAAGAAGGAGAAGGGTATGGCAGGTAACTGGGAAAGCTTTACCTCTGTTGCCTCTAGGCATGTGTGCATTTTGGTAAATCCAAGTTCAACCTATATGCACCAACCACACTGCTCAGTGCAATTTTATCATTGATGAAGCAAAGAACAATATAACATTGGAATGTGCAATAGCTTAGTCATTATTCAGATTTATAAACAGGGTTCCCTGCAGTATAAATTTTTGTCAAATCTACTGACCCCATCAATTTGCCGTCCGTATAATTGCACATCCACCAATCAGACGTGTGCGTTGTTTGTAAATTGTACAGCTGCAGTTTGTGGTCATTACAGCTTTTGTTTTTCTGCAGTCCACAGAAGAGCTCTGCTTTGCACCATCATGCGGTTACAATTTGACTTCTTCACAGCCTCTTCTGGAAAGAACCCAGGACCGCGAGTACGGCTTAGAGACATTGGCTGCAAGACAGCTTGTGGTTTAAATTTAAAACTGCTGAAGACAGCAAGAGAGGGAACATCAACTCACTGCACTTCGTCTGCTCTTCACTAAAGGACCTGCAAATCTAAAATATTAGTTGGTGGATATGGGAGAGATGCAAGTTACATTTACAGCCAAGTGGATTCCTGGAGTTTATACAGAACAATTAGGCACTGGGAGTGAGAAAACACTTATCAACATTTCAGAATAGATTTCTGGACAATATACCAAATCACAATAAGTTATGTAATGCAAGACCACACTAGAAAATTGAAGAGGTTGCCTTTATATAAAGATGAATTCAAAATGTAGCGCCCCCTTACTTTTAGTATGGGCACTACACTAAATTTAGTGGGGAGTGAGAGAGTTATGTTTTAACATTGCATTCAGGCAAGTTTTTACAATGACAATAGGCTGTTTGTTTAACTTCAAGATCAACTTCCTTCTGGCTCTCTTGTGAGCTTCTCTAGACCCAACATGATTCCTACAGTTGAAAATGTGAATAGGCCCCCCAGCCTAGTTGGCACCTCAATGATTTCAAAGGCTTTTCCAGTCCTCTTGCGGCTGCCACAGTGGCCGATCCCCTGCACAGGGGTCTGCTCCTGCAGGACTGGACCCAAGAACACTGTACTGCTGCCCCAGGCCGCAAATTATTTATGGGCTCTCTTGCGACCTACTGGGCACACCTCCCCAGGGATTGGATAGAGTCCCAAAATATTTAGGCTGCCTATGCTTTCCTTCCTCCCACTATATTTCTAGAATTTACAGAGCAGCAGAATATGAAACACTGAACAGCCCTAACCAATAAATCCCCCGGGGAATCAAACCAAAATGGTCTTAGCAGCCTACTCTATACTAGGAGGGTGCTACTTAAAGCGGAGTTCCACCCAAAAATGGAACTTCTGCTTAATCCACTCCTTGCCCCATTACATGCCACATTTGGCATGTAATTTTTTTTTGGGGGGAGTGGGGGGCTTCAGGAGGAGTGGGACTTCCATCTTACTCGTCTTATTGCAGCCCCTCCCTGTAGGCGATCGCCTGTCCAATCGGCCGGCGATGCGCCAGCCGCTCGCGCATGCGCAGTGGGTGCCCGGCCATGAAGCCGAAAGCTGTCACTGCCGGGTGCCCAGACTAGGAATGGAAATGCCGTGGAACAGTGGAGCAGGTAAGTGTCTTTATTAAAAGCCAGCAGCTACACTTTTTGTAGTTGCCGACTTTTAATAAACTTAAAAACAGGCTGAGACACCCCTTTAAGTATGGATGTGACATACCAGTGGAATCCTTGTGGAAGCTGGAAATCACTGTAGTAAGCACCTCTACTCCAGTGATCTCCACTAGCTTCCAATGCTGAGCGTTTGCTCTGCTGCATCGTGAAGGACAGGAGATTGCTTACTCAGCACAAGCACCATTCAGGCATCACTTTGCATGTAGCACCCTCTCTGACCTCCAGAGGCCTGGTGGTGACCCCCAGAGTCAGGGAGGGCTGACATTCCTCCTTAGGGTTCAGCTTACTAGGTGGAAAGATGGGATCTTACTGTGCAGGGGTGGACCCGTCAGAGCCCCACTGTTCTCTATTAGATGAAAATTAACAACTGTCTGTTTTCATCCAATCCCATCCGCTGGACGGATGGTGACTGTATCGTCATCTGTCTGTTTTGAGCGGATCCTGTCGGATCGGATGGCAGACGGGTGTCAGCGGACACATCTCTACTGACATCTGCCTGCCCATAGAAGTCAATGGATGGCCGCTCGGATCCGCCTGAAAAACAGTGAGGCGAATCCAAGCGGACCGATTGTGTCAAAGGGTTCTTAGTGATCAAAGAGATGAACGTCGGTCTGCAAAAAGAGTTCAGTTTAACCATTTAAAAGACCAAGCCTTTTTTTATTTATTTTTTATTCGTTGCTTAAAAGTTAAAAATCAGTATTCATTGCTAAAAAAATACTTTGAACCCCCAAATGAGAATATTAGGGCTGTTACTGTTCAAAATTTTGGGGTTCTATTAATTTTTTGTTTTTTTATCGATTAATTGACTAATTTCAATTAATTATAACGCACATACAGATCCAACTACTTTTAGCTGATCTCCTTGCAGGCTGATTCCCAGTGCAGCTCCCAACCACTGGAAAAATGGATAGCAGGATAAAAAAAACACACAAAGGCAGCGCTCGATGGGAATAGCATTAAAACGTTTATAGTCTTCAAGTAGGTAATCAAATAAATATTGCACTGGAGATAAGATCAATGTAGCTACATAAACTGTAAAAATGGTGCGAGTAATACCAAACGGTACCAAAAGCAGTCATAAAAACATGTAGCCAAGTATGATACTGGTATAAAAATGTGTACAATGATGCCACTGCTGAATCCAGATGGAGGAGGGGTTAACATCAGTCTGTCGGCGTGTATATGTCCCGTGAAGGGAACGATCACAACTCCCAGTGGATGGTTGTAGAATCCCAGGTTGATAGAGGGAAGTGATAGAGGGAAGTGTAACAGCCCTTGCGTGTGGCAGATAGTAAGGTCCCGCCGGCATGCAGATATGAAGGCACAGCAAAGGAGCCCTTCAGATGGACATGGCAAGCCCCGCTGGTGACCGTGAAGTTACCGGATCTCTGACGGAACTCCCTGAAGACCCAGAAGCCGGCAGAGAGGCGAGTACCAATCAAAAGAATTTTAAAAATCGATCAAAAAGATTTTGATCGTTTAAAAAAAAATAAAGATTAATCGATCAATTAAAAGTTAATTTGCACAGCCCTAGAGAAATATCCATCCATCTATCCATCCATCTATCCATCCACACACTAACAGAGACCCTAGAGAAGAAAATTGCGGTTGCAATATTGCGATATATCTTTTTTGAAAAAAAAAAAAAAAGAAAAAAAAAAAACACTTAAAATTCATAAAGAATAAAAATAAAAAAAAAGGGTAAAGTTAGCACAGTTTTTTTTGTATAAATGTGAAAGATGTTACGCCGCGAGAATCGTGATCTTTATTCTAAAGCAAAATTTTTTTTTTTTAAATGTGTTTTTCATTTTAGACAGAATCGCGCAGCTCTGGTCTAAACCTTTGTTTGGAACTAATCTGGAGCGCATCCCTAACGGTAAATTTTAATGAAAGCTATATATTTTAAAGAATGAAAACTTTGACATGTTAAATCTTATTTAAGATTTTAGTGATCGGTTTAAATCTACTTTAATAAAAGCAAACAAATAGAGGATTTGACCTAAAAGGAAGAAAAAATGTGCAGATTGCGAAACATAAAACTTGAACAACAACGCTGAACAGCAGTGTAATGTTACTGAATGACAAAAATTGTCCACGATACAGAAACTGCTCACCGCTAGAGCATGCGCTGGACAGCTTTCCGTCAGCATCTGGGCCCCGTCACCCACTTGTCAGAGCCGCTGTCCTGATGCCGACAGCCTATAAGCCTTACTAGATCCTACAAGAGGAACGCCTGGTGTTCTGGCACCCAACACATTAGCCTATCCCTGTGTGTAGCTGTGGGAGCCAAAATGTAAAAGCTCAAAATTCAGCCAAAAAAACCCACACTACATTTAACTATACGATTTAAAACCAGTTGTATTCAACAAAATAAATACAATGGCCCTGATTCACGTACATCGGCGCATTATCGGTCCGGCGTAGCGCACCGCCATTACGTTAGACTTGCGCCATCTAGCCGCGTAATCCCCCGATTCACGTAGCTTTTGCGCAGGAAATTGCGCAAGCGTAAGGTTTTTTCCTGAGGCGTAAGGAGGAGTAATACAAATTGGGAGGGACGTGGGCGTGTTACATTGAAATGAGCCGTGACCCCATGCAAATGAAGGGCCGGCCGGCTCGCGCATGCGCGCGTGAAGGAGACCATGTCAGCTCCGATGTGCGCATGCTCACAACTTGGGAGCGGCGCAATCAGTGAAATTGGAAATGGACTAGGGCAACGTTGTGAACTACGCACACAGCATAAATAGACACACACAAACGCACTTGCATTGCAAAAGTACATCCCTTTGTGTCCCTTCCCATTTAACCAAGTGCTTTTGTTCCTGTTGTTCGTTGCAGTGTGTCTTGTAGTTGTGAGATTAGTGTTCTGTGTGATCTAGTGCTTGTTGGTATATTTGTGAAAGTGTTTTTTGATAAGTGTTTGAGAGACTGTTTGTTTGATTGATATATTTCTGAGCGTTTGTTTTCTTGCTTTATTTTTTATTTTTTATTTTTTTGTGACTGTTTCTTGCTGAGTGCTAGTGTGATTTTTGGGTGTTCGTTTTCTCTTTGTGTGTGTTCTTGCCTGATTGGTTGTGCTTGTATTTTTGACTGATTTTTGGTGACTGGTAGTGAGTTTGTTTGGAAGTATGACAGAGAGAAAAAGAAAGCTGAATTTTACTGTGGGGGAAAAAAGAATTCTTGCCCGGGCCATTAGCGAGTATGGGCGTTTTCTCCACGGCCCGCAGAGTGCCACCACCACCCCGGCCAGGAGGAGGGAGATTTTGGATAGGATCACGGAGCAGGTGAATTCATCGGGGGAGGGGGAGACACGGACCCGGTCTGGGATTGACAAAAAAATAAATGATCTCCGGCGTCAGGTGAAAAAAAAACTGGCCGCAATGCATGCCCATGCCAGGGGCACAGGAGGGGGCCCACCATGCCGTATTAGGCTTACAGCGACGGAGCATGTGGTGGCCCTGACCTTTCACCGGCATGAAGTGGAGGGCCTGCCAGGCTTTGACACAAGTCCGGTCCCCGTGGTGCCAGGTAAGGTTTTTTTTTCTATCAGGTGTGTAGCATGTGTGGGGGAGGGGGTGAAAGGGAATATGTGACAAGTGTGTGGATCCTCCAACCTGT
Source organism: Rana kukunoris (assembly GCA_029574335.1). Lineage (NCBI taxonomy): Eukaryota > Metazoa > Chordata > Amphibia > Anura > Ranidae > Rana > Rana kukunoris. Next base: position 34,447,917 of record CM056050.1, on the reverse strand, counting down.
GAATGGTTTGTGTCATCCACAGATGTGCAGGAGGGTGCAGGGCCATCTGGCCTGACCGCTCCAACCCCAGGACAGCAGCCTAATGAGGCCCCCCCAACAAGGCCACAGTCCGTGGAGGAGGTTCAAGAGGAGAAGGACGATCATGAGGAGGAGGACGATCATGAGGAGGAGGATAATCATGAGGAAGACGATCATGAGGAGGAGAAGTCAGGCACTGGACGAGTGGTTTGTGCGGACTCTTCCCCTCTGGCTGGCAGAAGCCTGCCCTCCCTAAGGGGGAGCCCCCCCCCTCCTCCCCCAACATGGCTCCCCTCACAAGGGCCTCCCCTTCTCCCCGCCCACAACCATCAGCTGGAGGCAGGATGTCATCCCAGAGCACCAGGGGGGCGCCCAATCTCCTGCCCGCCAGTCTGCGAAGGGACCAGGCCCTCCAGACCCGCCATCTGGGACAGCTCTGCCAGACTTTTGGCCGGGTGGAGGAGAGCCTGTCCTCCATGAAGGATACGCTGGGTAACCTGGACTCCCACTACCGGGCTTTCACAACCTGCCTAAATGAACTGCAGACTACAGCAGCAGGCGTTGGGCAGGATGTGAGGGCCCTCACCCAGGCTATCCAGGCCAACACGGCAACACTTGGTGCTTCCCTGGACAGAATTGCCGTGGCCTTGGAGGGCAGGCCGCCAGGTGGGCAGATATCAGGGGCTGCTCCTCCTTCCCCGGGTTTGCCCCTCCCCCATGAGTCTCCCCTGAGGGGCCGGGGCCGTGGCCGGGGGCGCCCCAGGCGTGGCTCACGCAGAGGGCAATAATTTTTTTTTCCCCTTTTTTTTATTTTTGGCTGACATTTTTGGCATTTGTTTTTTTTTTTTTTGCTGACATTTTTTTTAAATTTTGGGTTGTGCATGCTGTTTGAATGTGGGGGTGACATTCCTGCTGGAAAAGGGGTGTCATCCTCAATTTTGGTGGAGAAGGGTTCCCCAGGACCAGGGAGAAGTGATTCCCAGGTCCGTGTGAATGGTGTATTTATGTACAGTGACATAATTGGAGCCTTGACGTGGCGTTACTGCTCACCAGTCGTGCATGGTGGACTGGTGCCAATCCAATTTGATGAGGATGTGGAGTGTGTGTGATAGGGACCACAGTGGTGTGCATGCATGCATTCTCATTGTGCCATGATTAATGTGTGTGTTTAACGTGCAAAGATGCCCAATATGAGCTGTCTCCTGACTGCTCTTCCCTCAGAAGACGGGGTATCCTCGGTTAGGGGTTGATTGTCTGGTTGGGGGGTCAGGTCATCACGTAGCTCAACCTGCAGGCCCTTCCTCACTGCGAGATTGTGCAGCATGCAACATGCAACGATGATATGGCACACGAAGTTTGGGGAATACAACAGTGTACCCCCAGACTTATCCAGGCATCGGAAACGTGACTTCAGGGGGCCAAAGGTGCGCTCCACCACTGCTCAGGTTTTGATGTGTGCTTGATTGTATCTTTCCTCCCCTGGGGTTTGGGGGTTCCGGATAGGAGTCATGAGATGGGGTCCCAGTGCATATGCAGAGTCACCTGGAAGGGAAAAGACAGGAGAATGTTAGTCATGCATGTGCCACTTGTGAGGTGTGCATCACGGGAGGGGATAGTCATGCCTGACTCCCATGTCACTCACCAACCAGCCAGGTGTTCCCATACACGTTCTGAATTCCATTCGGATGTGGCATTGATTGTAGATGTAGCTGTCATGGGTGGATCCGGGGCGTTTGGCACGGACGTGCCATATGAGTCCTTGGGCATCAACTATCACCTGTATGTTGATGGAGTGCCAATTCTTCCGATTGCGGTACATGTGCTCTGTCTCATGGGTGGGCTGGAGTGCCACATGTGTGCAATCAATGGCCCCGATGGTGCGTGGGAATCTGGCAATTCTGTAGAAATCTGTCATTGCCTTCAGCCGCAGGTCCTCAGTGGTGGGTTTGATGATTAGGTTGGCCAAGCGTGTGAGGATTGCAGGGACAACCTGGTGCACACATCTGCTCATGGAGGATTGTGACATCCCAGCCACCACTCCACTTGTACGCTGAAAAGAGCCACTGGCAAGGAAATGGAGTGTTGCCATGACCTTGACCAGTGGCTGCACTGGATGTGAGCGGTGTGTTGGGCTGGTGATGTCCTCCTGCAGGGTTGTGGTTAATTCCAGGATGACATGAGGGGTGAATCTGAAGATGCGATACACCTCAGAATCACTCATGCCAAACAGGTCTATGCGGTCGCGGTATACCCTCTCCCGTGCCATCCTCCGTGCCCTCCTCCTTCTTTGGTCATCTAAATTCACTAGTGCAGCTATGAGCGACGATGCCCCTGGCATGTTGGCAGTCAAATTGTAGTGCAACACGTGTGTGTGGTCTGCTCCTCAGTAACGGTGTTGCTTTCTGTGAGATGTAGACGTTTTTTCAAAATTTAGACCAGCTTTTATGTGCTCTAACTTTAGACAGGACATTTTGCTGTTGCGCACATCGCGTAGCCTGCGCAGCAACTGCGTTTTTTTGTGGATCCCCGCAACTCCCTCATTAGCATATTTGACTAGCAAATCATGGTGTGTCTAGCGCATTTTTGCGCGGACGGATGCGTCTGTCTAACGAAATTACGCCAGACAAAAAAAAGTAGATTTCTGGCGTAAATCGTTTTCTGAATCGCGCGCATCTAAACGCACGCGCACATTTAGACTTACGCACGCGCAACACCAGTTGCGCAGGCGTAATCGCTCTGTGAATCTGGGCCAATGTATTTTTAGCACAGCACGTACTTGGGCCCAATATGGTCTGTCATCTTTTATAGTCCTATGTATACCGGCTGGGAAAGAGGGGGCAACATTCTAACCAAGTCAGTCTCTGCTTCATTTCTAATTCTTTCAACCCAACAGCAGAATCAGTGACCTAGCTGTATTGTTTAACTGTACTGTAGAGAAGGAGGCCAACTGACCTGGCTGTGTTATTTGTCAGGTGTGCCTGGATGTCAAGTCAGGCTGCGCATGGTCACTGATGCATTGGCATTTAAAATATATATCGTATTTCCCGGCGTATAAGACGACTTTTTGTACTTTTCCCTCAAAAGTTGGGAGTCGTCTTATACGCCGGTACCTGTATACGCGGCGGGCGTCCATTGTTCAAAAGCCGTGCCTCCTCCTGGTGCTGTTCTGCGATAGGCGGAACATCGTTTCAAAGCAGCAGTGTTCCGCCTATCACGGCTGTCTTCTCATCTTCGGCCTCGGACAGGAGGACATCCGTGATATGCGGAACACTAAACACAAGGCACTGTTGGGAAACAGTGTTCCACCTATCGCGGCACAGCACGAGGAGGAGGGCGGATTTTAAACAATTGACATCTGTAATCTGATTGAGATTGCATGTCAGGAAAAGAAAGGTAAGGGATCGTCCAGGTGAGGCATGGAATGGCAGGGGAACAGCAAGGGGGTCGTCTTATAAGGCGAGTATATCCCAAAACCAAGATTTTAGCTGAAAAAAAATTAGGGGGTTGTCTGTATTTTTTTTTTTATGTGCTGTTCTGTACGTGCTCCAACTGCATATTTCCCTGTTTTGTCTGAAGCTTGGCTTTAAAAACTTCAGGTGCACACTGCCAAAGCCTATATAATGGATCAGGGCTGGTTCCTTTAAATAAGTGATCTTTAACCTGTGGCTCAGGGGTCGAATGTGGCCCTTTGCTTGCTTTGTCTGGCTCTTGGGATACTATTCCTTCCACAGAAACCAATGGAGCACTATTGCTCCCACTGACACCAAGGATGGGGCACCATTGCTCCCACCTACACCAACGATGAGGCACCATTGCTCCCACCAACACCAACGATATGGCACTAATAATTCCCCCAATACCTAAAACAGTATATTGTATACTCCCTACTGATGCCAGGACATGTTATGCTACCACTGGCCACGGTCTGGCCCTCCTAAAGTCTGAAGCACAATAAACTGGCCCTTTGTTTATAAAGTTTGGAGACCCCTGCCATAAAGTTAAGAACATTGATCTTTTCAACACAGATGGACTCCTAATTGGCAGCTTTGTGTTATCTGTGTGCAGCACCCTCTTAACCCCCCCCCCCCCCCAGGGTGGTTATGGACCCCCAGGTGGCCTAGAGGGCTAGCGTTTGAGGACGGAATCCTTGGCTCTTGTGGGGTGGAAGAATTGGATTCCAGCCACCTGAGGACAAGTTAACATATATAAAAAGACCAATAAACTCGGAGAGAGAGGAATTCAGAAACAGAAAACACCAAAATGCCAACTTAGTAACACTACTCACAGTCAATATAGAAAAAGGGCTCTTGCCACAGACGTTCACTCTGTACTATTCAGGAGCTTCTGTTCAGCACATTTACTTCTTGGATAAGCCACCAGATATTCCTGTCCAGTGCCGAGCCTGCCCTCCCTGGGGCCCTAAGCAAAATGATATACCACATTAAAGTTGAGAAGCGGGGGGGTCTTAGTTAGGGGCTGCCGGAAATGACATGTCACATTAAAGTTGAGACGCAGGGGGGGTGGGGGCTTAGGGGCTGCCGAACATGACATGTAACATCACAGTTGAGAAGCTTAAAAACGGGGGGGGGGGGGGGGTGTTCTGCCGGAGCATTACATCTTACAGTGAAAGTGAGAAGCGGGGGAGTGCGGACTTCTTACCTCTTCTCCCATGCAGTTAGCCAGTTGAGAAGCGGGGTGAGGGGTTTGAGAATGACTTCTCACCAGACGGGACCTCTAGTAATTTGGGGGGGCCCCCTCTGGCCCTAAGTGGGTTGCATAGTGAGCCTATAGGGCGGATCAGCCCTGTTTCTTTCTGTCCCTGGCTGCTCCAGATGATCTGCTGAAGAGTAAGTTTCACCTCTGGTGCCCCAATCCATGTAGTCGCCTTCCTTTTCCCACTTCCCCTGAATCTACCCTTCATCAGGAAGCTTCAGGTCCCACACTTGAGCCTCTGTAGTACAGCACACCCTTCCTAGGCAGCAGGCCTAGTAGGAAAAGAAGCAGAGCAACTAACCTCTTATTCAAAAAAGATTACTTGTTATATTTATATCCTTCTCCAGCATGCACTTCTGGGCAATAAGCCTCCCAGTGGTTAATCATGGAGACCTAAATATTGACAAGGGCTGGTCTAGACGGGCGGCAAATGGGGCCGGGCAGTAAATTAGGCAATTGAGCCATGGTTTTAAATGCCCCCCTTCCCCAACCGCCTACCTAAAAAGACAACATACAGCTACAGGGGCTGTACACACGCTGTGGCCGTTGTGCAGCCACAAATTTTACTTAACTTGCCGAATTGGACACCATCTGTCAAATGTGCCCACAAAAAAGTCACAAGGGATCGCGTCAAACACTCAGCTCATGTTACAGTGTTGTAATTTCATTGGAAAATCTCCATTAATCAAAAAAAAAAAACAGCCAAAAAAAGGCCTTCAGGAGGCAGCAGCATGATCGCCTACTGAATGCCCGAAATTCAATCCTTTACCACCATCTGGAAAACAATACAAGGCACATCCCCTTTTGAGAGGGCAGTATAAACTGCTGCACATCTAAACTCGGTCTAACAGATTACGACATCTTTTTACACTATTGTAAGCCCCACTTTACAACAGCAGGCAGAAGCAAACATTGAACTTAATGCGGAGGTCTGGCATTTGCCGGCAGCCGAAGCCGAACGATTGCTCAGGTTTTGGCTGCTCCACCGCCTTTCTCTGTTGCGGCTTCACTCGCGCACTTACTGGTCCCCGCTATCTCCTGGGAGCAGTGTGTTTCCCAGAATACCGAGAAGTGGTGCAAATACCTGTTTTATACAGGTATCTGCACCCCTCTTCCCCCTGAAAGGTGCCAAATGTGACACTAGATAGGGGGGGGGGGGGGGGGGTCTCGAAAATCGGAAGTACATTTTTTTTTAGGTGGAACTCCACTTTAAGGAGAATCTGAGAAGATCAGATCAATTAGTGCTTAGGCTGTCCACATCAGATTGGATCATCAGCTCTTTTCATGTGACCACAGTTTTTTCTATTCTAGATTACAATTTAATCATATATTGGATTTTCCCCGTAACGCGTAGGATCCATTTATATGTACCCTTCTCCAGTTAATTTGTATCATCAGTATACGCAGAGCTTTTTTTCTCAGAAAAAAAGGTAGAGGAACTCAACCACGACCCCGTTCAGATTTCACGAACAGTAGAAGGGTCTTAAAGGGGTATTAAATACCAGATTGCATTACATACAGAGTGCAGAGCTGTCACTTGTAAACACAGAAACCGGACTTCTGTGTTTACAAGTGATTGTGGTGAGCAGGCACCAAAGGGTCTAAGCCAGAGGTGGTGGAACTGAGTTCCCCCAAGTTCCCCCTGAAAAAAAGCCCTGAGTATACGTATGCATGACATATGCATGCATTCAATGCATCTCTGTATGGTTTCCATGACAACCAATCTTAATTTTATGAATTTCTGTCCAATTTTGTCTATTTGTGTACAAAAAATATTTAATTATTTTTACCCTTTGTGGTCATACAATCTGTGCCTATAAAGTCCTGTGCCCTTGAGGGGAAACTTTTGTATTTTGTATCTACTAATGTAGCGCTTACTCCTGTAGCAGCCGCTGAAAATTTGCCCAGGTTCTTTCCCAATGGATTTCCCCCGCTGCCAGGCCCACGATCTTAGCCACACTATTCTTCAATAACCGGTCTAGGGGTGTTTTCATTTTTTGAGAACTTGGATAGGGTTCAGGGAATTGAGTGGGTATACACACTAAACAGAAATGATGTGCAAGTGGAGGACAATGAATTCCCTTTCTGAAAAGCTGATACAGAAGTCCTTGCATATACAGTAGCAAGCTGTGAACTTGGCTTTGTAAAAGAAGCAATTCGTAGCACACAAGCTTCTTTCTTCTTTCACAGAACACTAGATCGGCTGAGCTCTTCGGGACACCCGCCAATGTCAAACAAACAGCTGACCTAGCACAATGTGGGGGGAGGATCAGCGGCAAAAAAATGACATCGCGGGTGCCTAGGACAGGTAAGTGTCCTTATAAAAAGTCAGTAGCTACAGTGTTTTTCGGGAGCAGCGATTTTAATAATGTTTAAAAGTGAAACAATAAGAATTAAATATTCCTTTAAGTATCACGCCTGGAGGGGTCTATAGTATACCTGTAAAGTGGCGCATTTTTACCATGGTTTAGAGCAGTCCCACAGCAAAATTATATTTCTAAATGGAAAAAATAAGTCATGTAAAACGGATCGCAGCTATAAACGAATGGTCGGGTCTAGGCAATACAGATAAAATTCATTGAAAAAAAGAAAAAAGAAAAAAAACAGCATGGGTCTCCCCCGCCCCCCCAGTCCATTACCAGGCCCTTTGGATCTGGTATGAAGGGGAACCCCTAACCAAAAAATAAAATGAACACATTTAAAATGCGTGGGGGTCCCTTAATATCCATACCAGGCCCTTCAGGTCTGGTATGGATATTAAGAGGGAACCCTGTGCAAAAGGAAGCATAGCCCCCCCCCCCCCCCAAAAAAACACACACACCAGACCCTTATCGGAGCATGCAAACTGGCAGGCTGTGGGAACATTAAGCATTATTAAAATCACCGCTCCCGAAAAAACGTTGGTTTCTAAAACTTTGTTTTGCATTGATACATGTCCCCTGGGGCAGGACGCGGGTCCCCAAACACTTTTTTTTTTTTTAGGACAATACCATACATATAAGCCTTTAAAAATGAGCACCTTTGGTTTTTCATGTTCGTGTCCCATAGACTTTAAACGGTGTTCCGAGGCTTTTGCATTTGCCACGAACACTGCATAATGTTTGCCGTTCAGCGAACACCTGGTGTTAGAGTCGATTAGCGGCACATCCATGATACAAATCTTCTGTTCCACCACATCCCATAGGTGCTCTATTGGATTGAGATCTGGTGACTGTGGAGGCCATTGGAGTACAATGCTCTCATGATCATGTTCTAGAAAACAGTTTTGGATGATTTGAGCTTTGCCACATGGTGCATTATCCTGCTGGAAGGAGCCAACAGAAGATGGGTACACTGTAGTCATAAAAGGGATGGACATGGTTACCAACAATACTCAGGTAGGCCGTGGGATTTAAATCGATGCTCAATCGATACTAAGTAAACAAGTGTGCCAAGAAAATATCCCCCACACCATTACACCACCACCAGCCTGAACCAAGACAGGATGGATCTGTGCTTTCATGATGTTTACGCCAAATTCTTACACCATCATCTGAATGTTGCAGCCGAAATTGAGACTCTGATAGGCAACATTTTTCCAATCTTCTATTGTCAAATTTGCTTACAAGGTTCAATGTGTTGTGTCCAGAGATTCAGTCACTGGATTATTTCTCTTTAGACCATTCTCTGTAAAGCCGAGAGATGGTTGTGTGTGAAAATCCCAGTAGATCAGTAGTTTTTTAAATACTCAGGCCAGCTTGTCAAGTTCAAAACCACATCTAGATGCCTAAATGCATTGAGTTGCCTCCATGTGATTGGCCAATTAGCAATTTGTGTTACCAAGCAATTAAATAGGTATACCTAATAAAGTGGCCGGGGAGTGCATATATGTGACTTGAGAACCTGGGGGTTTGTAGGACACGTGGCGACATTTCATCTGCACATTTTCCCAAGATAACGATGGTTGGGATATTGACAACTAGGTCCTCTTTTGCTATCCCTAATCTTAAAGTATTTTTTTTTCTACTTCAATAGGGAAGGGTTAGACCCCCCGTAAAGATGATCGGAATTTTTCCCGTCTGAAAATTTGAGAAGCAGCTCCCAAATTTTTGCTGTCGGAAATTCCGACATAAAAAGTCTGATGGGACCTACATATGGTCGGAATTTTACGCCCGAAAGCTCACAAACTTTTGGTCAGAAATTCCAATCGTGTGTACGTGGCATAAGAGGGGAATCCTCATATGGGAGATTTCCTCTAACCACTTGTTGGTCTCTGGTTAGGGAAGGGAAATGTCCCTAAAAGGGCACAAAAACAGTAAAACAAACAGGCAACGGTTTTAACCCTTCCTTTCACTATTCTGTCTATATACAGTGCCTTGCGAAAGTATTCGGCCCCCTTGAACTTTGCAACCTTTTGCCACATTTCAGGCTTCAAACAAAGATATAAAACTAATTTTTTGTGAAGAATCAACAAGTGGGACACAATCATGAAGTGGAACAAAATGTATTGGATATTTCAAACTTTAACAAATAAACTGCAAAATTGGGCGTGCAAAATTATTCAGCCCCTTTACTTTAAGTGCAGCAAACTCTCTCCAGAAGTTCAGTGAGGATCTCTGAATGATCCAATGTTGACCTAAATGACTAATGATGATAAATAGAACTCACCTGTGTGTAATCAAGTCTCCGTATAAATGCACCTGCACTGTGATAGTCTTGGAGGTCCGTTTAAAGCGCAGAGAGCATCATGAAGAACAAGTAACACACCAGGCAGGTCCGAGATACTGTTGTGGAGAAGTTTAAAGCCAGATTTGGATACAAAAAGATTTCCCAAGCTTTAAACATCCCAAGGAGCACTGTGCAAGCGATAATATTGAAATGGGAGTATCAGACCACTGCAAATCTACGAAGACCTGGCCATCCCTCTAAAAACTTTCAGCTCATAAAAGGAGAAGACTGATCAGAGATGCAGCCATGAGGCCCATGATCACTCTGGATGAACTGCAGAGATCTACAGCTGAGGTGGGAGACTCTGTCCATAGGACAACAATCAGTCGTATACTGCACAAATCTGGCCTTTATGGAAGAGTGGCAAGAAGAAAGCCATTTCTTAAAGATATCCATAAAAAGTGTCGTTTAAAGTTTGCCACAAGCCACCTGGGAGACACACCAAACATGTGGAAGAAGGTGCTCTGGTCAGATGAAACCAAAATCTAACTTTTAGCAACAATGCAAAACGATATGTTTGGCGTAAAAGCAACACAGCTCATCACCCTGAACACACCATCCCCACTGTGAAACATGGTGGTGGCAGCATCATGGTTTGGGCCTGCTTTTCTTCAGCAGGGAAAGGGAAGATGGTTAAAATTTATGGAAAGATGGATGGAGCCAAATACAGGACCATTCTGGAAGAAAACCTGATGGAGTCTGCAAAAGACCTGAGACTGGGACCGAGATTTGTCTTCCAACAAGACAATGATCCAAAACATAAAGCAAAATCTACAATGGAATGGTTCACAAATAAACATATCCAGGTGTTAGAATTGCCAAGTCAAAGTCCAGGCCTGAATCCATTTGAGAATCTGTGGAAAGAACTGAAAACTGCTGTTCACAAACGCTCTCCATCCAACCTCACTGAGCTCGAGCTGTTTTGCAAGGAGGAATGGGCAAAAATTTCAGTCTCTCGATGTGCAAAACTGATAGAGACCTACCCCAAGCAACTTACAGCTGTAATCGCAGCAAAAGGTGGTGCTAAAAAGTATTAACTTAAGGGGGCTGAATAATTTTGCACGCCCAATTTTTCAGTTTTTTATTTGTTAAAAAAGTTTGAAATATCCAATAAATATCGTTCCACTTCATGATTGTGTCCCACTTGTTGTTGATTCTTCACAAAAAATTGCAGGTTTTATATCTTTATGTTTGAAGCCTGAAATGTGGCAAAAGATTGCAAAGTTCAAAGTGGCCGAATACTTTCGCAAGGCACTGTATATATCTTTCGAAACATATTAAGCAACTCTGCTGGACTAAAAAATAAAACGATATAAAGTTAATAAAAATTCCCCATGGTACCTTATTGGGAAATCAAATTGGATTGTCACCATTAGAAAGAATTTTCTTACAAGACTAAACACGCTGACATGATGATTTTAAAGAAGAAAACATCCGAGTTGCCTGCTCAGTTTGCAATATAAACAGAGACAATAAAACCAGTTTACGTAACAGAGCGATGCAATTTGTGTTGAATTGCTGCTGGTGTAGGCAACATAACATTATGTGACACAACGACAAGCTTCTAGATAACTCCTATGACAAATGGGGCCTACAGTGCATTGAGAAAAGTATTCACAGTGCTTCACTTTTTGCACATTTTGATAGGTTACAGCCTTATTCCAAAATGAATAAAATTATTTTCCTAAAAATTATACAAATAATACCCCATAATGACAACGTGAGAGAAGTCTGTTTGAATTTTTTGCCAATTTATTAAAAATAAAAAAACGAAAAAAGTATTACGTAGTCACAGCCTCTGCCACAACATCAAAATTGAGCTCCAGTGCCTCCTGTTTCCACTGATCATCCTTAAAGGGTCACTAAAGGAAAACATTTTTTTTTGCTGAAAGGACTGTTTACAGGGTATAGAGAGACATAAAAGTTAACCGATTCCTTTTAAAAATGATTAAAAATAGATAAAAATCAATCATATAATGTGCCTCTAGTTTCACGTTTGTTTTTAAACTGGTTTCATGTTTCTGTGAAGTAGAGAGAGACACTGAACAAAAACAAACAAATCCAGGGCAGTGTTTTGTTTTTAAAATGAATCCGATTGGTTCTGAGGAGTTTTAGACACACACTAATGACAGCTTGCACCACAGTGAAAAGCTGCCATGAGATTTTTCATAAGGAGCCAGACAAGCAGGAAGTGTGGGGACCAGAGCTGAATTACAGCAACTTCAAAGCAAAAACCAACAATGAGGAAATGAAACCAGGACTTCAGTAACGTAAAGTAAGCTATTTAGCTAAAAAAAAAATTCCTTTAGTGATCCTTTAAGATGTGGTAAATTCAGTTGATTGGACATGATTTGGAAAGACACACACCTGTCTATATAAGATCCCACAGATAACAGTGCATGTCAGAGCACAAACCAAGTCATGAAGTCCAATGAATTGTCCGTAGACCTCCAAGACAGGATTGTATTGAGGCACAGATCTGGGGAAGGGTACAAAAAACTTCTGTAACATTGAAGGTCCCAAAGAGCACAGTGGCCGCCATCTGTAAATGGAAGAATTTTGGAACCACCAGGACTCTTCCTAGAGTGGGCATGATCACCTGGCCAATGCCAACCCTGCAGTGAAGCATGGTGGTGGCAGCATCATGCTGTGGGGGTGTTTTTCAATGGCATGCACTGGGAGACTAGTCAGGATTGAGGGAAAGAGGAATGCAGCAATGTACAGAGACATCCTTGATGAAAATCTGCTCCAGAAATAAACTCCATAAACCACAAAATACATTAAAAAAAAAGAAGCATCAAAAATAAACTTTTGAGTCCATTTTGAAGGTATTTAGATTACTATGTTTTATTACATGTGGTATCAAGACCATGTATGCTGTAAAGTAAATTAGCAAAAAAAAAAAAAATTCAATACAGAAAATTTTTTTGGTGTATTTTTTTTTTTTTTTTTTTTTTTTTTAGACGATTACAAGAACAGCTTGTTTTTTTGTATATTTTATTGTAGTATAAAAATAGCCAAAATAAGGGAAAAAAATATGCCGGAATGCAACAAAAAGAACTCAAGTATAGTGCCCCTTCCAGCCTAGGCCAATTTTCAGCCCTCTAACACTGTGAATGACAATTGCGCGGTCATGCAACACTGTACCCCATTACATTTTTATAATTTTTTTCACACAAATAGAGCTTTCTTTTGGTGGTATTTAATCATCACCGGGTTTTTTTATTTTTGCTAGACGAAAAAAAAACAAAAAAATATATATATTTTCATAGTTTGCTATAATATTTTGCAAACAGGTAATTTTTCTCTTTCACCGATTCGCTCTGATGATGCTGTACTGATGAGGTGCCACTGATGGGCGCCGTTAGGTAGTACTGATGGAAAAAAGAAAACTGCGCCAACTAATATACTCAGCAACAAGACAGGTATAAATATAACAGAATGAACAGAAGTCCAAATAAAGTTGAATAATGAACAAACGCCTCAGATGTTGGAGATCAGGACGAACACCCAGGTGCACTTGACATTCGTGGAAACCACCACCACACGGAGAGCAGCTTACCAGATTGCAGATAAACAGCAGTGTATACTGATCCAGCAGCAAGATGAAACCAGGGTGAACAAAACCACAATGGGGTTGTCCTCAGAATCAGATGCGTATCAGATGACCAATCTGTGGGTCATAACATAATAAAAGGAAACCGGACCATAGCGTGATAACGTTTAAAAATCAGGTTTAATAATAGAGATAAAATCCTACACACAGACATTCATGAAATGTAAGCATGCAAAAATAGATGCCAGCCGGCACAATAGGAGCCATTCCTCCTTGCATTGAACGTGGTAACGTCACTGCACTCCGTCCCAGGCGCGTTTCGTCAGAAGTCTAATGTTTTTAATGATTCACCGCTATCTATACCCCAAGCCTCACTTTGATCACAAGGAACAGGAAATAGAAAAAAACAAAATTTTGAGTATGGGGAAAAAAAAAAACTGATCCAGCCCACAACGGACTAAGATAAGCGTCAGTCAGAGACATTAATTAAAAGTTCTTAGCAAAGAACGTTATGGGCTGGATCAGTTTTTTTTCCCCCATACTCAAAATTGAGTTTTTTCTATTTCCTGTTCCTTGTGATCAAAGTGAGGCTTGGGTATAGATAGCGGTGAATCATTGCAGAGCCCATCCCCATTGAAAAACGTCAGACTTATGACGAAACGTGTCTGGGCGGGCGTGCAGTGACGTCACTGCGTTCAACGCAAGGAAAAAGGGCTCCTATTGTGCCGGCATCTATTTTTACATGCTTACATTTCATGGATGTCTGCGAGTAGGATTTTATCTCTATTATTAAACCTGATTTTTAAAACGTCATCACGCAATGGTCCGGCATCCTTTTATTATGTTATGACCAACGGATTGGTCGTCTGATACGCATCCGATTCTGAGGACAATCCCATTGTGGTTGTGTTTACCCTGGTTTCATCTTGCTGCTGGATCAGTATACACAGGTGTTTATCTGCAATCTGGTAAGCTGCTCTCCATGTGGTGGCGGTTTCCACAGATGTCAAGTGCACCTGGGTGTTGTTCGTCCTGATCTCCAACATCTGAGGCGTTTATTATTCAACTTTATTTGGACTTTTGTTCATTCTGTTATATTTATACCTGCCTTGTTGCGGAGTATATTTATTAGTTGGAGCAGTTTTCTTTTTTCCATTTGTAGTTGTGTTTGTACCACGTGATTGGAGCCTTCTGGTTTTTACACCCGACTATTATTTTTTTGGTTAGCACAGTTTTTTCTTGATCTCTATAGGTAGTACTGATGGGCAGCACTGATTGGCAGTGCCCACCAGTGCTGCCTATCTGTCCTGATAAATCAGCGTTACATAGTTAGGCAGGTTAAAAAAAGTTTGATGTCCTTTTAACATAAGCCAATTATCGGCTCTCTTCTGCGCTCCTCACACTGATAGCATGAGGAAAGCAAAGCCGATAACCGGCTTGTGTTTACAATGCGATCAGCTGTCATGGGACTCACAGGGTGAAACCAATCACGGGACGACATCATAGGACAGCCTCCCAGCAAAGTAAGCCTGCGCTGTAGCCATCATTCAGCTATAGCACGGGTGGAAAGTGGTTAACTAGTTACCGATCGCCCACCGTCGTTATACGTCGGCACTTTAAAGATGGATATCTCGGTAACGGCAGCAGCTGCGGCCACAACTGAGATAAATGTCCCTCACCCATCCCCATAGTTCTGCTGGGCGGAAGTGACGTCAAAACGTCAGTCCCGCCCAGCGTCTTAAAGAAACTTTTTTTTTTGTCATTTGAAAAAATTAGATTTATATTTTATTTTTTTGCATTTAAGCCTAAATAGGAGATGTGAAGTCTTTTTGACCCCAGATCTCATATTTAAGAGGACCTGTCATGCCCTTTTCTATTACAAGGGATGTTTTCATCTCTTGTAATAGGAATAAAAGTGATAATTTTTTTTATTTCAGGGTTAAAAATTGTAAAAAAAAAAAATACATTTTTTTAAAGCGCCACGTCCCGACGAGCTTGCGCGCAGAAGCGAACGCATACACGAGTAGCGCCCGCATATGAAAACAGTGTTCAAACCACACAAGTGAGGTATCGCCGCGATCGTTAGTGTGAGCAATAATTCTAGCCCTAGACCTCCTCTGTAACTCAAAAAATGCAACCTGAATTTTTTAAACGTCGCCCATCAAGATTTTTAAAGGGTAAAAGTTTGACGCCATGCCATGAGCGGGCGCAATTTTTAAGCGTGACATGTTGGGTATCATTTTACTCGGCAAAAAATTGGGCCAAATTTATTGTTGTCTTATTTTTTTATTTAAAAAAGTGATTTTCTTCCAAAAAAAGTGCGCTTGTAAGACAGCTGCGCAAATACGGTGTGACAAAAAGTATTGCAATGACTGCCATTTTATTCTCTAGGGTGTTAGAAAAAAATATATATATAATGTTTGGGGGTTTTAAGTAATTTTATAGCAAAAAAAAAAAATGTTTTAGTCTCGTAAGCACCGAATCTGAAAAACAGGCTCGGGGCTTACAGTAAGTGGTTAAAGTCCTTAATAGTCCAAAAAGTATGCTCATGTCCATTAATCACTTGCAGTCAAGCAGATGGAAGTCTGTGCAAAGCTCGAAAACAGCCTCTCTCAATCCCCCCCCCCCCCCCCCAAGTTGGATTTATATGATTAAATTATAGCAATTAACACTTTTGTTTAGTATCACTTTAAGCTATATAATTAAAATAGCTTGCTCCAAATTATCAACATATAGGTTTCCTTTAAGTGACTTTATTTTTATATAAAAAGCAGAGCTAAAAGTTCATAACTTTCCTCAGATTTCCTAACATTACCCCAGAGGTCTCTCCCAATAAATTGTTTTAATGCATGACCTCTTGTTCCAGCTTGTTTTGATCTCTAAAAAAAAAAAAAAGAAAAAAAAAGACCACCCTTGTGAACTCCGGAATAAAGCCCGGCTCAGAGACTTCAGGCAGGTTGTTACAACCTGTAACTTACAAGCCACCTAGGACTAATCACATACCAGTAGAACTTACGTCTCACATACGATACCGCGCTGACCACATCTGTTGCCCATTTAAAGTGTTTCCCGACCCCTGAAGGAGAACGGCAGCACCCCTGTAAATCCAGGATTTGTGCAGTGAAAATCCCTGGCACAAGAATTTGATTACTATGGATACAATAATCCTTTTTGTCCTTAACATCACCTACATTGGAATCTGAACTTTCTAATAAACACCAATAAATGCGCCACCTCACATCGCTCTGAAGTTCACTTGAGTTAATGTCATGGGATGCACCAGGTATCAAATATGCTAGGTACACCATTGTGCCTCTGGGTAGCTTTATCCTTTATAGTGGACATATCCTGTTGCTAATAATTAAAAACAAATTTCTTAGATGCCATTTAACAAAAGGGAGTTCTTTGAACTCACAGAGAAAATTGTCAAACAACCGGATCTGAACTCTTAGGAACAATTAACTTTAATTTCTTAATGAGGATACATCATCAAAATTCTGATGACACATGGCAGCTACACAGGCCAATGTGACACCTTGAATATTACACTATGTCCCCCACCCAGCTATTGTGTTTCTTATGTATTTATCAAAGGCAGAGTTCCATTTTGTGCTGTGATTTATTATGTGTTTACACTGTTAATATTGATCAAAGGCCACGTTTTAATATACAGGTCGGTTCACGAAAACGAAAGGTAAACCAGTGTGCACCGACTAGGAAAACTGCCCACAACATGAGCCAATACAATTATCATTCCTGTGAGGAGGCTGATCATTTATGTGAACCATGGAAAACCCGGATAAAAATTGATGTATAAAAGAAAGAGGCAGGGAGAAAGTAGCCAAGAAATGAACAGTAAAGGGCAAGTCAAGAAAGGGAGAAATAATAAAATAAAGAATGCAGGCAAGAGAAGTAGGGATGAGCTTTGAGTTCGACTCGAACATTGCCTGTTCGCCGAACAACAAACAATTTGAGGCGTTAGTGGCAAATTCGAAAAAGCCGCGGAACACCCTCTTAAAAAGTCTATGGGAGAAATCTAAAGTGCTAATTTTAAAAAGGCCAATATATGCAAGTTATTGTCCTAAAAAGTCATTTAAAAACGGACTCTCGGCTATAATGAATTGTCGGCTCCTGGCAATTTAGAGAGAATTCATTTATTAAAAAAAAAAAAAAAAAGCATGGGGTCCCCCCCAAATTCAATTACCAGGCCCTTCAGGTCTGGTATGGATATTAAGGGGAACCCCGTCGTCAATTAAAAAAAAACAACAACACGTGGGATTCCCCCAAATATCCATTCCAGACCCTTCAGGTCTGGTGTGGGTTTTAAGGGGAACTCCATCCAAAATGTAAAAAAAAAAAAAAATGGCGTGGTGTTCCCCCCAAAAATCCACACCAGACCCCTTATCCGAGCACTTTAACCTGGCCGGCCGCAGAAAAGAAGGGGGGGGGGGGGAGCGCCCCTCCTAAACCGTACCAGGCCACATGCCCTCAACATGGGGAGGATGCCCCCATGTTGATGGGGACAAGGGCCTCATCCACACAACCCTGGCCAGTGGTTGTGGGGGTCTGCGGGCGGGGGGGGCTTATCAAAATCAATAAGACCCCTTTAACAAAGGGGACCCCAGATCCTGTCCCCCCCATACGAATTGGTAATGGGGTACATTGTACCCCTACCATTTCACAAAGGAAGTGTAAATAGTTGTAAAAACACACACACACACACACACACGTGAAAATAAGTCCTTTATTAAAAAGGAAAAAAAAATCCAGCGGTGTTAATCCACTCTCGGTCCCGGCTCCCCGCTCCAGCGTTGTCGGTATCCAGCGACGGGTGATCTCCTTTCCGGCCCAGTGATGAGATCCTCCGGGATCCAGAGTGCAGCCCGGCTAATTGTGCTGCTGAAGCTATGACATTTCTTATATTGGTGAGGCGGAGCCACCCGTCACGTGATCGTCATCCTCTGACGCACCCTCTGCTACGTCACTGGGGAAGCCCAGGCTTCCCCCTTGCGTCAGAGGGGGCAAGGGTCATGTGAATGGTGGCCCCGCCTCACCAATATAAGAAATGTCACAAGCGTCATTCGCCGGTGGCCGGCGATGCTGCGCTCTGGATCCCGGATGATCTTCTCTTTGCTGGACCGGAGAGGAGATCACCCGTCACTAGATACCGACAACGTTGGAGCCCCTGGGATCGAGAGTGGATTACCTCTGCTGGATTTTTATTTCTTTTTAATAAAAAGGACTTTTCTCCACGGTGTGTGTTTTTTTTGCAACTATTTACACCTCCTTCGTGAAAATGGTAGGGGTACAATGTCCCCCATTACCAATTCACATAGGGGGGGCAGGTTCTGGGGGTCCCCTTTGTTAAAGGGGTCTTCCAGATTCCCGATAAGCCCCCCTGCTCGCAGACCCCCACATTGTGGGAATGAGGCCCTTGTCCCCATCAACATGGGGACATCCTCCCCATGTTGAGGGCATGTGGCCTGGTACAGTTCAGGAGGGGGGGGGGCTCTCTGTCCTGCCCTCTTTTTTGCGGCTGGCCAGGTTAACATGCTCGGATAAGGGGTCTGGTGTGGATTTTTGGGGGAACAGGGGGGTGTTCGGCTCATCCCTAAAGAGAAGTAAAGGGCAACGGACGAGAAGGAAAGGAAGTAAAGGGCAACGGACGAGAAGGAAAGGAAGTAAAGGGCAACGGACAAGAAGGAAAGGAAGTAAAGGGCAACGGACAAGAAGGAAAGGAAGTAAAGGGCAACGGACGAGAAGGAAAGGAAGTAAAGGGCAACGGACGAGAAGGAAAGGAAGTAAAGGGCAACGGACGTGAAGGAAAGGAAGTAAAGGGCAACGGACGTGAAGGAAAGGAAGTAAAGGGCAACGGACGTGAAGGAAAGGAAGTAAAGGGCAACGGACGAGAAGGAAAGGAAGTAAAGGGCAACGGACGAGAAGGAAAGGAAGTAAAGGGCAACGGACGAGAAGGAAAGGAAGTAAAGGGCAACGGACGTGAAGGAAAGGAAGTAAAGGGCAACGGACGAGAAGGAAAGGAAGTAAAGGGCAACAGACGAGAAGGAAAGGAAGTAAAGGGCAACGGACGTGAAGGAAAGGAAGTAAAGGGCAACGGACGTGAAGGAAAGGAAGTAAAGGGCAACGGACGAGAAGGAAAGGAAGTAAAGGGCAACAGACGAGAAGGAAAGGAAGTAAAGGGCAACGGACGAGAAGGAAAGGAAGTAAAGGGCAACGGACGAGAAGGAAAGGAAGTAAAGGGCAACGGACGAGAAGGAAAGGAAGTAAAGGGCAAGGGACGAGAAGGAAAGGAAGTAAAGGGCAAGGGACGAGAAGGAAAGGAAGTAAAGGGCAACGGACGTGAAGGAAAGGAAGTAAAGGGCAACGGACGTGAAGGAAAGGAAGTAAAGGGCAACGGACGAGAAGGAAAGGAAGTAAAGGGCAACGGACGTGAAGGAAAGGAAGTAAAGGGCAACGGACGTGAAGGAAAGGAAGTAAAGGGCAACGGACGAGAAGGAAAGGAAGTAAAGGGCAACGGACGTGAAGGAAAGGAAGTAAAGGGCAACGGACGTGAAGGAAAGGAAGTAAAGGGCAACGGACGAGAAGGAAAGGAAGTAAAGGGCAACGGACGAGAAGGAAAGGAAGTAAAGGGCAACGGACGAGAAGGAAAGGAAGTAAAGGGCAACGGACGAGAAGGAAAGGAAGTAAAGGGCAACGGACGTGAAGGAAAGGAAGTAAAGGGCAACGGACGAGAAGGAAAGGAAGTAAAGGGCAACAGACGAAAGGGAAAGGAAGTAAAGGGCAAGGGACGAGAAGGAAAGGAAGTAAAGGGCAACAGACGAAAGGGAAAGGAAGTAAAGGGCAACGGACGAGAAGGAAAGGAAGTAAAGGGCAACGGACGAGAAGGAAAGGAAGTAAAGGGCAACGAACGTGAAGGAAAGGAAGTAAAGGGCAACGGACGTGAAGGAAAGGAAGTAAAGGGCAACGGACGTGAAGGAAAGGAAGTAAAGGGCAACGGACGAGAAGGAAAGGAAGTAAAGGGCAACGGACGTGAAGGAAAGGAAGTAAAGGGCAACGGACGTGAAGGAAAGGAAGTAAAGGGCAACGGACGTGAAGGAAAGGAAGTAAAGGGCAACGGACGTGAAGGAAAGGAAGTAAAGGGCAACGGACGTGAAGGAAAGGAAGTAAAGGGCAACGGACGTGAAGGAAAGGAAGTAAAGGGCAACGGACGTGAAGGAAAGTAAAGGGCAAGGGACATGAAGGAAAGGAAGTAAAGGGCAACGGACAAGAAGGAAAGGAAAGAAAAAAAAAATACTGTATTTAAATCGGTGTATAAACACACACAGGGGTATAAAACGCACCCTAACTTTAAGAGGGAAGTTTCATGAAAAAAACCTTTCCACGGCTCTCTGCGTATAACACACAGGCACAGTTTACCCTCTAATTTTCAGGGTAAAAAAAATTTGTGTTATATGCCAATTAATACAGTAATTGCCTATTGAGTGACAATGTTAAAAGCCGTTTACTTTACTCCACATACAGGACTTTTGGCATGTTATTTTTTTTTTTTTTTAGCATGAATGACAGCAGAGATAAAGATTGCAGAGCAGGAAAAAAAAAAGGTGAGGACTCGCAGATAAATAGACACACACACACCAGCCTCAGATAAAAGCTTCTGTAGAGATGTATACATAACCATCTACTCCCTGATAACTGCAAGACCACGAACAGTGGAAGAAATACAATAGAGCTATTTACAATGTGCTTTACAAGGAATATCACAAAATGTATATAAAAGATAATGAAGATACACACACCGATCAAAAACATTATGACCACCCACCTAATATTGAGTATAGCCCCCTTTTGCTAAAACAGTCCTGACCCATTGAGACATGGACACCAAAGTAACATCCACATGAATGTCAGGACCCAAGGTTTCCCAGCAGAACATTGCCCAAAGCATCACACTGCCTGTCAACTTTCCTTCTTATACCACATCCTGGAGCCATCTCTTCCATTCGACGCATGTGCGAGAAGATATGCCTGCTGGTTAGCGTACTAACCAGCAGACATATCGGTCCGACGGGTTCCCAGCCGACAGATTTCAAAAGCATGCTTTGAAATCTGTCGGGTGGCCAAATCCGTCGGCTCGCCCGTACACACGATCGAATCTGTCTGCTGGGACGGTCGGGGCCGACCGTTTCCAGCAGATAGGCCGCGTACACACGTTCAGTCCAAACTGATGAAAAAACGGACTGAAGTCCAGTTTCATCGGTCCAGACTGACCGTGTGTATGGCCCATCAGTCAGTTGTCCTTCAGTCCAAAGTTTTAAAACTTAATTTAAAATCGGACTGATTGACGCCTGAGCATCGGTCCAAACCGATCGTTAGTATGCAAAAGCATCGGTTCAAAAACCTGCGCATGCTCAGAATCAAGTCGACGCATGCTTGGAAGCATTGAACTTCGTTTTTTTCAGCACGTCGTTGTGTTTTACGTCACCGCGTTCTGACACGATCGGTTTTTGAACTGATGGTGTGTACGCACATCAGACCATCAGTCTGTGAACCGATGAAAATGAACTTCAGTCTGTTTTCATCAGTTTGGACTGATCGTGTGTACAGGGCCTTAAATATAAAATGGATTTCCATCTTGTTAACAGAAAAGAGCTCTACTGGCATACCAGACACTGTTGCACCACAACATCTGGCACAGTCCAGATGGAGGACCAGTAGAATATCAAGTAAAAACACATTACATAACCCCACATACTAAAACCCTTAGTGAGCCCTCACTCAGCGATCTTTCCCACTGCTAACACATTCATCGTCTAATCTTCACGCCTTTCTGCCTTTCCTGAATACTCGTTTTCTCTGTGACCAAATTCCTGGCAGTCAGACACCCAGGGGGAAGAACTTGCATCCCTTTCTCATGAGGCAAAACAAAACGGTCACTTAAAAAGAAATTTGGAATCAGCAAAATCATTTATCTCCTGCTTTAAAAAAAAAAAAAAAAAAGTGGACGTGAATAGCCTTCCTTTAAAACAATTAAAATGTATAAATTGTTTTATTGGATGAAATATTTGAAATACTTATTTCACATGTGGATTTGCTCAATTCATTGATCATTTACAGTTGTGCTGTAAAATACTTAGCTCAACCCTCATATTACAATGCATTACAAAAATGTGTTCAACTCAAAAAATACTTTATTGGTCAAGTAATTAAATAGCAAAATAAAAATTGCCACCACATTACACAAAACAAGAATCACTCATGCCGTTAAAAAAACAATTTTCTACCTCACATGTATACACATAAATGTTTGTGAGCCCAGTATCACCAAGCTTAATATACCCTGACCCCCTGCCCAAGATTGCCAGGGGATAGGGATATACAGTTATGTTCATAAGTTTACATAACCTGGCAGAATTTATGATTTCTTGGGCATTTTTCTGAAAATATGAACACAAACTTTTTTCACTCATGGTTAGGGTCCTTTCACACCGTTCGTCCGTTTATTACAAGTCCGTTAACGTCCGTAATGACCCGCCTCCGCAAAGATCCGTTTTTTCGGACGGAAGAAAACCCTATTTTTTTTCCATCTGAAGGATCGGATGAATACGGACACACGGTCCGTATTCATCCGATTCCCCATAGGGGAGAGCAGAGGAGAGACAGGGCGGTCCCTGCACAGTGTGCAGGGACCGCCCTGTCCGCCGACAGCTCAGCGGGGATCCCCGCTGAGCCGACGGACACACACGGAGCGGATCGAAAAACGGTCCGCTCCGTGTGAAAGGACCCTTAGGGTTTAGCTGAAGCCATTTATTATGAATCAACTGTGTCTACTCTTTTTGACTCATAATCAGACTACCCAAATGACCCTGACCAAAAATGTTCACATACCCCAGTTCTTAACCACTTCCTGACGGCCGTACGACTATGTACGGCCGCAGGGTGGCTCTACTTCTCTGGGACGCCGTCTTTTGACGGCAGCCTCTTTCCTCGTTCCCCACGCGCGCTTTAGGCCGCGTACACACGATTAGACATGTCCGAGGAAACATGTCCGACGGACCGTTTTCATCGGACCAGGCTGAAGTGGTCTGATGTGCGTACACACCATCGGACCAAAATCCCCTAAAAACCAGAACGCGGTGACGTAGAACACAACGACGTGATGAAAAAACTAAGTTCAATGCTTCCAAGCATGCGTCGACTTGATTCTGAGCATGTGCGGATTTTTGGTCCGATGATTTTGTGTGCTAACCATCGAACATGTCCGACGGAGAGGTTTCCAGCGGACAGGTTTCTAAGCATGTTTGGAAACTTTTGTCCGCTTGAAAATGGTCCGATAGGCCGTACACACGATCGAACATGTCCGATGAAACTGGTCTGTGGACCAGTTTCAGCAGACATGTTCGATCGTGTGTACGCGGCCTCAGGGAACTTCTGTGCTGGCCATGTCCCTTGGACACAGCCAATCACAGATCGCGGTAAACAGCCAATCACAGCGGCTATTTACAGCGCGATCTGTGCGGCCAATGAGAGATGATATCAAATGTAAACATATGAGATCATCTCTTATTGCCGGCTCACACAGAGACAGCGTCCTGTCAGGGAGAGAGGAGACCGATCTGTGTCCCTTGTACATAGGTACATAGATTGATCACCTCCCCAGTCAGTTCCCCTCCCCCACAGTTAGAACACTATGCAGGGTACACATTTAACTCCTTCTTAACCCCCTAGTGTTAACCCATTCAATGCCAGTCACATTTATACAGTAATTAGTGCATATTTATAGCACTGATCGCAGTATAAATGTGAATGGTGCCAAAAATGTGTCAAAAGTGTCCGATGTGTCCGCCATAATGTCGCAGTCCCAAATAAAATCGCAGATCGCCGCCATTACTAGTAAAAAAAAAAAATTAAAAAAAAAAAAAATGATGTCCCCTATTTTGTAGGCGCTATAACTTTTGCGCAAATCAGGTCGCTTATTGCGATTTTTTTTTTACCAAAAATATGTAGAAGAATACATATCGGCCTAGACTGAGAATTTTTTTTTTAATTGGGCTATTTATTATAGCAACAAGTAAAAAAATATTGTATTTTTTTTCAAAATCGTCGCTCTTTTTTGTTTATAGCGCAAAAAATAAAAACTGCAGAGGTGATCAAATACCACCAAAAGAAAGCTCTACTTGTGGGGGGAAAAAAAGGATGTCAATTTTGTTTGGGAGCAATTGTCAGTTAAAGCGACACAGTGTCGGCAGCTGAAATTTCACCTGGTCAGGAAAGGGGTATATGTGCCCAGTAAGCAAGTGGTTAATACCGTGTATTGCCCCCGGTAACTGAATGGCCCGTGACAGACTGAGATACTCCTATGTCTAGGGTCACCTTGTGTCCACTAGGGCCATAGGGTGACAAAGAAATTAATTCATATATTACATGAGATGGGACATTAATAATAATTCATATTGCAGGACTGGAATATTACAAAAGTGGTTCATGTGGACTTGAGACCAGGTTAACAAGACAGTGACACATCTCTCTGTGTAACCGACTATTGAAATGTTAAGTGAGGTTGGCTCTTCAATGTGAAAGACACATTCTGTTGAAAAGGTGTTAATTGCAAGAAAGACTCTTTCATTGTGTGAAGCTCTCTGTTTACCCTATTGTGTTATTCTAAAGGTTAAATGAATTCTATTGATACAGGAATGTATTAATGCTCAGGTGTGATAGTATTTGGTTTTGATGTCATTATCTCAAGGAATGTATCTGTCAGTATTGGGGCCGAATTGTCTGTCTAGATAATGTGATTGAGGTTCCTGATATGTGTGAAGATTATCTGTGATTGTGTATTATTCAAGGTTAATTGAACACTATTGATGATGCAGTGCCCAGATGTCTAGCTACGGATTAGATAATTAGCCCCCCATGGTGTGAAGGGGGGTGGACATTGCATTGTCCTGATTAACTGTATTATGTTTGAAACTGTATAAGAAGCTGACAAAATACCAATAAAGGGGTCATATCTTTGGAAGAAAGTACGGAGCTCTGTCTCGTCTTATTCTGGGAATTTATATGGATCGTGTATGCAGTATCGTCGCAGTGTGTCAGATAAGCTTGTCGTGGCTGGATGGAAGGTCGTAAACGGTGGCGACCGTTACACCCCCTTTAAGGCCTCGTACACACGAGGGGATATGTCCGCTGAAAACGGTCCGATGGACCGTTTCAGCAGACATCTCCGATCGTGTGTATGGGCTAGCATGCTTTGAAATCTATCCGGTGGTAATCTGTCCGCCCGACATGTCTGCTGGTTAGTACACTTACCAGCAGACATGTCGTCCCGCACCGCCGCCGCCGAATGGATTTGGCGCATGCGCGGAAGTGTTTTACTTCCTGGTGCGGTGACGTGGCGGCGTCAACGTCACCGCCGCGTCACGGACACGTCACCGCGCCGTCCGCCGGCGGGGAATTTGATCCGATGGTGTGTACACGCCATCGGATCAAACTCCAGATCGGACATATCCGATGGAAATGGTCCGCGGACCGTTTTCATCGGATAAGTCCGATCGTGTGTACGAGGCCTAACAGCAATGATATTTGTGGATGAGACCCTATCTTTTCAGATGGTAAAGCTGCCCATTCCTCTTGGCAAAAAGCCTCCAGTTCCTGTAAATTCTTGGGCCGTCTTGCATGAACGGCACGTTTGAGATCTCCCCAGAGTGGCTCAATGATATTAAGGTCAGGAGACTGAGATGGCCACTCCAGAACCTTCATTTTATTCTGCTGTAGCCAATGACAGATCGACTTTGCCTTGTGTTTTGGAATGTCCAAGTACGTCCCATGCGCAGCGTCCTGGCTGATGAATGCAAATGTTCCTCCAGTATTTTGCAATTACATACTGCATTCATCTTACCATCAATTTTGACCAAATTTTCTGTGACATTGTAGCCCACACATCCCTAAAACATCATCAGCGATCCACCTTTGTGTTTCAAAATTCACAGTAGGAAGGGTGTACCTTTCATCATAGGCCTTGTTGACTCCTCTTCAACAGTAGTGTTTATGGTTGTGGCCAAAAAGCAAAATTTTGGTCTCATCACTCTAAATGACTTTGTGCCAGAAGGTTTGAGGCTTGTCTCTGTGCCGTTTGGCGTATTTTGGGCATTTCCGTTATAATGGCTCTCTTCTGGCCATGCATTCCATCTTTCTTCAAATGCCTCCTTATTGTGCATCTTGAAACAGCCACACCACATGTTTTCAGAGAGTCCAGTATTTCACCTGAAGTTATTTGTGGGTTTTTCTTTGCATCTCAAACAATTTTCCTGGCAGTTGTGGCTAAAATTTTAGTTGGTCTACCTGACCGCGGTTTGCTTTCAACAGAAGCCCTCATTTTCCACTTCTTGATTAGAATTTGAACACCGCTGATTGGCATTCTTAATTCCTTGGAAATCTTTTTATATCACTTTCCTGTTTTATACAGTGCAACTACTTTTTCCTTCAGATCCTTTGACAATTATTTTGCTTTTCCCATGACTGAGAATCCAGAAACGTCAGTGCAGTACTGGATAAAACATGTAAGGGTCTGTCAGGAGTCCAGAAACTCGACTTTTTATACAAACACACTAATTACAAGCAAACAGAGCGGAGGGGAGGATGTTACCTTTAGCCATTCAAACCCCTTTGTGTCAACTTGTGTGCATGTTATCAGGCCAAAATCACCAGGGTATGAAACATTTTGATCAGGGTCAGTTTCTGTTGCCATTAGGATTTAAAAAAAAAGAGTAAACATAATGGCAACAGAAACTGACCCTGATCAAAATGTTTCATACCCTGGTGATTTAAAAAGAGTAAACACAAGGGAGCTGTGGTGGCTCAACGTGATTGGCACTGCGCTGACAAGCCGTTCACCTCTGCAGCCAAGGGTTCGGATCCCGGTCTCGGCTACATGTGAATTGAGTTTGGTGGTCTCAGCCCGGCTCCCGGTGGGTGTGCTATGCAAGGTACGCCTGTGCTTAGTACGCCCACCCCCCCACAAAACCACCACACTTGCACGCACACGAAATTGGTTTAATACGCACGCACTTTGGCCATGCGGTCTCCTAAATAAAGAGAGGCGAAGGAAGGACCTACGGGGCTAGCTGGGTGGGCTAGACCCCCTCATAGGGGGAGTCCCTCTGCCCCGTTGGGCCCCAGTTGGGCTCCCAAGTGGAGCAGGTAGGGCGGGGTGAGTGGGAGGCCCCCCTCACACCCGCCATTGCCACCGGGGGCATGGAGAAGGATGGCGATTGCCTCCGGGGGGAGGGTCTGCCTACTCTCAACTCCTGCAGTCCGGCTCCTCTCTCTCGAGTTCACGCACAAAAAATACACTTTAAAAAAAAAAAAAAGGAGTAAACACAGTTGGTCCGCTGTGCAGAGTAGCCACGGACTCAAGCCTGTTCTCTATGGGGTTGTCATATGGAAACGGACCACCTGTCCTTTTCCATCTAAACTGCAAGACGGAAAGGTCCACCATCCATCTTTCTGGTGGATTGGCTCAGATGGGGGCAGGCGTCACTCCATAGAAGAGACACGAGGGTCGGATCAGGTCCGCCTGCAAAACTGACAGGTGGACCTATCGGATAACCTGTGTGAAAGGACCCTTTGCCCTCGTTCACACCGAGGGCTGGTTTGAAATCCGCATTTCAGTCCGACTTTGGGGAGCAATTTGACAGACATCTATGCGAGTTCACGAACTGATGTCTATTGAAATTTGCCCCGAAGTCACCAAAAGGAGTGCAGAAACTACATTTGGGAATCGTTGCGGCCCCGCCAAGTCTGCGTCGCACAGCGGCGACGGGCTCCAATTTGGCATGCGATTTGACATGTCAAATCACATGCCAAATCGGCCCAAAGTGAACGTGTAGCTAGGAAAAGAGTCACTCGTGTTATCAATCACCCTATGCCTTTGACACAAGCCTAAAGTCCATATACACAGGCCATAAAAATAAATGGACCTCAAAAACCTAAGGTTAAAGAGCTACAAAGAAACATTATCCAACCCAGTTAACATTCCCCAAATTTTTTCATGCAACCCATTCTCAATATACCACATCACAACGTTTGCGTGAAACCATGCTATCCCACGATCCGCAGCTCCTAAAGCTGAGGTTTCGGCTTAGATTCACGTACCACATTTGTAGTACATCTTTCCCATCTTCCACAACACCTGTTCTACGATGACCTGTGGAATCTTAAGGACACAGTCAGTCCCCATGGGTGCAGTGATCACAGAATAAGTGCTAAATGTTGGTGGATTACATCAAACCGTCTGCGAGCGTAAAGGTTTGAGACCTCACCAGTGTGATGATTCACAATCATAATCCAATGAGTAGGCTGAAAACAGCTTACGGTTACAGGAAGTTACAGTGCTGTAGGCACAGGAAAGTGATGTTGCACTCTATGTATAATGGGATGTGTGAATCATAGGGAGCAAAAGATGATAAATTACCCATCGCTATGGTGATTACTTTAAAGAAGAATGTTGAAACATTTACTTCAGAAGGGTCACTTTTGATAATACAAATAAAATATATAACAACTTACTTTATTATAGACATACTTTGTCTCCTACTCTGCTCACATCAGCTTATCTTTGTACATACACTAGCCGGCCACTTTATTAGTTACACTTGCTAGTACACTAAGGTAAGGGGGGTGGGTTACTGATATAGGGGGGGACCTTTATATCAGTGCCCCCTTACATTATTGTATTCTCTCCCCGTTACATTAGTGACCCCCGTCTCCATCCCCCACCCTCTGCGGTGCCACCAACACCCCCTGTCTCTAACACCCCCTGCCTCCAATCTCCCCATGCGGTGCTACCACAGCCACCATCACCCCCTGCCTCCAATCTCCATGCGCAGTTCCAAGCCGAACCGATCTCGGCTATTTTTACTGCCACAGACATTTACGAATGGGGGGAGTGCCCGTTTTTACAAACTGTCTGTAAAAGTACAGACGGTTGGCAACACTAACCCACCCCCCCCAGACTGGCCTGGGGGCACTGTCACTAACCTCCTCTCAGGTGCACCTTGCAGGGCTCAGTCAGATCCAGCTTGGTGGCTCTGGTTTTCCTATAATCTCCTCTGCACAGTCCACACACATCTGACTTCTCCCCATGACCCCCATTTTGGCGGTGCTCCCACTCTTGACTCCTCTTCAGACTCCCTCAGAGACTACAAAACATGATACAGGAGATTTCAGAGGCTGTGGGCATAGAACAGGAGATGGTTAGAGACTGATGACAGGATACTAAAGATGGTCAGAGACTGCAGACATTATACAAGAGATCAATGCAGCCTCACCGTGCCCGTCCACGCAGCCTTATCAGTCAGTGCCTGGATTACCCATAGCAGACATCCCATGCCATAGAGCCAAGTGTGAAATGTTCGGCCGCGCTGTGACAAAGGTCCCTGCCCTCCTCCAATACCAGCTTGTGTAATAGACAGAACACAGCATCCATCACACAAGATGGTCTAGGAGGAGGGCGTGTCTTGACACAGCGCGGCCAAACATTTCACACGCCGCTCCGTGACACAGCAGTCTCCAGTTGAGGAGAGGGAGGAGGAGGCAGGGGAGCGCTGCAGCTGCCGCTTAGCTCAAAGCGACCCCAGGGCAGGCAGCCTACCGGGAATGTCCCAGTAGGCCAGTCTAGGCCTGGTACACTAAGGTTATAAAGGGATGGACATGGTCAGTAAATACTAGAGGCCCCGCCTGGTGAGAAGTCATTTTCGGCCCCTCACCCCGCTTCTCAACTCGCTAGCTGCATGGGAGAAGAGGTAAGAAGTCAGCCCCCCTCGCTTCTCACTTTAATGTAAGATGCCATTTCCGACAGCAAAACACCCCCTCCCTCCGCTTCTCAACTTTAATGGGACGTGTCACTGTCGACAGCGCCCCCCCCCCCCCCTCCACTTCTCAACTTTAGTGTGACATATCATTTTCGGCTTTTCAACTTTAATGTGACATGTCATTTTGCTTAGGGCCCCAGGAAGGTCAGGATTGGCACTGTCAGCAACAATACTCAGGTAGGCCGTTGGGATTAAAACGATGCTCATCTTGTAGAAGGGGCCCAAAGTGTGCCGAGAAAACATCCCCCCACACCATTAAATAACCACCACCAGCCTAAGGGCTCTTTCACACGTGCGTTCCGTTTTTCGGTCCGCTCCGTGTGTCCGTCAGCTCAGCGGGGGGCTCTCCGCTGAGCTGTCGGGCGGACAGGGCAGTCCCCGCACACTATTCCCTATGGGGAATCGGATGGAAACGGACCGTCTGTCCGTTTGCATCCGATCCGTTTGGCCGGACGGAAGAAAAATAGGACATTCTTCCGTCCGAAAAAAACGGATGTGGATCTGGCGGACGTTAGCGGATGCATCATCCGCTAACGGATCCGCTCCCATAGGGAAGCATTGAGGTCCGTTACCGGACGTCCAAAAAACGGACGAACGGATGTGTGAAAGAGCCCTAAGACATTAATATAAGGCAGGATGGACCCATGCTTTCATGTTGTTTACGCCAAATTCTGACCCTACTATCTGAATGTCGCAGCTGAACTTAGACCAGACATGTTTTTTCTCAATCTTCCATCCAATTTTGGTGAGCCTGTGCAAATTATATCCTCAGTTCCCTGTTCTTAGCTGACAGGGAACCGAGGATATACAGTGGTCCCCCAGTGTTGTATTCTGCTGCTGTAGTCCATCTTCAAATTGTAATGTGTTGTGCGTTCAGAGATGGTATTCTGCATACCTTGGGTGCAATGAGTGGTTATTTGAGTTACTGTTTCCATCATCTCAAACCAGCCTGCCCATTCTTCTCTGACATCAACAAGACATTTCTGTCCACACAATTGCTGCTCACTTGATATTTTTCAGGCCATTCTCTGTAAACCCTAGAGATAGTTGTGTGTGAAAATCCCAGTAGATCAATAGGCTTTGAAATACTCAGACCAGCCCGTTTGGCACCAACAACCATGTCACATTCAAAGTCACTTAAATCCCCCCCCCCCCCCCAATTAATTTTCACCTAAATATATTGGAGTTGCTGCCATGTAATTGGCCGATTAGCAATTTGTGTTACCAAGCAATTGAACAGGTGTACCAAAAAGTGACCAGTGAGTGTATAGTTAGGTTGCAAAAGACATTAGTCCATCTAGTAGTTAAAAAAAAAAAGCACACGCACACTATGAATACATGATCCAATACCCATAGTTGATCAAGAGGAAGCCAAAAAAAAAGAAAAAAAAGCATGGACTAATTCGTTCAAATGGGGAGAAAATAAAAATTCATTCCTGATCCCCTAGGCGGCAATCAAATATTCCCTGGGTCAACTACCCCTGGCGTGATGACATCTAAAAATGTGTATCCCGTTTTATGTTGTGCATTGCAGAATGCATCCAACTCTTTTTTTTAAAACAATCCACTGAGCTGGCCAGAACGAGTTCTTGGAGTCTAGTCCACATCTTATTGTGAAGAAGCCTTTTCATATGTAAAGGTTTTCCCCTGCAATGACCTGAAAGTGAATAACTCTACAGAAATGTCTGTATATGGACCACAAATAAAGATGGTCCAAGCCAGTGGTTCTCAACCCTGTCGTCAAGTACCCCCCAAAAGGCCATGTTTTGGGAATTTCTCCTAGATAAAATATATGTCCAAAATTCCAAGCCATGGACTCCGATTTAAAGCACCTCCGATTTAAAGCAGTGTCCGCTCCATGTGGCAAGGGGTGCAGGGCCGGATTTCCCACAAGGCCACCGAGGCCAGGCCTCGGGGCGGCAGTGGGTGAAGGGGCGGCGCCGCTCCTGCGGCAAATTTTCGGCTTTTGCGGCCGCCCCCGCACTAACATAGCCCCCCGTGGGCGGCTGGAATTTGCTACTTAGGCAGTATAACTATTTTGCGCCGCCCGCCGCTGGAGGTCCGCGGCCAGCGGGGAGATAATGTCTCCGCCGGCAGGCATTTTCAAGAAGACCACATACTAGTTATTTCCCCCCAGGTCGTCCCGATTAATATGCAAAATGGCCACGGCACTCGCGGCCTTTTTTTTTTTTTTTGATGAAGTCGGGCAGATGCTGGGACTTGAACACAACAGTAGGCGGCAGGCCACACAAAAGCCCTGCGATTGGCCGAACAGTGTCATGTGCGGCCGCACGCTGTGGAATTCTGGGACATGTAGTTATGATTTTGATGATGTGAGGCTCACATGACATGTCCCAGAATTCCACAGCGTACGGCCGCACATGACAATGTTCGGCCAATCACAGGGCATTTGTGTTGCGAGCGCCCTGCAAATGGATCGACTAAGACGGAGCTGGTCACGTGTCGATGCGCCAAGGGCGCTGTGTATTTCTGAGGTCTCGGTCTTATCTACCCCCCCATCCCGTTTCAGCCATGCTTCTCTGTCAAACCACCTCCTCTATGTCAGCTCACCCCCCACCCCCCCCTCTGTCAGTCCACCCCCCTCTGTCAGTCCACCGCCCACTCCCCTCTGTCAGCCCACCCCCCCTCCTGTCAGCCCACAGCCCACCCCCCCCTCTGTCAGCCCACAGCCCACCCCTCTGTCAGCCCACTGCCCACCCCCCCTCCTGTCAGCCCACAGCCCACCCCCCCTCCTGTCAGCCCACAGCCCACCCCTCTGTCAGCCCACTGCCCACCCCCCCTCTGTCAGCCGCTGACTGTATCACTTGGCCCATGTGTGTGTGTGTGTGTGTGTGTGTGTGGGGGGGGGGGGGCGGCATTGAAGGACCCGGCCTTGGAGCGGCACAGGGAGTAAATCTGGGCCTGAGGGGGGGCAATTGCCCCCCTGGAATCGTAAGAGAACACACTTGACTTGCCCCCTGTGTTGCAATGGCTGCCACAGACTTTTTTCTAAATCTGCTGCTGGCCTAGGGCCTAGCCTAGGGCTGCTCTTAGTCTGTTCCGACTTATTCACTGCGATACATACAAACACATGCTTCCCTCCCTCCTCACCCCCGGCCTGAGCATCAGATTGGCTCCACTGCGCGGGCCTCCGCTTAACATCCCGGCTGTTCTGTTCCGTGATTGGCTGCCTCAGCCTGCCTGGCTGTGTAAATGTATGTTGCACTTGCTATGCCTATGCCAATCCGGCGCCAGCTCCTTCCACAGGCACGTGGCGTGCAGTGGGCGAGACGAGAGAGAATATCGCTGAAGAACCACAGGTAACAGCAGCAGTGCCACATACACACATATATATTTTCCCAGCAATAGTTCAGCTCAGCTGTCCAACCCCTGTCCCCCCCCCGAAAAAAAGTTCAGCAGACACCCATGCCTGTGCAAGATAAAATAAAAACTTGCAAACATGCCTCGTCAGGCAACAAAACCTGGTCCTTGCTGGCCATCCACCTGCCAACATGATGCCAATCTACCCTGCACCTGTGAGCGGTCACCTGCCAGCCAAGCAATTGGCAGCCCGCTGTCTGCCAAGTGCTGGGTCTGCTGCTCTTGCTACCATCTGCTCTCCATGCTTTGGAGGCCACTGTCTCACTACCAATGGCCCCTGAGATGGAGCTGCAAGAGGCCTTCATCTGTATGTCAGGCTCTACCATCAGGGACATGACACAGACACCTTTCACTTGGCACTTGTGGGTTCAACCAATCTTGTTTTTTGTTCAATTCTCCTTTAAAGGGGGCAGGGGGTGTGTCCTATGCCTGTATACGTTTGTTGATAGGTGTCCCTCATTCCCATCTCAAAATGTTGGAAGGTATGCAGTTTGTAGTAATGTTACTGAACAATAGATGATCGAGTTGTTGATGCAACAGCCACACATCCATCTAAGCACATGGTTATGTTTACATGACAGAAGTCTCTTCCTCTATTTTAGCCAGTTCCTCTAAAAATATGGAACTGCCCTGGTTTGCAGCCCAAGGTCTTTCTGATGGCTCACCAACCCACTTGCTCTATATCTATCTAATATAATAAGTGCAATGTCTCCAACATTCACAACAACCAGTATGATCAGTCTTTTGGTTATGGTGCCCACTCACAAGCGCATCTATCTACTGTAAAATTCCAAACCCCCCTAAAAAAAAAAGTGAGGGAAGGAAAAGAAGGGGTGGGGGAGGCGATGCTAAATAATGTCCTGGCTGTTTAGATAACTTGGTGACCCGTTGCATCACCCTTGTTTTGATTGGCAGCGGAAGAAATCTGCTTATTTTCCAAATTGGCCTGCTTGCCTGTCCTGACCACTTTAGGCCTCATGCCCACTGGACATTTTAACAGCTGCTTGTAGGGGCACCTGGGAGTTTTTTTTTTCTCCTCCAGTCTCCAAACTCCCCTGCATGTTAGCCTATGTGTCCATGCATGCACATCATTTGTTTTATAGTGTTTAGTGACAGAAGAGTTTAGAGACAGGAGTGCAGCACCCTGATGTTTAGTCAGGGTTGCCAGTAAAGCCCCTGGCTACGTTTAGAGCTGGTGCTATGTTAAATTTAGAGGAGAATTCAAAGAAATAGTTGGCTCTGAATTGGTTTGACTGTTTAAATTTGGGTCTCTGCTCTAGCTTGGCTGTGCTGTGGGCTAACCTTTCGTTCGGGGACTCCCATCACCCCCCAAAAGCAGGTGGCAGCAGTGGGGTCAAGTGAGTCTGAGTATCACTCCTTAGCAGCCAGTCAGGGGTTGGCTGCCTCGCTGTGCATGCTGGAGAGGGGTATAAAGGGGGCAGACCCCATTGCCTCAAAGTTATTCCTCGTGTGGGGACTACCATTGGGGTAGCCATTCCACGACACCCCCACATTTGGCCCTCCTGGCCGGGCTGTGCGTGGGTAGCAGTGTTCCTGGTTGGCCCGGAGCAATTGATCTGCTGTGTGAGCCCAGCAATCGACTGGGTCCCCAATCTGGAGGGGGTCCCGAGCTGTCCATCCAATTGGAGGAAGCTGACCGTGAGGAGTCTGTCCGAAGGATACCGAGCACTCAAGGCTGGTGTTCCAGGAGGGGCCTGTCCATTCATCGGGGGACTACCTGGGATCTGACAGGCTGGATGTTGGTCGCCTGTCAGTCGCTAATTTTGAAAAACAACCTAAAGGAGATCCAGGTGCTGAATACTACTGAGAGATTCCTACTGAGAGAGGATTCTGGATCATAATTGTCTCCATTCATTTAGGAGGGTCTGTGGGTCTGTGGCAGAGACTTGATCCTAAGTTTGAGTGACACTCTGGCTGTCAGTCTGGTGAGAGAGACCTGTCCAGATGCGCTACACCCATTCCGGTAAAGTGTTGTTGGAAGGAGGACGGTTTCTCGTATACAGTTACACCTGAATCTGCTGTCTCCTATTCGCTATCCTTTCACCTGTCTACTGTTTAATCGTTTTTACCCGGCTGGGTAATAAAAGCACAGAAAAGACATTCCCTTTACTACAACGCTCATCAAGTACCCTATACGGTGGAGATACAGAGGTAGCATGCCACCCAAAACAAACCAGCAGCTTCTATGGGGGCAGTGCTACACTAAAAAATGTACCTGCCAAGTGTAGCTGCCTTGTACAGTTGATAGGAGATCAATTAATTCCACCCCAACTCTGGAATTGCTGCACTTCTCTCTTCTGTCACTAGATGGCCTGGTATCTGGTGGCATTAGATAAGACAAGGGCAGATTCGGAATAGATGGGGTGTCTCAGCCAACAGGCATTGATTTTCTTTGTTCACTTGGCCTGCTGGGAGAGCCTATTTATTTGGGCGAGGTCAGGTGATCAGGATTCTGTGCCACCTAGACGGCTGCCAGGGGCGGACTGACAACTCATGGGGCCCCGGGCAATAGAAGATTATGGGGTGCCTGGGCTTACTGATGGCCACCATGCCAGGAGGCAGTGCAGAGGCGGGGCAGCTAAAATCTCGGGATTTTCACATCAAACGCATGTCGGTTTCGGACATATCAGGGACAGATGTAAAAAAAAAAATAAAAAAAAAATAAACAAACAGATTTTTACACACTGTCCCTGGTTTTACTGAGCCTGGCATCCCTGATGGGGCCCCCTAGTGGCATGGGGCCCTTAGGCAGTGTCCGAGTGACTCAATGGTCAGTCCACCCCTGACGGCTGCCTGAGCGGACGTGTATTGTACTGCCCCAGGCTCCTAGGCCAGAGCCAGAGCCCGAGGCCTATCATGGGAACATCTGGCTGCTAGGCTATCTGAGAGCCTATCCAGAAGCAGGAAAGCAGTGTAAGGTTGGGACTGCGGCTTGCGGTCCAACCAGAAGTGCTGGTTCTCCGGCCGGAGAACCTGTCATGGTCGGAGGTAGAGGGGAAGCTGTCACCACTAAGGGACCATTCGCAAGGGACTTCTGGGTATTCACCCTTCAATTAAAGTGAGATCTTGAGTCAGGCACACATGTGAATATGGAATAAAACTCTGAGAATATGGTTACACCATCATTATTTGACTCCCTAGCTGATGCTCATATCCTGATATAGCAAACAATTATTTTTGTAGCGCTATCCCTGGAGGAGCCGCTGGTTGATTGTTGGGTCCGGCACATTACATGACTCTTTCGTTGTCTAGGGGTGTGATGCAGGAAACAAAGTAGTGAGCGGAGGTCCAGACATTCAATAAAGTCCTCCAAGGCTTCACCTCCAGGCCAACACAGCCAACATCAACTTCAGTTAGGAAGAAAAAGGTTGACGAGAGTAAAGGAATGAACTTGCAGTGTCAGGCCTGGATGTAGATGGGCAATCCAGCCCTTAGTAACAACGATCTGTAATGGATGATTAGGGGCGAATCCTTCCAATGGACTCCAGCCCGGGTCACCAGGAGACAGTAATGCGTACCTGTAGCATCCCGGTCACCAGATCCCCGATTAGTGCGGCACTCGGCCTGAGAGCCATTTCAATGGAGCCTGGAACCCAGTGGATCACTGGGGTCTTTCGCCTGTGATTGAGGCTCGATGAAGCCTGCAAGCCTGGCCAGGAGGGCCTCGCTGGCGGGGCCCATAGGTGCGCACACCCTGAAGGTGGATGCCGCACCCAGCACCGGGACCCCGCAAAGGTTTTTGAACACATGACACCTGTCACAGATATACTCCTCCCCAGCATGCCCTGCGAGGGAAGAACTCCTCTAATTGGCTGCTGGGGAAGACTTGCTCTGCCAGAACCCCCGCTGGCGCCAACTGCTGGCCGGAGATGATACCACATCCCTAGAATGCAGATTGGCCCAGGAGACCTTTCTGGAGCGACAAAAGTCATAATTTAAATAAACCACGAATAGGAGCAACGTAGCTCTCCCATTCCAACTAACTTAAGCGTAGTGCCCATACTGAAAGTAAGGGGGCGCTACATTTTTTTTTTCACAATCAAGGGCAAACACAATCTTATATTCTCTCTCGGATACCCCAACTTTTTGCCTGATTCTATATCTCCTGCCCCATAATTTGGTACTCCCCCTGGTCCTGCCTATCAGCAGTCCCATGGGTTTCCACCCGGTAACTGTCCTGCAACCAACCAGGGGCTCTTGTGAAGATCAGAAACTTCTAGATCCTACATCTCAGTAAGAACCCTCCTGAACCCACTGGTGACATACAGGATCTACTAAAATCCATGCCACATCTAATATCTTGACTTTTTTTTTTTTTTTTTTAAGCTACTTCAATGCATACTTTCTACTTTTAAGATTTACAAGTTGCTTTTTATTTTCAACATCGTTGAATTTCAGTCCACACTTTAGAATGATACAGTGATCAAGCTATTTGCAAGCCGTTGACAGATGTAAGTGTGTGTTAGGTTTGGCTATTAATACATTTTGAAGATGCAAAGTGGAGTCATTTGCCAGTTGGCAGAATCACTGGCCTGCAAGTATTTATATTGTCATATCAAGTTATAAAGTAAACAGGATGATATACAGTGGGGGGAAACCTGCCGATTTTGCAGGTTTTCCTACTTTAAAGTATGTAGAGGTTTGCAATTTTTATCATAGGGACTCAAACTGTGAGACCAAAAACTAAAAAAAAAAAAAAAAAAAAAAATCACATTGTATGATTTTTAAATATTTAGTTTGCATTTTATTGCATGACATAAGTATTTGATCACTTACCAATCAGTAAGAATTCCGGCTCACAGATCTGTTTGTTATTTTTTTCCTTTAACCGATTGCCGACCTGCCGCCGCAGTTTTAGGGCGGCAGGTTGGCTCGGCTGAGCGAGATCACGTAATATTACGTCATCTCACGAATCAGCCAATAGGGGCGCATGCGCACCGCCGAAGGCGTGCGCCCCCCTCTCGCCCCTGGTCCCGACGCGTGTGTCTGGCGGGTGCGATCACCGCCGGACACCCGCGATCGTTCGTTACAGAGCGAGAACGGGGAGCTGTGTGTGCAAACACACAGCTCCCGGTCCTGTCAGGGGGAGAAAAGCCCGATTGGCTGTTCATACAATGTATGACCAGCGATCAGTCATTTCCCCAAGTCAGTCCCCCCCCCTTCAGTCAGAACACACACAGGGAACATAATTAACCCCTTCCTCGCCCCTTGTGTTAACCCCTTCCCTGCCAGTGACATTTTTATAGTAATCAATGCACTTCTATAGCACTGATCGCTATAAAAATGCCAATGGTCCCAAAAATGTGTCAAAAGTGTCCGCCATATTGTCGCAGAACCGATAAAAAAACGCTGATATTACTAGTAAAAAAAAAAAATATATTAATAAAAATGCCATAAAACGATGCCCTATTTTGTAGACGCTATAACTTTTGCCCAAACCAATCAATAAATGCTTATTGAGATTTTGTTAATGAAAAATATGTAGAAGAATACGTATCGGCCTACACTGAGGAATTTTTTTTTTTTTTATATATATTTTTGGGAACATTTATTACAGCAAAAAGTTAACAAATATATTTTATTTTCTGAATTGTCGCTCTATTTTTGTTTATAGCGCAAAAAATAAAAAACGTGCAGAGGTGATCAAATACCACCAACAGAAAGCTTACAGAGGACGCCAATTTTGTTTGGGAGCCATGTCGCACGACCGCGCAATTGTCAGTTAAAGCGACGCAGTGCCGAATCACAAAAAGGGGCAAGGTCATTGACCAGCAATATGGTCTGATGGTGAAGTGGTTAAGAAGCCCTCCTGTTCTCCACTCATTACCTGTATTAACTGCACCTGTTTGAACTCGTTACCTGTATATAAAAAAAAAACCTGTCCACACACTCAGACTCCAACCTCTCCACAATGGCCAAGACCAGAGAGCTGTGCAAGAACATCATTCCCCCCCCCTCGTCCCTAAGTAATTGGTAAACACAAAACTGAACAGTACATTTTCCCCATCATCTGAGATAAACGAATTGCCCGTACACACAATCAGAAAATCGTACGAAAAATACAGCCGATTGGCTACCATGCACAGCTGCACCCGATTTTGCACTCTTCAGTTTTAGTAAAATGACACTTGTGTGTAATAGAGGCAGTGGCGATGACATTTTTTGGGGGGAGCAAACCCCTCCAGGTCCGTACTTGCCCATCCTCGGCTGTCACAGCTCCTGATACCCGGCGGGTTGCTGAACCGGAATCAACGCGATAGCGAATTCTGACGATTCGCTATAGTCAAAAGTGGAAGGGTTCGGGGCACAGTGCTCTGCGCCCCAAGCACAATGTTGAACAAGCCAATTAGAGCCTCAGGCTTGAATCATGTTCTTGTTTAACATTGACGGACCTAATTGACTTCTATTAGTTTGGTGCCCCTGCCAAGCCAGGGACCAAGCAAGTTAGCAGGGGTGACGCTTTTATAGGAGGTGATCAGAACAGGGTGGTGATGCTTTGAACGCAAAAGGCTGTGTGCCCACATTATCCCATGACAGTAATCTTAACTGAAATAAACCAATTTAATCGCGCAAAAATGTTTCATAAAAGGAAAGTTTCACAGGTAACCACGTTATACACCAAGTATATTAACAGCTCTTTAAACAAACACATACCCTATAATACAGCGGTATATTTGACATGAGCTGTATTCCCTTCCTGGTATTTGGACAGATAAAGCTCAGTTCTTGTGCATAGGGATCTTGCGATGTGTACGTATGTGGTCAAACACTGACATTTTTAGTTTTGAATATAGTGGGGAAGAATTAAAGTTTCAGGTGTAAAATTTTGTCTGTGACTCCCATTGGAGAGATTTCCCCTCACTTCCTCTCCATGTGACACCAGTAAAATAAAATGGGGGTCAGAAAGGCACAGAAAACAAAAATACTGGCAAAAGTTGAACCCTCCCACACTACACAAAATGTTGACAAAAGGGAATCAAAATCCAACAAAACATTTTCCAACCTAACAGGAGTGGCCGGTCCATTAGGGGTGCAGGCATGCGGGGATACATGCAGGGTGTCGGACTCAGCCCCCCCCCCCCCCCAAGCCACATGTTAATAGCCCGAGGCCCCAACTGGCTTGAAAAAGGTTGGGCTCAGGGCGCAGAACCCACCCATTTGTGGCAATGGCGATATCAATATTTGCCGTTTTCTGGCTTCTCCCAGCCAATCAGGGCAGGAGGCAGACTGTGTTAGCCGAGGAAGCTGTGGAGGGGCCAAACTCTGCCGTGGATGGACCGAGTGCGCATGGTTTTGGGGAACGACGACCCTTGCTGTGGAGGGGCCGAGTACAGAGGGCCATGCCACTGAGGAGCCGAGTGTGGGGACCATGCTGTGGAATGTGGACCTAGGGGGGGTTGTTTGCTGCCCCCCTTAAAAGTTTAGTACTGGCTGCCACTGCTGTCTAACGGCTCATAGCTTGGCTCTGCTCTTTTTTTTTTTTTTATATAGGAGCAGTGGTCTTTAACCACTTCCTTACTGGGCACTTATAACCCTTCCTGACCAGGTGAAATTTCAGCTTCTGGCACTGCGTCACTTTAACTGACAATTGCATGGTCGTGCGACGTGGCTCCCAAACAAAATTGGAGTCCTTTTTTCCCCCACAAATAGAGCTTTCTTTTGGTGGTATTTGATCATCTCTGCGGTTTTTATTTTTTGCGCTATAAACAAAAAAAGAGCGTCAATTTTGAAAAAAATCAATATTTTTTACTTGTTACTATAATAAATAGCCCATTTTAAAAAAAAAAATTAAATAACATTTTTCTCAGTTTAGGCCGATACGTATTATTCTACATATTTTTGGTAAAAAAAAAGAATCGCAATAAGCGACTGGTTTGCGCAAAAGATATAGCACATACAAAATAGGGGACAGAATTATTATTAATTTTTATAAAAAAAGTTTTTACTAGTAATGGCGGCGATCTGCGATTTTTTATTGGGACTGCAACGTTATGGTGGACACATCGGACACTTTTGACACCATTCACATTTATACTGCTATAAAAATGCACCGATTACTGTATAAATGTGACTGGCAGTGAAGGGGTTAACACTAGGGGGGCATGGATGGGGTTAAATGTATTCTGGGTGTGTTCTAACTGTATGGGGGGAGGGGGGGTGACTGAGGGACACATCATCGGTCACCTCCCCATGTACAAGAGACACAGATCGGTCACCTCACTCCCTGACAGAGACCCATGTTTACACACAGAGATCCATGTCTTGTCCCTGTAACCGCCGATTGCGAGTGCCTGGCGGACATCGCGGCCGCCAGGCACGCGCATCGGCATCTCAGGAATGCAGCGGGCACACGCGCGCCGCCGGCGGCGCTCGCGCGCCCTCTAGTGGCCATTAAAAGCACAGGGCGCATACATGCGCCCTGTCAGATTCAGGACCGCCCGGCGGCCGTCAGGAAGTGGTTAAGCTGTGGCCCTGAAGCCATACGTCGCCCTTTGCTTGCTATTATCCAGCCCTTGGGGAACTATTTTCATCCACTAATACCAACAATGGGGCATAATTGGGGCACCAATGAAAGGACAGAATTCCTCCCAATGACACCAACAAAGAGACAGAATTCCTCCCAGTAACACCAATGATGGGGCACAATTCCCACCCAATGGCACCAATGATAGGGCCCAGTTACTCCCCAAGGCACCAACGATGGACCACAATCCCTCCAATTGACACCAAAGGTGGGGCATTGCGTAATTCCCACGGTCATCAGGACCGCTTCTAACACCAATGGCCATAGTCCGAACCCCCTTCAGTCTGAAGGACAGCAAACTGGCCCTTTGTTTATAAAGTTTGGAGACCCCTGGTATAGACTATATAGCAGTGATGGTGAACCTTGGCACCCCAAATGTTTTAGAACTACATTTCCCATGATGCTTAACTACACTGCAGAGTGCATGAGCATCATGGGAAATGTAGTTTTAAAACATCAGGAGTGCCAAGGTTCGCCATCACTGATATATAGGAACAAATATCTTGA
The DNA here is from genome assembly GCA_029574335.1 of Rana kukunoris. Classification (NCBI taxonomy): domain Eukaryota; kingdom Metazoa; phylum Chordata; class Amphibia; order Anura; family Ranidae; genus Rana; species Rana kukunoris. The sequence continues at coordinate 34,405,604 of CM056050.1, read as the reverse complement.
TCACCACCTAGTCCAAACAGAGAAAGCTTTCCATTAATTGAAAAAATGCAAAGTATTCTCTGAATAGTGCCCATGCTGAACAAGCAATCTGCTTTGTTCAGTAAACAGCAGGGTCGCTGCTCAGCACAGGGCCGGAAGTTGGCAGTGATCAGCGGTGCCTAGTACAGTGATTTCCAGCTTCCACAGGTATCACACATACACACTTACATTGGTCCAGCTTGACAAACGCATACATATTTAGATATAACCTTTAGCCTCCTATAGGCCAAACAAAATGCCAGAAAAACACTGGATGAAAATAGCCCATAATAGCGTTTGATAGCAAATCGCTTCCCAAAAAAAATAATATATATATTATATAATAATAATAATAATATGTAGCACCCCTGTACTTCCAAGTACGGACACTGTTTAAATTTAGAGGGTTACTTAGCGACTTATGTTAAATTAGTCGCTGTGCTGTGCCATTCTGTGTTCCAAAGATGCCTTTCCATCTCGGAGTGACAGGTGGCGGCAGTGGAGTCCAGTGGGAGCGCCTTCCTGCCAGCAGCCAATCAGAGGAGGTTTTCCCTCGCGGGGCATGCTGGGGGAAGGGTACTTCTGTGAGAGTTTGAAGTTGGATCCGGGTGCGGCACCCACCTTCAGGGTGTGCGCACGTCACGGACCCCGGCGAAATGGCCTAGCAGGCCGGGGCGCACGTACCACACGTTGTCTTTGGCTCCGGGACCATGCTGGCCAGGAGCAACTGAAGCTGCAATGGGACCCAGTGACTTATTGGGTCCCCAACCACCTTAAGAGAAGATCCCAAGTGAGTTGTGCTGTTCGGTGGGAAGTCAGTCTGAGGAGAGCCAGGAGGCAGGCGATCCAATAAGGCCTAGACAAACCATCGGGGATCGAGGTGCCGTACATTGGGAGTTTGTCTTATGGCAACCCGTCAGTTGGTCACCTATATCAAGAACTACCCGAGGGAGATTGAGACAACTATTTCTATTGAGAGGGAATTGCTCCATTAAGCTGCATTTCCAGAGCAAGGGCCTGTGGCAGAGGCACCACTCCTATTTCCATTGAGCCAAGTCTGTGGCAGAGGCTTGTCCTCCTTCTCAAGATTCTTAGTGACATTCCGGCTGGCAGTTCTGTGAGAGAGACTGTCCGGGTGCATTATACCCACTCCGGCTGGAGTGGCGACGAAGCAAAGGTACCGTTGAAGCAGGACTGCTTCTACAAATAGTTAAGGCCTGAATCTGCAACTTCCTCCTCTTTTTCACCAACCTTTCTCTAGTCGCCTGAAGTTACCTGTTACCGTGTTGGCACGAGAATAATAGCACAGAAAACGACACCTTGCTGTTTGGACATTCTATCATTGCTCACATCATCTATTCTTCATCATACCCCTAGACATGCTACAGAGGTGACACGCCGATCCCAAATCTATCCACGGCTATACATCGGCTCCTGAGGGGGTAGCGCTACAAATAAATAAATGGAGCTTCTTTTGGGGCATATCACACACACACACACACACACGTCGGCAGAATGGCACATCAACGTATATAGGACCGGGACCGTGGGATTCGCGGACCCGATCGCCGCTGCAGTGCGGCGATCCGTCCCTGGAGCGGAAGAACGGGGAGAGCCATGTGTACACAAGGCTTCCCCGTGCTTCTCTGTGGCCGTAGCATCGATCGCGTCATCCCTGTAATAGGGGGACGCGATCGATGACGTCACACCTACAGCCACACCCCCCTACAGTTGTAAACACAACACATAGGTCACACATCCCCTACAGCGCCACCTGTGGTTAACTCCCAAACTGCAACTGTCATTTCCACAGTAAACAATGCAATTTAAATGCATTTTTTGCTGTGAAAATGACAATTGTCCCAAAAATGTGTCAAAATTGTCCTTAGTGTCCGCCAGATTGTCGCAGTCACGAAAAAAAAAAAAAAAAAAAAAATAAAAAAAAAAAAATCGCTGATCGCGATATTAGTAGTCAAAAAAAAAAAATTTAATAAAAATGCAATAAAACTATCCCTTATTTTGTAAACGCTATAAATTTTGCAAAAACCAACCGATAAACGCTTATTGCGATTTTTTTTACCAAAAATACGTAGAACAATACGTATCGGCCTAAACTGAGGAAAAAAAAATGTTTTTTTTATATATTTTTGGGGGATATTTATTATAGCAAAAAGTAAAAAATATTGCATTTTTTTTTAAATTGTCGCTCTATTTTTGTTTATAGCGCAAAAAATAAAAACCGCAGGAGGTGATCAAATACCACCTAAAGAAAGCTCTATTTGTGGGGAAAAAAGGACGCCAATTTTGTTTGGGAGCCACGTCGCACGACCGCGCAATTGTCAGTTAAAACGACGCAGTGCCGAATCGCAAAAAGGGGCAAGGTCCTTTACCTGCATTTTGGTCCGGGTCTTAAGTGGTTAAGCAATGCCTGTATATTCTTGAGGTCTATGGACCTCAAGTCGCATCAAAGTGGGACCAAAGTAGAGCAAGGGCTACTTTGAAGTCGCACACATATGAACAGTACTCATTGGAAATCATGGGGTATGAATTGTCATATGACTTTGCAGTCGCAGTAGTGGAAACCGAGCCTTAAACCGAACACACATGGTTCTGTGGCTGATTAAGGAGGTAATGGAACTCACTTGGTGCCTTATCTGCATTAAATTAGCCTCAGAACTTGTGTCATTCATATATGCTCAGGTTTAAAGGGATGAGGTGGCAACCCTGTGCTAATCACAGGCAGTGAGATATTTCCCAATCTCTACATCGGGACAATATCTCCCTGACTGCGATTAGCGCAGCACCGACTTCCTGGCGGGCTCTGCACGTGGAGTGTGCAAACAAGTCGGAGCTCATCCCTAGTAAACAGTAAGGATGAGCTCCACATGCAGAGCCCGCCAGGAAGTTGGCACTGCGCTGCACTAATCACAGGCAGTGAGACATTGTCCTGATGCGTGGCTGCAGAGATTGGGAAATGTCTCACTGCCTGGAGCGGTTTTTTTTTTCAGAGCCCAAAGGCCCCTTTTACACTGGGGCGTTTTTCGAGTGAAGCCTCATCTGCAATCCCAATGTTCTGGTAAAGCACCGCTAAGACCCTAACTTTTTAGGGCGTTTTTGCAGTGCCTCGGTGTGAAAGGGTAAGGCGTTTTTACAGCGCTTTCAATTCATTTAAATGGAGAGGGACGTTTTTGGAGCGTTTTTTTTCAGCGCCCAAAGGCCCCTTTCACACTGGGGCGTTTTTCGAGCGTTATTCGAGGGAAGCCTCATCTGCAATCCCAATGAGCTGGTAATGCACTGCCAAGACCCTAACATTTTAGGGCGTTTTTGCAGTGCCTCAGTGTGAAAGGGTAAGGCGTTATTACAGCGCTTTCAATTAATTTAAATGAAGAGCCATAAGCCATACCTCCCAGCCATCCCTGATTTTGCGGGAACGTCCCGCGATCAATCCCCCCGCTCTGCCAAAACCCCTCCCCAACTAAACAACTCAGAACCCACGGAAGGAACTCCGATCCGCGGATCCCCCCCGCTCAACAACTCCGATCCGCGGATCCCCCCCCGCGCTCAACAACACCGATCCGCGGATCCCCCCCCCGCTCAACAACTCCGATCCGCGGATCCCCCCCCGGCTCAACAACAACTCCGATCCGCGGATCCCCCCCCCGCTCAACAACTCCGATCCGCGGATCCCCCCCCGCTCAACAACTCCGATCCGCGGATCCCCCCCCTGTTCAACAACTCCGATCCGCGGATCCCCCCCTGCTCAACAACAACTCCGATCCGCGGATCCCCCCCCCCGCTCAACAACTCCGACCCCCCCCCGCTCAACAACTCCGATCCGCGGATCCCCCCCCCCGCTCAACAACTCCGACCCCCCCCCCGCTCAACAACTCCGATCCGCGGATCCCCCCCCCGCTCAACAACTCCGATCCGCGGACCCCCCCCTCGCTGAACAACTCCGATCCGCGGACCCCCCCTCCCACTGAATAACTCAGATCTGGGAAACCCCCCCCGCTCAACGACTCCGATCCGCAGACCCCCCCCCCCGCTCAACAACTCCGATCCGCGGACCCCCCCCCCCCCCCGCTCAACAACTCCGATCCGCGGACCCCCCCGCTCAACAACTCCGATCCACAGACCCCCCTCCCACTTAACTCAGAACCCCCCCCCCCGCTCAACAACAAGGTGTCCCTCATTCCCATCTCAAGAAGTTGGGAGGTATGCCCAAATGCTGCTTGCAGGACTCAGTGTGAAGGGGTCCATTGAGATGCATTTTTAATGCTAAAACGCTGTAAAGACGCTTCAGTTTGTAAGGGGTCATACAGTTGCGCGCCCCATGGCCACCATTGCTTCCTAGAGTTAGACAATGGCAGCCTTGGCTTTGCAGGTGAGAGCCCCCCTGGCTCCATCTCTTTGCAGCAATGAAGAAAAGTTTGGACTTACCTTCACCCTTGTTCTGGTGTCTTCTGGAGGTTCCCAGAACACAGACAGGCAAAACCAAACTCCTCCAGACCAGCCAAGGTCAGACCCAGCAATCAGATCCTCCTAAAAGTTCCTCCTTGGAGCTTATCCTCTTCAGTTTGTGACTTGCACATATCCTACAGAAAGTTACTAAGACTCCCCCCAGCCAAGAGAGCCTTTTATAAGTGAGAGTACAGTAGAGAGAGATTACAGCTCCAGCCGCCTACAGCCTGCACAAGTCTCCCTCCCTCCTTCCCTGACACTGGAGCTGACTACAGGTCAGCACAGCAGAGACACATGTGAGCAGACTGTGCCTCATTCCCTGGCTGGGTGTCAGGTCTCTAATAATCAACCTGTTGGGATCTGCTGGAGTCCTGGGGCAGGTAGACTCCGGCAGCACCTGGGACTGAGCGCTCGTCTCACTTCAGTTTACAAAGAAATACATTCTATTATATAAACTTATTACAGCAAAACCTTGGTTTCAGAGCGTTCTGCAAGACAAGCAAAACATTTTAACCACTTCCATACCAGACACCTCTGCACCTTCCTGCCCAAGCCAATTTCCAGCTTTCAGCGCTGTCACAATTTGAATGACAATTGCGCGGTCATGCTACACTGTACCCAAACATTTATTTTATAATTTTGTTCCCACAAATAGAGCTTTCTTTTAGTGGTATTTGATCACCTCTGCGATTTTTATTTTTTGCGCAACAACTAAAAATAGACCGACATTTTTGAAAATTTTTTTATTTATTTTTTCTGTTATTTTTTTGTAAATAAGTAAGTTTACTTTTTCAATTATTGGCACTGATATGGCGGCACTGATGGGCACCAATGAGGTGGCACTGATGGGCACCGATGAGGTGGCACTGATGGGCACTAGTAGGTGGCGCTGGTATGCTGCACTGATGGGCACTCATAGGCGGCACTTATGGGCACTCATAGGCAGCACTGATGGGCATTCATAGGCGGCACTGATGGGTGGCACTGATGGGCACTTATGGGTAGCACAGATGGGCACTGATAGGTGGGCACTGGGCATAGATGGGCACTAAGAGATGGCACTGATGGACACTGGATGGCACTGATGGACACTGGGTGGCACTGATGGACACTGGGTGACACTGATGGACACTGAGGGGTGGCACTGATGGCATTGCTGGGCATTATTACAGTCAGTGCCCATGTTGCCAGTCAGTGCCCATTTGTGGGCACTGATTGGCATTGATTGTGTTCAATTATTTATTTATTTTTATTGTCTTTTTTTTTGCTCTATTGAGCACCGGGGGGGCACTCCCTGGTGGTCCAGTGTTGGCATCCAAGGGGTGGCTGCACTGATAAACAATGTCAGGAGAGCCACCGATTGCCGCTCTCCTCAACTCGCGTCTGTCAGACGCGAGTGAGAAAGAGCCGATCAACGGCTCTTCCTGTTTACATCGTGATCAGCCGTGATTGGACACAGCTGATCACGTGGTAAAGAGCCTCCGTTGGAGACTCGTTACCGAGATTGGAGATGCAGGGTGTCAGACTGACACACCACCGATCGCTGCGCACCCCCAGTCAGGACTTCAGAACCACTTCCCGGACGTCAATTGACTACTGACCGGGCGGGAAGTGGTTAAGCAATGTCTTGATATAAGAGTAACTTTCTTGTCACAACTGAGTATAAAATAGAAGAGAGGAGCCTCTAAGTGTAGCAATATGATTACATTTAATGAAGGTACAACATTTAGAAACTCACATGGTTGATGATTAAAAGACGCACATCTAAGTATGCAGGGACCCGGGGTCCACATAAACTATTCTCCTCACCGCCATTGACGTTACCCCCTCCACAAGCTATTCAAGCCTCACTTTCAGATCGCTGTACTGCAGGGTAGTCTTCCCGGTCACGATTGCAGACAGCTTTACCCCCTCGATGCCTCCATACTTAATGTGCCTCTTTTAACCACTTAAGACCCGGACCATTATGCAGGTTAAGGACCTTGCCCCTTTTTGAGATTCGGCACTGCATCGCTTTAACTGACAATTGCGCGGTCGTGCGACGTGGCTCCCATACAAAATTGGCGTTCATTTTTCCCCACAAATAGAGCTTTATTTTGGTGGTATTTAATCACCTCTGTGGGTTTTTTTTTTTTTTTTTTTGCGCTATAAACAAAAATAGAGCCACAATTTTGAAAAAAATGCAATATTTTTTACTTTTTGCTATAATAAATATCCCCCAAAAAGATATAAAAAAAGCATTTTTTTCCTCAGTTTAGGCCGATACGTATTCTTCTACCTATTTTTGGTAAAAAGAAAAATCGCAATAAGCGTTTATCGATTGGTTTTCGCAAAATGTATAGTGTTTACAAAAAAGGGGATAGTTTTATTTTTATTAATATTTTTTTTTTTTACTACTAATGGCGACAATCAGCGATTTTTTTTGTGTGACTGCGACATTATGGTGGACACATCGGAAAATGTTGACACGTTTTTGGGACCATTGGCATTTTCACAGCGAAAAGTGCTATAAAAATGCATTGATTACTGTGAAAATGACAATTGCAGTTTACCACTAGGGGGTACTGTAGGGGTTAAGTGTGACCTCATATGTGTTTCTAACTGTAGGAGGGCGTGGCTGGACGTGTGACATCAGTGATCGCCTTCCCCTATATTAGGGAACAGACGATCACTGACACTGCCACAATAAAGAACGGGGAAGGTGTATTTACACACACACACACCTCTCCCCTTTCTTCAGCTCCGGTGACCGATCGCGGGACACCGGCGGCGATCGGGTCCCGCAGGCGCGGTCACAGAGCTTTGGACCGGGTCACGAGTGCGCCGCCGGGGGCCTTAAAGAGACACATACAGGTACGTGATTGTGCCCAGCCGTGTCATTCTGCCGACGTATATCGTCGGTAGGGGGTCCTTAAGTGGTTAATCATCAACCATGTGAGTTGGTAAATGTTGTACCTTTCATTAAATGTAACCATATTCTACACTTAGAGGCGCCCCTGTTCTCTGGAGCTCCTGATGGATTTCTGCCTCTAATCCCCTTGTGGAGGCTTCCATTTGTGGAGGGATATTTTATGGTTACACAACCTGTCACATTACTATAATCTTTTCATATGGACTATAAACTGAAGGACCTATGAATAAATGGTTGTGGAACGAATCATTTGAGTTTCAATTATTTCTTATGGGAAAAGTTGCTTTGATATACAAGTGCTTTGGATTACAAGCATGGTTCCAGAACAATATATGCTCGCAATCCAAGGTTTTACTGTATATATATATATATAAAAAATACATTTGGTTTATTTATATTCCAAAGTAACTTGTGATTCCATATTACATATACCAAATTGCATGATAAGGTATCGCACCCCCTCTGCACATTAGGCACCTTTTTGGGGGGGAAGGGGAGAGCGGGTACCTGATTTTAACAGAATACCCGTCCCCATTAGTGTTGAGCAGAATATGCCATATTCGATTTCGCGATATATCTCGAATATATAGTCGAATATTCGAGATATATTCGTTAAATGCGAATATTCGCGATATTTTTTGGAAATGAAATGATTGCGAAATTTCGCTATTGCGAATGCGAATGCGAATGCGAATGAAATTTCGAGAAATGCGGAAGGAGCACTCTGATTGGCTCAGAATATTCGTGATATTTTATAATACAAAATAATTGCGAAATTTCGAGAAATGCGGAATGGAGCACTCTGATTGGCTCAGAATATTCGTGATATATTACAATACAAAATAATTGCGAATATTCGGCAAATGCGGAAGGAGCACTCTGATTGGCTCAGAATATTCGTGATATATTACAATACAAAATAATTGCGAATATTCGGCAAATGCGGAAGGAGCACTCTGATTGGCTCAGAATATTCTTGATATTTTATCGTAATTTCGCAAAAATGCGAATGAGAAATTGATTGCGGAATTTCGACAGTAACACTCTGAAATCGAATATATGTGTTATTTTAGCTAAAAACAATATTGCGAATTTCTCGAAAATAATCGCGCGATATCGCTATTGCCGAATAATCGCATTGCGATTTTTCGGCAATATAAAATGATCGCTGCAGCTACTCGGCCCAAGGTCTCTAATCATACCAGCAATGCTTTTAGACGTCGATGGGGATCTCTAGGATGCGATCTGTTCTAAAAAAAAATTGAAAAAATACGAATATTCGAAATAGCGAATATTCACCGCGAAATTCGGAATATATCGCGAATACTCGAATATGCCATATTCGAGCCGAATATTCGCAATACGAATATTCGTGAGCAACACTAGTCCCCATTTCCGAAAAAGATCTTGCTGCGGTGAGATCACTCGGAAGTTCGGCCCCCCCGTCCTCCTCCCCCACCACCATTCAGAATGTTCAGCGCGCTTCACTCATGCACAGTAGGGAACCTACGGCTTCACTGCTGTTTTCTCTTAGGCCCCTTTCACACTTGTCCTGCGACTTGGGACTGCAAAGTCACATGACAAGTCATACCCCATGATTTCCAAAGAGTTCCATTCATATCTGTGCGACTTCAAGTCACACCGACTTCAAAGTAGTCCCTGTACTACTCTTTGGTCCGACTTTAATGCGAGTTGAGGTCCATAGACCTCAAGTTTACACAGGCATTCCTTGAACTTGCGGCAAAATCGCGTCCAAGACGCAGCAGTGTGAAAGGGACCTTAATGGCAATGGAAACATCGTCTAGGGTGCCAACATTGCTGGATTCCTGGGCCGGTTAAGTGTCCTAATTGTAAAAGTCAGCAGCATAGTATGTGTAGCTGCTGACTTTTTATTTTTTGCTGGGGGGGGGGGGGGACAACTCCACTCTAATATATACCGTCATAGGCGTGCGCAGGGGGTGTGCCGGATGTGCCTGGGCACACCCTAATGCCCAGGCACACCCCAGGGTTTGTTCACTGTCACAATATGTGACAACTACAGTTAGGCCCCTTTCACATTGAAGCGTTATTACCGCGTTTTAGCGCTAAAATTACCGCCTAAGTACCTTTTTATGAGCCCTGGTGCGTTTTTGCCGCGTTTTTGTGGTAAAAATAGTGCTATTAAAACGCTCAAAAAACGCTTCCCATGCCCCTCTCCATTGAAATGAATTAAAAACGCGGTAAAAACTGATTTTACTGCGTTTTTAATTCATTTCAATGGAGAGGGGCATGGGGAGCATTTTAATAGCGCTATTTTTACCGCGAAAACATGGCAAAAACACACCAGTGTGAAAGGGCTCTAATAGTCACACTGGCAGCACTATGGACCCGTACACACGACCGTGTTTCTCGGCAGAATCCAGTGAGAAGCTCGCTGGGATCCATATTCTGCCGAGAAGCTCGATCGTGTGTACACTTTCGTCGAGCGTCCCGTCGGGAAGCTCGTCGAGCCAAAATAGAGAGCAGGTTCTCTATTTGCTCGACGGGCCATCGGGACTAATGGCTCAACGCCTTTTTCGACAGCCTGGTCGACGAACTCGACGGCCGGCCGAGAACCTCGTCGGGCGGAACGATGGGTTTAGCCCGACGAGGTTCTCGGTCGTGTGTACGCGGCCTATTAGTTAGCAGCGGTGCCAGTTGAATGTAAAATAGAGAGCGTACACACGGCCGAGGTTCTCGCTGGAATGTAGCTCCCAGCAGTGGCGGAATTTTCATTGTCGCCGCAGTCGCAGTTGCGACTGGGCCCTCAAGTCCGGGGGGGCCCCCGGGCCCCGACTGTCACAGCGTGTTATACTGTTAGTGTTAGCAATAGCAGCGGGCCAGCGGCTGTCGGCTGATGAACAGTGCGCACTGCGCGCTGTTCGTTCAGCGGGGCGTGCTTTTGCCGCTGACTCGCTAAGGGTAACGCAAGAAGAGAGCGAGAGAAACAAAACACCACTCACTGACTGACTCCTTGTGGACCGTGCCTGTGCCCGCCCCCGCCCCCGCCTCCGCCTATCCAGAGACACGGATCATCGGATGTAGGGACTAGGGAGGCGGGGCGGACTCTACAGCAAATGAGAGAAGACGTTGAGTCTGCTTTCTATGCGTGCGTGCAGTACCTACCTGGTGTCATGAGGCAAGGTATTCTGGCAGGAGAAAGCACACGCCACATGGTGACTCAGTCAGAGTGAGTGACCCACCCAACCAAGGCCACAGCAGAACAGGGGATAAATATCGGCGATCGCGATTGACTGACGGTAAGTGACACTGTGAAAGAGCTCAGCAATTGATACCATCCTCCACCACCCATGCCTCTTACTGATCCCATCCCCCCACGGGCCCCACCACTGATCTCATCCCTATCCCCCCATTACTTTTACAACAGAGGTTATGGGGGGGGGGGGGGTAGGGATGAGATGAGTAGTAGGGGATAGGATCAGTAAGAGGCACAGCCAGGTGGTGGTGGGAGAGGACCACTGGTAATACTTAAAGGGGGTGGCAGCAGTAGTACTTAAAGAGGGGTGGTATTTGAGGGGGGGGGGGGGGGCCTTCAAGATTTCTTGCACCGGGGCCCCAAAGTTTGTAGTTACGCCTCTGGCTCCCAGCGAGGCTCTCGCTGGTTTCTGGCGAGAACCTCGGCCGTGTGTACGGGGCCTGAGTCTTCTCCACACGTGAGTCCCAACCTTCTCTGCCTTTCAGGCCCCGTACACACGGCAGAGAACCTCGACAGGCAAAACACATCGTTCCGCCCGTCGAGGTTCTCTGCCGGCCGTCAGAATCGGCGACCCACCCGTCGGGAAAGGCAACCAGCCATTCATCCCGACGGGCCGTCGAGCAAAAAGAGAACCGCGGCTCCCAGCGAGGTTCTCGCTGGTTTCTGCCGAGAACCTCGTCCGTGTGTACGGGGCTTCACTCTGTGCTGTAAATCTGTCCTACACCTTGCAGGGAAGGTGAAAGCTGAAAGAAAAGCGACATTCTTCACCATTTTAGGAATTACTGGGACTTCTACATAGTCATAGATGTATTCAACATACACAATATATCTTATTAAAATCATTCTTTTTTACATACATCTATGTAGCACCTCAGAAGTCTCAAAATTGAGCATTAACGTCAAGGAATGGTATAATACATCCCAACTTCAGGAAAGTAAAAACATTCCATCCTTTTTATATTTGTTTACGTATTATATTAATGCCCTGTAGACAATAACTTTGTGTACTTTTACATTTTCCTCCTAATCTATGTCATGTTTGGGCCAGATATGTGCATAGGACTGTCTGTATACCTGCTGGTTTGATGTATCACACACCTCAGGCCGCGTACACACGGAGGGACATGTCCGATAGAAACGGTCCGCGGACCGTTTTCATCGGACATGTCTCCTCTGGATTTTCGTCCGGCGGTGTGTACACACCATCGGATCAAAACCCCCGCCGGCAGACAGCGCGGTGACGTGGCGGTGACGTTGACGCCGCCACGTCACCGCACCAGGAAGTAAACAACTTCCACGCATGCATCGCATCCATATGACGCTTGTGCGGGCAGATATGTCCGCTGGTTAGTGTACTAACCAGCGGACAAATCCGACGGACATGTCGCCGGCGGACAAATTTTAAAGCATGTTTTAAAATTTGTCCGCCGGTCACACGATCGGATTTGTCCGCTGAACTGGTCCGTCAGACCAGTTTTAGCGGACAAATTCGATCGTGTGTACGCGGCCTCACTGTTTTAGGAACGGATTCTGTATATACATACTGTAGTTCTAGGGTTGTCCCGATACCACTTTTTTAGGACCGTGTACAAGTACCGATACTTTTTTTCAAGTACTCGTCGATACTGAATACCGATACTTTTTCTTTTAAATGTGTCCCTAAATGCAGCCGTGTCCCCCCACAAATGCAGCCATGTCCCCCCAGATATGCAGCCATGTCCCCCCACATATGCAGCCATGTCCCCCATGCCCCACACATATGCAGCCATGCCCCCCACATATGCAGCCATGTCCCCCCACCATATGCAGCCATGCCCCCCACAGATATGCAGCCATGTCCCCCATGCCCCCCACATATGCAGCCATGCCCCCCCACATATGCAGCCATGTCCCCCCACATATGCAGCCATGTCCCCCCACATATGCAGCCATGTCCCCCCACAGATATGCAGCCATGTCCCCCATGCCCCCACATATGCAGCCATGCCCCCCACATATGCAGCCATGTCCCCCCACATATGCAGCAATGCCCCCCACAGATGCAGCCATGCCCCCCACAGATGCAGCCATGTCCCCCCACAGATGCAGCCATGTCCCCCCACAGATGCAGCCATGTCCCCCCACGGATGCAGCCATGTCCCCCATATCCCCCATATATGCAGCCATGTCCCCCCACATATGCAGCCATGTCCCCCCATAGATGCAGCCATGTCCCCCATATATGCAGCCATGTCCCCCCATAGATGCAGCGCTGATTGGACAGGCGATCGCCTAGGACCTGTCAGTGTCCTAGGCCATCGCCTACAGGGAGGGGCTGCAATAAGGCGATTAAGCCTAATCGCCTTACCAGCCCCTCGGCGGAAGCAGGAAGTGGGACAGGAAGTCCCACTCCTCCTGAAGCCCCCATCCCCCCCCCCAAAAAAAAATTACATGCCAAATGTGGCATGTAAGGGGGTGTGGAGTGGAACAAGCGGAAGTTCCATTTTTGGGTGGAACTCCGCTTTAAGCTAAAAGATGGTAGTGGTTGAGGGACGGTAAAAGCAGAGCTGAACAACAGGGTTTTACTGCACCTCAACCACTAGTGTTAACAATTAAATGTTTTAAAAAAATTCAAGTTTTCTTTTTTTTTACATTTCATAAGTGTTTAATTAAAATATGTTTTAATATATTTTTAAATGTTTGTTTACATTTATTTATAAAAGTATATATATATATATATATACACGCACACACATTTTATAGTCTGCACATCCAGCTTTTGTCTGACAAAAAAAGCAAAATTGCCTGTCTGTGTCTATGGGAATGTCTAAAAATTCTTCCAGAAGCACATTTGTGAGGTCAGGCACTGATGTTGGATGAGAAGGCCTGGCTCGCAGTCTCCGCTCTAATTCATCCCAAAGTTGTTCTATCCGGTTGAGGTCAGGACTCTGTGTAGGCCAATCAAGTTCCTCCACCCCAAACTCTCTCATCCATGTCTTTATGGACCTTTCTTTGTTCACTGGTGTGCAGTCATGTTGAGACAGGAAGGGGCCGCCCCCAAACTGTTCCCACAAACATTTTTGGTATGCTGGTACCTGAGGAGCCAAGCCCAACCACTGAAAAACAACCACACACCATAAATCCCTCCTCCACCAAATGATTTGGACCAGTGCACAAAGCAAGGTCCACAAAGACAGGGATAAGCGAGTTTAGGGTGTAGGAACTTGACTGGCCTGCAGAGTCCTGACCTCACCCTGATAGAACACCTTTGGAATGAATTGGAGCGGAGACTACAAACCAGGCCTTCTTGTCCACATCAGCAGGGGCGGACTGACCATTGAGGAACTCGGGCACTGCCCGAGGGCCCGATGCCACTAGGGGGCCCCATCAGGGTTGTCAAGCTCATTAAAACCAGGGACAGTATGTAAAAATCTGTGTTTTTTTTTTTACATCTGTCCCTGATATGTCCAAAACCTTTTGATGTGAAAATCCCGAGATTTTAGCTGCCCCGCCTCTGTACTGCCACCTGGCTTGGTGGCCATCTGTAAGCCTGGGGGCCCCATAATCTTCTATTGCCCGGGGGCCACATGAGTTGTCAGTCCGCCCCTGCACAAATACACTTCTGGAAAAATGATCAAACATTCCCATAGACACACTCCTAAACCTTGTGGACGGCCTTCCCAGAAGAGTTGAAGCCGTTATAGCTGCAAAGGGTGGGCTAACTCAATATTGAACCCTACGGACTAAGACTGGGAAGCCATTAAAGTTCATGTGTGGAAAGGCAGGTGTCCCAATACTTTTGCTAATATAGTGTGTGTGTATTTAAATATATTCTTTATTTTTTTTCCCACATACATATATACACAGATGCATACACGTTTTGATGTGTACAATGTGCACAGGTTTGCCATTGTTTTTAATGGTGCTTGTTCACATCTGTGCGGTCCATTTTTCATGCATCAATGCTCTGTAAAGGGCCTATTGATGGGAATGACATGCACAAAAACACCTGAGAATGTACCTACCCAAAGCGAAAAACGAAAGATAAGGCAAGCTAAAAAAGGACCTGCCACCAACTTGAAAAAAAAAAACTCTGGTAAAAGCACAATCACGCATTTTTTAGGCACTTTGGCGTTAAAAAAAAAAGCCTGTAAAGCACATGAAAGAAGCCTCATCTGCAATCCCAATGTGAAAGCCAGAGTGCCTTCAGAGCCCTTTCACACTGCCAGCGCCCAAAAAACGCTGGTAAAGCAGCGCTAAGACCCTAACGTTTTAGGGCGTTTTTGCAGTGCCTCAATGTGAAAGGGTAAGGCGTTTTTACAGCGCTTTCAATTCATTTCAATGGAGAGGGGCGTTATTTTTTCAGCGCCCAAAAGCTGCTCCAAAGATGCTGCTTGCAGGACTCAGTGTGAAAGGGTCCATTGAAATGCATGGAGAGCGTTTTATGAGCGTTTTAATATCGCTATTTTTAACGCTAAAACACTGTAAAAACGCTTCACTGTGAAAGGGGTCTAAAGGAGGCTATAGACTAGCCAAAAGACCGAAAAACAAAATTAATAGTCATGCTTACAGTATATACTAGATGTGTTAACACAAAATACTCATCCAAAAGTTTAAAAGCAGAGGCCTCATCTCTAATGGCATAGACCCTCAGCAGTCATCAAAGACAGTGTGTGCACACACAAGGAACCACAGATATGCCAACCATTCCGAGGAGACAGCCACTAAAGTAACCAGTAATCTAGTGCCAAGGGTGAACATGCCAAACTGCATCCCCCACAAGATGTATGAGCATTATGTGTCAGCAACCCCTCCTAGTACAAACCCCCCCCAAAGAAAAATGTCCCCTCCTCCCCCCTTTACCATGACACCATGACACCTTTTCTAATATAACCCCCCCAAATCCCCCTCCTAGCACAAGTCCACCCCCCAATTTTACCCTCCTAGTACAAATCCTCTTTCCCTCAAATTTTCCCTCCCTCCACTCCAAATACCCTCTTCCTAGCACAAATCCACTCCCTAAATTTACCTCCTAGCGCAAACCCCCCCCCCCCCCAGACAAAAATGTCCCCTCCTAGCACATTTCTCCTCCCCCTTCACCATATCACCTCTTATAGCACAAACCCTATCCCCCCAGCACACATCTTCTTCCCCCCCATCCCCCCTAAATCACTGTTAATAGCAATTACCCCCTGCCACCCCCCACATTGTCCCTCCCAACACAAATCCCATAAATATCCTTGCAGGGCCCCCCCACCTTGCATGAAACCACAGTGCCCAGGGCAGCCGCTCCTCCTGCCCCCCCCCCCCCTTGTCCAGGCCCTGCGTGTAGCCTATGTAAAAAAAAAAAGGGTAAGATACCTGATGTGTGTCTTCTATGGTTGGACCATACAAATTACCCTCAGCCCATATGAAATAAACTGTAATCCTTAACATAAAAGTTCAAAGATGGCAAAGTTGCATAGATTTAAAAATCACAAACATGGTTTTAAAACAAGTGATAAGTAAAGTCCTGAAACAACTCTGAATAAATAAATATTGGGGTACCCCAATAGTTTATCACAATACTCAGGGAGAAATGATATACCAGCTTAGGAAGATTGTGACAAAATTGAGTTTTGAGGTAATTTTTATTTCATATTGCATATAATAAAATATGTCACATTTTGTATATTTTGTTTTACCATGTAAAGTCCAATTGGCGGCAATAATTGGAGCAATATATATATATATATATATAGCCTCACATAAGCCCAATACCTTTATTATTATTGTCAGGGTGGTAAAACAACTATCCTTTCTCCTTCAGGGTGTCAGGTGAGGTTATTTTGTGTGATGGAGTACCTGGGAACTATCGTTTTAGTTTTCTACCTCCTTTATTTTCTTATACCCCTTTCACACTGAGGAGTTTTTCAGGTGGTACAGCGCCAAAAATAGCTCCTAAATACCGCCTGAAAAACTCTTGCCCAGCCTTCTCAATGTGAAAGCCTGAGGGCTTACACACTGAGGCGATGCGCTGCGGGAGGGAAAAAAATCTCCTGCTAGCAGCATCTTTGGAGCGGTGAGAGGAGCGGCATGTATACCACTCCTTCCATTTAAAACAATGGGAAACCGCGGTAAGACCCCTTTCACACTGAGGAGTTTTTCAGGCGGTACAGCGTTATAAATAGCGCTGCTATACCGCCTGAAAAACTCCTTCACTGCATACTCAATGTGAAAGCCTAAGGGCTTTCACACTGAGGCGTTGCACTGGGGGGAGAGAAAAAAATCTCCTTTCAGCAGCAGTGATGTTTTTAGGTTTTGTGCTGCCCTAGGCCTGACTAAACTCGTGCACCCCCTAATTTACATATGACTCACCCTTCCTGTCAAGGCCACACCCCTTTCTGTTTAAGCCCTGACATTTTCGAGTGGGGACACTAGTTCTGAGGACCGGGGGAGGGGCAATGGATTTCCTTAAAAGCAGCGCCTCCCCCCACAGAGTTATGTGTTAACCGCATACCGGAAACAGTGCAGCCACTTTATGGGGGCCTCCAGACTAATTTGCCTCTCAGCCCAATCCGCCCCATAAGACTGGCGCTACACTAACAGTGTTGTGCAAGTTGGCTGGGACTCTTTCCGTGCTGCCCCAGGCATGGGCCTTGTTGGCCTAGGCCAGGATACAGCTTTGGTCAGCAGCATCTTTGAAACGATGAGAGGAGCAGCGTGTATACCGCTGCTTTCCTTTTAAAACAATGGGAAACCGCGGTAATACCGCCCACAATGCGCCTCTGCAGGTATTAACCCTTTATCGGCCGCTAGCGGGGGTTAATACCACACCGCTAGCAGCCGATACCTGCGGCAATCCCAATGTTAATGGAGACTAATACCGCCCGCAATGCGCCACTGCTAACGGAGGTTAACCACTTAAGACCCGGACCAAAATGCAGGTAAAGGACCTTGCCCCTTTTTGCGATTCGGCACTGCGTAGTTTTAACTGACAATTGCGCGGTCGTGCAACGTGGCTCCCAAACAAAATTGGCGTCCTTTTTTCCCAACAAATAGAGCTTTATTTTGGTGGTATTTGATCACCTCTGCGGTTTTTATTTTTTGCGCTATAAACAAAAATAGAGCGACAATTTTAAAAAAAATGCAATATTTTTTACATTTTTTGCTATAATAAATATCCCCCAAAAATTAATAAAAAAAAATATTTTTCCTCAGTTTAGGCCGATACGTATTCTTCTATCTATTTTTGGTAAAAAAAAATCGCAATAAGCGTTTATCGGTTAGTTTTCGCGAAATTTATAGCGTTTACAAAATAAGGGATAGTTTTATTGCATTTTTATTCGTTTTTTTTTTTTTTTACTACTAATAGCGGCGATCAGCGATTTTTTTCGTGACTGCGACATTATGGCGGACACTTCGGACAATTTTGACACATTTTTGGAACAATTGGCATTTTCACAGCAAAAAATGCATTTAAATTGCATTGTTTACTGTGAAAATGACAGTTGCAGTTTGGGAGTTAACCACAAGGGGGCGCTGTGACTTTGAGTGTTCCCTGTGTGTGTTTACAACTGTAGGGGGGTGTGGCTGTAGGTGTGACATCATCGATCGCGTCCCCCTATAACAGGGATGACGCGACCGATGCTGCGGCCACAGAGAAGCACGGGGAAGCCATGTTTACACACGGCTCTCCCCGTTCTTCAGCTCCAGGGACGGATCGCCACACTGCAGCGGCGTTCGGGTCCGCGAGTCCCGCGGTCCCGGTCTTGGAGCTTCGGACCGGGTCACGGGAGCGCGCCGCGGGCGTGTGCCCGTGACCCACGGCTGGGTACTAAAACCAACGTATATATACGTTGATGTGCCCAGCCGTGCCATTCTACCGACGTATATGTGCAGGAGGTGGTCCTTAAGTGGTTAATATCACACCGCTAGCGGCTGATTCCCACGGCAATTCCGACGGTATATCGCTGCTATTTTAAGCGGCGCTATACCGCCACCGCACCTCCGCTGCCCCGTGTGAAAGGGGCCTTAGGAATGGGGGATTATTGGGGGGGCAGGAATGGGAGAATCTTTTGTTTACCTATCAAACCGATCTTGTGCAGAAGGTGCAAGTTGAGGCAGAGATTTCATCTCTTTTTTTAGTAAGATTCTAGAGAAAAAAATCAGCTTTTTTTTTTGTCATATCAAATCCTTTGACAAATATATGAGGGAAAAAATAAAATCTCTAAGGATGCAGATATTTCCAAATTTGGACAAAGTAAGTTAGGAATTTACATTTAAGTTCAAAGATTACAATGTTGCATAGATCTTGGAATTTAATGTATAAATAGCAAATATATTTCTAAAATAAGTGCTAACTTCTATTGTTAAAAAAAAAAAGGCTAGCTAAAGTTCTGAAACAACATTGACTAAATAAATATCGGGATACCCAATAGTTTATTACACTACCTGGGGAACAATTATATACCAGTTTAGAGAACAGGCCAAAATGTGGTAAACACACTAATCCATCAAACAGATAAGGGGAAATTCCAGGTAGATATACTGTACATATAGGGTGACCACATTTCCAAACTACCATTCAGGGACACCCCCCTTCCCAAAAATCAGCTTGTGCTCTAACGGATCACAGCACAGTGATTGGACACAAGAGGTCAGATTTATGATTCCTCCAATCTCCAATTTCTCCAAGCAGGGGGCGGGGACTGTGCTCCTCCATGCATTCCCGGCCAGGACAAGTACTGTCAGTGAGTAAAGCGGTGATGTGGCGGCCTTTTTTGGGGGCATCAGCTTGGCCCAGGGGGTGGCTGTGTCAGTTTCGTTCCGGGACACTGTATTGTCCAGGAATGAATGTGCCCGGGACAGACCTGCAAAATGCGGGGCTGTCCCGGGCAATCCGGGACATGTGGTCACCCTATGTACATATACATACTTCCCTCCTGTACCAAAAATTATATTGCCCAAATCAAAATCCACCCCTTCTTGAAATGACCTAGTTATGGGTAACCCCCTAAATGGTCATTTGGCCAAATAACTTGTGTAAATATTTCATGCAATTCAAAGCCACCAGTAGTCATGTTCTTTAAAGTGGTTGTAAACCCACTTTTTTTACTTTTACCTACAGGTAAGCCTATAATAAGGCTTACCTGTAGGTATAAAGAATATCTCCTAAACCTGTACGGTTTAGGAGATATTACCCCCGCAGTGCGCCGCTGATTGCAGCGGCGCATGCGCAGGGGGAATCCACGGCGAAAGGACCGGCACCTGCCGGACCCTGGCTGGATTTAAATCTCCCGTGCGCACGCGCGGGAGTGACGTCATCGCCGCTCTAGCCAATCACAGCGCTGGAGCGGCGATACCCGGAAGACACGCCGAGTCAAGATGAGATCTCGCTCGGCGTGCACCAGGTAAGTTCCCTACACCTCGTTCCGAGGTAAGTATTTCATAATGAGCTAATATGCGGTGCATATTAGCTCATTATGGCTTTTCCCTTGCAGGTCTTTCCTGTATAGCCAATGCTGTATCCTGGCCTAGGCCAACAAGGCCCAGGCCTAGGGCAGCACTTTGCAGGGGGGCAGCACGGACAGTGTCCCCGCCGGCTTGCGCTACACTGTTAGGCAAATTAGTTTAGCGCCCCTATAAATCGTCCGCACTGCTTCCAGTATGTGGGCGGTTGGCTTTCTGCAACTGTGGGGTGGGGGGGGCGGCGCTTCAAATTTTTTACCATCCCTGTCCCATTGCAGAGATTTCCCTTTACTTCCTGTCCCATAGCCAAACAGGAAGTGAGAGGAAATCTATGCAAATTAAGGGAATTTATTGCCCCCCCCCAGGCCATCAGAACTAGTGTTCCAACTTGAAAATTTCAGGGTGGGTCTTAAACCGCAAGGGGTGTGGCCTTGACAGGAAGGGGTGGGTCATATTTAAATTAGGGGGTGCACAAGTTTAGTCAGGCCTAGGGCAGCACAAAACCTAAATACATCCCTGTGTATACTTCCCATATATATAGCCCAAGAGGTGCCCACCCATTATTTAAATAATTAACTCCTCACAGGTGCTGTCTCTAAAGAATGGCTAATCCGAGAAATTGTGCCATTCACTGATTGTCAAAATGGCACCATTCCCATGTTCCCCCTGGCACTCCTGCAATGGTAGAAAAGCAGCAGGCAGGCACATGCACCATGCACCAACGATGGCACATATGCGTGATTACATCACTTGTAGTCGTAGTAATGTCATGCACATGCTCAGATGAATTGACGTCCACCAGAAGTCTGACAAAGATGCCAACCCTTCCGCCCTGACTAGAAAGGGGTGGAAGTGAAATGACACCACCACCCCAGATTGAAAAAAGGGTTGGCCACAACAACAGTGACCAATCACTTGGGAGTGGCCTGTGTATTTTAAAGAGGAACACCACCCCACACTCCACTAGGGAGTGATGGGGAGGGACTCCTAGATGCTGGGTGGCGCACAACAACCACCCATCAAGGCCACTGGGAGGAAAATGACAAAACATCTACAAAACAATAGTAAATTCCAAAAACAGTGGAAAATAAAAAATATGATACATAAATGATACATGGTGAAAAGGTCTGGGTTACACATTGTTTCAACACATAATAGCCATAAGTTAAATAGATTATATAATTTTCCATACATAATAAAGGGAAGTTCCACCCACAATTTCACTTTTTAAATATAAATACCCCTGTAATACACAAGCTTAATGTATTCTAGTAAAGTTAGTCTGTAAACTAAGGTCCGTTTTGTTAGGTTGTTACAGCATTTAGATTTTAATCTAGAAATAGACCGTGGCCATCTTAAGTGTGGGCATCATGAAGCTGTATGACTTTCTGGATTTCAGCTTTGTATATCTCGCACATGCTCAGTGCTGCACAAGCAATGTAATAGGGTTCAGTCAGGTTTGCTAGGACTACTGGGAAACATGATGCCTATCCCAGAAACCCTTGCAAATACCCATGTGACTTAATAGCCTAGTCCAGGGGTAGGCAACCTTGACCCTCCAGCTTTGGTGAAACTACAAATCCCATCATGCCTCTGCCTCTAGGAGTCATGCCTGTGATTGTCAGGGTCTTGCAATGTCTCATGGGACTTGTAGTTAAAATACAGCTGGAGGGCCAAGCTAACCCTGGCCTAGGCTAATAAGGAGGAGGAAGTAATGAAGGACTACAAAATAAAGGTATTTACAAGCAACAAAATAAATAAAAATTGTCCATTCTGAACACTATGAGATTAGGGCATGCAGCAAAGACAAACATACAAAAATGGGTGGAACTCCACTTTAATCCTAAAAATAGTTAAGTAAAAAACAATCCAGGAAAATTAATTGAATCAACAGAATCCTATGGAGTGAATCAGGGCCGGTACAAGGGGTGGGCAGAAAGATCGGGTGCCCTGGGCAGGACCATTTACTGGAGGAAGGGGGGCGCAGTAGAGGCCACACTACAGGCCGCCTGTCCTGGGGAGGCGCGGCCGTTTTGATCTGTGGCTGCAGGCGCGCTTCCACCTCCTCCTCTTGTTTGTCACACAGCGCCAGTCTGCGCGTGTGTTCGGCGGTGCTGGTCCCACCCCCCTAGACCAGCTCATGTGGTAGCAGATTGAATTAATGTTCCGCCTATCATACAAGCCGGTCTAGGGGGGCTGGACCTTGTTACGGTGCCGCCGAACACAGACACAGACCCAGCAATGTGACGGTGCTGCTGCTGCAGGAGATGTGTGATCCAGCCAGTGCAGGCTATGGTGAGTCTGACTATAGTCATAGGCAAAGTGAGGTGAAACGCAGAGAGGCTGCGATGGGCACAGTTAAGCTGCTATTATTGGTCACAGGGAGACTGTATTGATGGGCACAGGGAGACGGCATTTATGGTCACAGTGAGGCGGCATTGGTGGTCACAGTGAGGCGGCATTTATGGGCACAGGGAGACGGCATTGATGTTAACAGTGAGGCGGCATTGGTGGTCACAGTGAGGCGGCATTTATGATCACAGGGAGGCGGCATTTATGGTCACAGGGAGGCGGCATTGATGGGCACAGGGAGGCGGCATTGATGGTCACAGTGAGGCGGCATTGATGGTCACAGGGAGGCGGCAATGATGGTCACAGGGAGGCGGCATTGATGGTCACAGTGAGGCGGCATTGATGGTCACAGTGAAGCGGCATTGATGGTCACAGTGAGGCGCCATTGATGGTCACAGTGAGGCGGCATTGATGGTCACAGTGAGGCAGCATTGATGGTCACAGGGAGGCGGCATTGATGGTCACAGTGAGGCGGCACAGATTAGATAAGAGATAAGAAGCAGACTGAGCTCATCAGTCACTCTGTTCTCTCCTCCTATCAGCATGCTCCTTGCACTACAACACAACGTTGTGCAGTCCCCTCCCCCTCCCAGTCTGAGGTCTGGTATAAGGAACTGCAGGTGGCTGATACCAAGCCACATTTAGGTATTTCTGCAATAAAATTATCCATTATGAGTGGATGCAAAGCTCCATAAATGTGTGTGTTTCTCTTATTGTCCATGGACGGTCACAGCTCATTTTAATCCTGACAAGTGGGTTATGTTCCCTGTTTACAGGAGAGGAAGTCCTCTCCTGTAAACAGGGAACATAACCTACTTGTCAAGATTTAACCACTTAAGACCCGGTCATTTAACCACTTAAGACCCGGACCTTTAGGCCAGGTTTTGCAATTCGGCACTGCGTCGCTTTAACAGACAATTGTACATGCGACGTGGCTCCCAAACAAAATTGGCGTCCTTTTTTCCCCACAAATAGAGCTTTAGTTTGGTGGTATTTGATCACCTCTGCGGTTTTCATTTTTTGCGCTATAAACAAAAATAGAGCGATAATTTTGAAAAAAAATGCAATATTTTTTACTTTTTGCTATAATAAATACCCCCCCCAAATATATATATATATATATATATATATATATATATATATATATATTTCCTCAGTTTAGGCCGATACGTATTCTTCTACCTATACGCGTTTATCGGTTGGTTTGCGCAAAATTTATAGCGTTTACAAAATAGGGGATAGTTTTATTGCATTTTTATAATTTTTTTTTTTTTACTACTAATGGCGGCGAACAGTGATTTTTTTCGTGACTGCGACATTATGGCCGACACTTCAGACAATTTTGACACATTTTTGGAACCATTGTCATTTTCACAGCAAAAAATGCATTTAAAATGCATTGTTTACTGTGAAAATGACAATTGCAGTTTGGGAGTTAACCACAAGGGGGCGCTGAAGGGGTTATGTATGACCTCATCTGTGTTTCTGACTGTAGGGGGGTGTGGCTGTAGGTGTGACGTCATCGATTGTGTCCCCCTATAAAAGGGAAAACACGATCAATCACGGCGCCACAGTGAAGAATGGGGAAGTTGTGTTTACACACAGCTCTCCCCGTTCTTCAGCTCCGGGGACCGATCGCGGGACTCCAGCGGCGATCGAATCCGCGGGTCCCGCAGTCACAGAGCTTCGGACCCACGGCTGGGCACTAGCAGAGGACGTACCTGTACGTGCATGTGTCCAGATGGCATGTGCCCACATGACTGTTCCTAGTGTTATAATGGGAAACGCTCTGCAAATGGCATCTCTGTAGACACGCAGAATACGCAGGTATTTCATTGAATTGAAGCCGTCTGGTATTTGGATTTTGGATTTTTTTTAAATTTAACAGTTTAAAACGGAACATTAACCATAACTTGTTCTTTAGCAAGGAACATACATTCTATATTAACCACTAAACAACCGGCCGCCGTCAATTGACCATGGCAAAGTAGCGCAATTGTTCTGACAGGACATCATATGACATCCTTGTCTTTTAAAGCCGCTAGGGGGCGCACGTTACTGGGAACACGATGCGTGTGCCCGGCGGCCGCGATGCCCCAGTAACTGAGCAGCACCGTGGATCTCTGTGTGTAAACACAGAGATCCACGTCCTGTCAGGGAGAGGAGACCGAGGCTGTGTCCCTTGTACATAGGGACACAGATTGGTCACCTCCCTCAGTCAGTCCCCTCCCCCTACAGTTAGAATCACTCACTAGGCTACACATTTAACCCCTTCCTCGCCCCCTAGTGTTAACCCCTTCCCTGCCAGTCACATTTATACAGTAATCAGTGCATTTTTATAGCACTGATCGCTGTATAAATGTGAATGGTCCCAAAATAGCTTCAAAAGTGTCCGATGTGTCCGCTATAATGTCACAGTCCCAATAAAAATTGCAGATCACTGCCATTCGTAGTAAAAAAAAATCATAATTATGTCCTGTATTTTGTAGGCGCTATAACTTTTGCGCAAACCAGTCACTATACGCTTATTGCGATTTTCTTTTTTTTTATTGAATATATTTATTATAGCAAAAAGTAAAAAATATTGGGTCGGATTCAGAACGTAGTTACGTCGCATAACTACTAAGAATAGCCGGCGTATCTTTTTTCTGTATTCAGAAAACAAGATATGCCGGAATTCAGCTAAGATACGAGTGGCGTAAGTCTGTTACGCCATCTTATCTTAGTTGCATATTTACTCTGGCCGCTAGGTGACGATTCCGTTGATTTACTCGTCGAATATGCAAATGAGCTAGATACGCCGATTCACGAACGTACTTGCGGCCAGGCGACGTATTTTACGTAGTTTACGTAAGTGTTAGTCCGTAAAGTTACCCATGCTATATGAGGCACAGCTAATGTTAAGTATGGACGTCAGGACAGCGTCGAATTGTACGTCGTTTACGTCGTTTGGGTAAATCGTTCGGGAATGGGGCTGGGCGTAAGTTACATTCACGTAGTTTTCATTGACTACTTGCGACGTGATTTCGCTCATGCGCACTGGGATACATCCACGGACGGCGCAAATTAAATTACGTGGGGTCATGATTCATTTACATGGATCACGCCCCCTACCTGCCTATTTTGAATTAGGCGCCCTTACACCGGCCAATTTACGCTACGCCGCCGCAACTTACGGAGCCAGTGCTTTCTGAATAAGGCACTTGCCTGAAAAAGTTGCGGAGGCGTGGCGTAAATAGAATACGCTACGCCGCCAGAAAAATACACAGATGTATCTGAATCCGGCCCATTGTGTTTTTTTCAAAATTGACGCTCTTTTTTTTGTTTATAGCACAAAAAATAAAAACTGCACAGGCGATCAAATACCACCAAAAGAAAGCTCTATTTGTGGGGAAAAAAGGACGTCAATTTTGTTTGGGAGCCACGTCGCACAACCGCGCAATTGTCAGTTAAAGCGACGCAGTGCCGGAAGCTGAAATTTCACCTGGGCAGGAAGGGGGTGTATGTGCCCAGTAAGCAAGTAATTTAAAGGAGTTGTAAAGGAAAATTTTTTTTCCCCTAAATAGCTTCCTTTACCTTAGTGCAGTCCTCCTTCACTTATCTCATCCTTCCATTTTGCTTTTAAATGTCCTTATTTCTTCTGCAAAATCCTCACTTCCTGTTCTTCTGTCTGTAACTCCACACAGTAATGCAAGGCTTTCTTCCTGGTGTGGAGAAATCCTCAAGGGGGAGGGGGAGAGCATGAGTGTCAGGACGCCCACTAACACACAGCTCCTTTATCTGCAGTAGAGAGTGTCCTTACTTTCCTGCTCGCCCCTCCCCCCTCAAGAGGCTTTCTCCACACCAGGGAGAAAGCCTTGCATTACTGTGTGGAGTTACAGACAGAAGAACAGGAAGTGAGGATTTCTCAGAAGGAATAAGGACATCTAAAAGCAAAATGGAAGGATGAGGTAAGTGAAGGAGGACTGCACTAAGGTAAAGGAAGCTATTTAGGAAAAAAAAAATTCCTTTACAACCCCTTTAATAATGATGCTACCAAAATTAGTCTGTGCTGTAAGTTGCCTCCAGCAGTGCGCCTGTTTCTTCTTATTGGAGGTCCTCATTATACTGAAGCCCAAGCCATTGTTTTAACGGTTTTCAAAAAAAGTTACATTCCTGCAATGCCAGGTTTGCAAAATGTCAGATTTTCTTGTGTCCTCAACCAGACTGTCAAACAATCAAATGGCTGAAGTCATAACAGTTGCAGATCAAACAAAAGCAGCTGTAAAGAATAGAGTTTATTTTTGCTTTAGGGCTGTCAGCAGATCGGCCTCTACAAATTCGGCAGTGCCTTAAAATAGAGAGCAACTGAGCAAAACTGGGTGAAACAGTACAACATTTTTACACCTTATGGATACTTATATAGTGTTAGGGCTCATTTCCACTGGCGTTTTTACAGCCACTTTTCTGAGCGTTTTTTGCAGCTTAAAAACGCCTGTCCATGTTAGTCTATGGCCTTATGCCCACCATGATGTTTTTGAGCTGTAGATGGCTGAGACGTTTTTAAGCTGCAAAAAAACGCGGGACCAGTGCGTTCTGAAGCTCCAGCAACAGAGCTGTAAAAACGCCAGACATTAAAAAACGCTCAAAAACACTGCCGCAGCGTTTTTAAAGCTCCAGCTTTTTTTTTTTCTAAAATAAACATGGACAGGCGTTTTTAAGCTGTAAAAAATGTGGCTGTAAAAACACCAGTAGAAATGAAGCCTAAGGGCTCATTTCCACTGGCGTTTTTACAGCCACTTTTCTGAGCGTTTTTTGCAGCTTAAAAACGCCTGTCCATGTTAGTCTATGGCCTCATGCCCACCATGACGTTTTTGAGCTGTAGATGGCTAAGCTGCAAAAAAAACGCGGGACCAGTGCGTTCTGAATCTCCAGCAATAGAGCTGTAAAAACGCCAGACATTAAAAAACGCGCATAAACGCGCAAAAACGCTCAAAAACGCTGTAAAAAACGTGGCTGTAAAAACGCCAATGGAAATGAAGCCTAAGGCCTCGTACACACGAGGGGATATGTCCGCTGAAAACGGTCCGATGGACCGTTTCAGCAGACATCTCGGCTCGTGTGTATGGGCTAGCGGACAGATTTCTCCACCCGACAGATTTCAAAGCATGCTTTGAAATCTATCCGGTGGGAATCTGTCCGCCCGACATGTCTGCTGGTTAGTACACTTACCAGCAGACATGTCGTCCCCCACCGCCGCCGCGCCGCCGCCGAATGGATTCGGCGCATGCGCGGAAGTGTTTTACTTCCTGGTGCGGTGACGTAGCGGTGACGTGGCGGCGTCAACGTCACCGCCGCGTCACCGCCACGTCACCACGCCGTCCGGCGGCGGGGAATTTGATCCGATGGTGTGTACACGCCATCGGATCTATCTCCCTATCGGACATATCCGATGGAAATGGTCCGCGGACCGTTTTCATCGGATATGTCCGATGGTGTGTACGCGGCCTAATAGTATAATTCCACCCAAAAATGGAACTTGCGCTTTTCAGAACCCTCCTACCTCCGAAGTCACATTTGGCAACTTTCAGGGTGGAGGGGGTGCAGATACCTGTATAATACAGGTATTTGCACCCACTTCCGGGGAGAGACTACCCCTCACACTTGTCCCAGGAGACAGCGGGGACCACTGGGAACACACCAGGCTACTCACGCATGCGCAGTAGGGAACCGGGCACCCCCGAGGGTGGCGACAGGGGCAGCAGAGAGATGAGAGATTGCACCGCATCTGTGGCGCCAGCCAACAGCGGCCTTCAGCCCGCTGTCTGCTGAAAACTGGTCACAGGAGTGAAGAATGAACTGCAATCCTATAATCCACAGAAGTACAGCCAAACAAGCTTTGCACATCCCCTTTTTGCATTTTTTTTGGCAGTTTTAGAAAAGTTTATCTGCGGTTTCAATTATAGGTCATGTTTAATAAGGAAGAAGTATAACTATTGATCAGTGTGTGAGCGTTTTGTTCCCTGGCGGGTCCCCTATTGGATCATTTGACAGCTGGATGGACTCATCTTTGCGCACATCAACATCTTATATTTTACAAAGAGAAATTTAAATCTTAGTAACATTGTTACTGAACACTACAAACCCCGTCCGTATTGGTTTCTAACGCTGCTAATTGAAAAGCATTGACATTTTGGCAAGGAGAATATTTAATCCTCAGTTGGATTTGTCGCCATTGATTCCTGTACACCATTGCTGAATCTCATTGTAATCATCATGATTTCGATGGACTGATGCCAGTATCTATACAGGCAAAAGTCAAAAATGCATGTACCGTATTTGCCAACGTATAAGATAACCCCCTAATTTTCCCAGCTAAAAGGTTAGTTTTGGGATATACTCACCGTATAAGACGACCCCCTTCCGACACGCCTTGCTGTGCGCATTGCCTGCCTCACTGTGCCCATTGCCTGCCTCGCTGTGACCGTTGCCTACCTCACTGTGCCCATTGCCTACCTCCCTATGCCCATTGCCTACCTCACTGTGCCCGTTGCCAGACCTTATCCCTGTATGCAGAGTCAGACTTCGGGCGTCCATTGTTCAAAAGTCATGCCGTCTCCTTGTCCTGTTCCGTGACAGGTGGAACACTCAGTTTCCCAGCAGAGCCTGTGTTCAGTGTTCCGCCTATCGCGGAGGTCCTCTTGTCCGAGGCTGAGGATGAGAGGACCTCTGTGATAGGCGGAACACTGAACACTCTGCAGGGAAACTGAGTGTTCCACCTATCACGGAACAGGACAAGGAGGAGGCGCGGCATTTGAACAATGGACACAACGCAGTCTGACTCTGCATACAGGTATAGGCGTATAAGATGCCCCCCGACTTTTGGGGCAATATTTTTAAGTACAAAATGTCGTCTTATACGCCGGAAAATACAGTACCTGTATTCGCTCTTTGATGGTCAAATGATTGTTAACCTCTTTGTGCCCATGCTATAGCCAAGCATGCGCTGTCGGCGGGGCGCGGGCAGTGCGTTCTGTGATCAGCGAGTCAATCCTGGCCCCTTACCATGTGATCAGTTGTCAGCCAATGACAGCTGATCACGGGATGTAAACAAGCTGGTAATAATTTTTCCCTCATGCCTGAAGACGAAAAAA
Organism: Rana kukunoris; assembly: GCA_029574335.1. Taxonomy (NCBI): domain Eukaryota; kingdom Metazoa; phylum Chordata; class Amphibia; order Anura; family Ranidae; genus Rana; species Rana kukunoris. The sequence continues at coordinate 34,376,065 of CM056050.1, read as the reverse complement.
AGAAAGCCGATTACTGGCTTGTGTCGTCAGTCCCGCACACTGAGAGCCAGTGCCACCTATTATGGACCTACACACATTTTTTTCCCCTTTTCCAACTACATATATACATTGCAGAAAATAAGTATTTGAACACCCTGCTATTTTGCAAGTTCTCCCACTTGGAAATCATGGAGGGGTCTGAAATTGTCATCGTAGGTGCATGTCCACTGTGAGAGACATATTAAAAAAAAAATCCAGAAATCACAATGTATGATTTTTTAAACTATTTATTTGTATGATACCGCTGCAAATAAGTATTTGAACACCTAAGAAAATCAATGTTAATATTTGGTACAGTAGCCTTTGTTTGCAATTACAGAGGTCAAACGTTTCTTGTAGTGTTTCACCAGGTTTGCACACACTGGAGGAGGGATTTTGGCCCACTCCTCCACACAGATCTTCTCTAGATCAGTCAGGTTTCTGGGCTGTCGCTGAGAAGCACGGAGTTTGAGCTCCCTCCAAAGATTCTCTATTGGGTTTAGGTCTGGAGACTGGCTAGGCCACGCCAGAACCTTGATATGCTTCTTACAGAGCCACTCCTTGGTTATCCTGGCTGTGTGCTTCGGGTCATTGTCATGTTGGAAGACCCAGCCTCGACCCATCTTCAAAGCTCTAACTGAGGGAAGGAGGTTGTTGCCCAAAATCTCGCAATACATGGCCCCGGTCATCCTCTCCTTAATACAGTGCAGTCGCCCTGTCCCATGTGCAGAAAAACACCCCCAAAGCATGATGCTACCACCCCCATGCTTCACAGTAGGGATGGTGTTCTTGGGATGGTACTCATCATTCTTCTTTCTCCAAACACGGTTAGTGGAATTATGACCAAAAAGTTCTATTTTGATCTCATCTGACCACATGACTTTCTCCCATGACTCCTCTGGATCATCCAAATGGTCATTGGCAAACTTAAGACGGGCCTTGACATGTGCTGGTTTAAGCAGGGGAACATTCCGTGCCATGCATGATTTCAAACCCTGACGTCTTAGTGTATTACCAACAGTAACCTTGGAAACGGTGGTCCCAGCTTTTTTCAGGTCATTGACCAGCTCCTCCCGTGTAGTCCTGGGCTAATTTCTCACCTTTCTTAGGATCATTGAGACCCCACGAGGTGAGATTTTGCATGGAGCCCCAGTCCGAGGGAGATTGACAGTCATGTTTAGCTTCTTCCATTTTCTAATGATTGCTCCAACAGTGGACCTTTTTTCACCAAGCTGCTTGGCAATTTCCCCGTAGCCCTTTCCAGCCTTGTGGAGGTGTACAATTTTGTCTCTAGTGTCTTTGGACAGCTCTTTGGTCTTGGCCATGTTAGTAGTTGGATTCTTACTGATTGTATGGGGTGGAAAGGTGTCTTTATGCAGCTAATGACCTCAAACAGGTGCATCTAATTTAGGATAATAAATGGAGTGGAGGTGGACATTTTAAAGGCAGACTAACAGGTCTTTGAGGGTCAGAATTCTAGCTGATAGACAGGTTTTTAAATACTTCTTTGCAGCTGTATCATACAAATAAATAGTTAAAAATTCATAAATTGTGATTTCTGGATTTTTTTTTTATTATGTCTCTCACAGTGGACATGCACCTACAATGACACTTTCAGACCCCTCCATGATTTCCAAGTGGGAGAACTTGCAAAATAGCAGGGTGTTCAAATACTTATTTTGCGCACTGTAGATACTCTGAATGAACCAGGAGTCCTTTAGTAAAATCAATTGGCCAGAAGTGAAGATCTAGTGATCCTCTCACCCAATCACTGACACCCTTTTGACCAAGAGATTCCAAGCCTGCCCACCACGGCAAGGTAGACTCTTCTAGGGCAGGACCTACACTAACTACACTAAGCTACCCTACTGGATGCTAGCCATCCTTTTTCTAATGTTGGGTGTATGTTTGTAGTACGGCCTCATCCTATAATCTGTGTGTGTGATCTACTCTCTCCTAATTTTGGTTGTGTGGGTGTGTACATCTCTCTAAAGCATGGAGCGGTCAGTTTATGTACATCTGGACGTCCTCTGTTGGTGTATGTCACTGCATGCCAGGTCAGTGTGTGTCAGTAAATAAATGTTCATTAGTAATCAACAGAAATAACATTAAGATTCCTTAATATGTACAACTGACTCAAGCAAAGGATTGCAGGAGAGTCCTATTACCTACCTGTCGGGTATAGGTGACCATGTCAGTGTCCCTTGTGTCTGCACCATCATACCGGCAGTAGTGCGGCTGCTTTATAGGGGCTCCAGACCGATTTTGTCTTGCGGCCCAGTCCACCTAATAAGACTGGAACTACACTAAAAGTGTAGCACAAGCCAACTGTGACTCTTTTCATGCTGCCCCCTGCAAAGTGCTACCATGGGCCTTGTTGGCCTAGGCCAGTGATGGCAAACCTATGGCACGCCTGCCACTGCTGGTGTGCAGAGCCATCTCTGTGGGCATGCGAGAGGTGCCAGGTTCACGGCGGGGAGACCACGGCAGCGACGAGGTGCAGGGAATTATCTGCACAAGTGAGTGGGTGGCCATCTCGGAAGAGAAGGAGAGAGGTGAGAGGCGTAGGCTGTGAGGGAACTGCTAGATGGAACAGCAGAGGGCTCTCCTGGGTCAAGGATGGAGATGGGTACCGGGCACAATTATACACCTGAATACCTGCAGACAAAGACTGGGGCATGGAGGCAGAGCAGGGATTGCAGATGGGGACAGAGCTAGAGGTCTCTTTCTCTCTCTCTCTGCCCCCTCTCTCTCTCTCTGTCCCCTCTCTCTCTCTGCCCCCCTCTCTCTCTCTCTGCCCCCCTCTCTCTCTCTGCCCCCCTCTCTCTCTTTCTCTGCCCCCCTCTCTCTCTGCCCTCTCTCTCTTTCTGTTCCACCCCTCTGTCTCTTTCTGTTTCCCCCCTCTCTGTTTCTCCCCCCCTCTGTTTCTCCCCCCTCTCTGAATGAATGAATGAATGAATGAAAACTTAGGCCTTGTACACACGAGGGAATATTTCCGCTGAACATGGTCCGACGGACCATTTCAGCCAAAAAATCCGCTCGTGTGTAGGGGCAAACGGACCGTTTTGGCCTTATTCCTCCGGCGGAAAAATTCCAAAGCTGTCCGTCAGATATGTCCGCTGGTTAGTACGGCAAACCAGCGGACATACCTGCCCGCACATGCGTCGTATCCTGTGAATGGATCCGACGTATGCGCGCGGAAGTGTTTACTTCCTGGTGCGGTGACGTGGCGGTCACGTGGCGGCGTCAACGTCACCGCCGTGTCACCGCGCTGTCCGCCGGCGGGGAATTTGATCCGATGGTGTGTACAGCCATCGGATCAAAGCAATCCGGTGGACAGATCCGATGGGAACGGTCCGTCGGACCGTTCCCATCGGATAAATTCCCTCGTGTGTACAAGGCCTTATATAGCGTGGCACATGCGAACTAAATCGCCTCTGGGCGCTTGTTGTTCCTGTCTCCTTTGATATCAAAAGAGATGAGTCTTGATCTTTCTCCTCCAACCGAATGCTGGTTGGTAAAGAGTTCCATAGTCTGGGACCTTGGATTGCGAACCTTCTTTCTCCTTTGGACTTGTAGTTGGCTTTCTGAATCTGGAGCAGGTTTTGATTGGTGGATCGCAAAACGCGATTGGGATTGGGAGCTTTTATTTTTTCGCATAGATTTTTTCTCTGTTTCTCCCCCCCCTCTCTGTTTCTCCCCCCCTCTCTGTTTCTCCCCCCTCTCTGTTTCTCCCCCCTCTCTTTTTCTGTTGCTCCCCCCTCTCTTTCTGTCCCCCCTCTCTTTTTCTGTTTCTCCCCCTCTCTCTTTCTGTTTCTCCCGCTCTCTCTTTCTGTTTCTCCCCCCTCTCTCTTTCTGTTTCTCCCCCCTCTCTCTTTCTGTTTCTCCCCCCTCTCTCTTTCTGTTTCTCCCCCCCTCTCTCTTTCTGTTTCCCCCCCTCTCTCTTTCTGTTTCTCCCCCCCTCTCTCTTTCTGTTCCTCCCCCCTCTCTTTTTCTGTTTCTCCCCCCTCTCTCTTTCTGTTCCCCCCCTCTCTTTCTGTTTCTCCCCCTCTCTTTATGTTTCCCCCCTCTCTCTCTTTCTGTTTTTCTCCCCTCTCTCTCTTTCTGTTCCCCCCCTCTCTCTCTTTCTGTTTTTCCCCCCTCTCTCTCTTTCTGTTTTTCCCCCCCTCTCTCTCTTTCTGTTTCTCCCCCCTCTCTCTCTTTCTGTTTCTCCCCCCTCTCTCTCTTTCTGTTTCTCCCCCCCTCTCTCTTTCTGTTTCTCCCTCCTCTCTCTCTTTCTGTTTCTCCCCCCCTCTCTCTCTCTTTCTGTTTCTCCCCCCTCTCTCTCTCTTTCTGTTTCTCCCCCCTCTCTCTCTTTCTGTTTCTCTCCCTCTCTCTCTTTCTGTTTCTCTCCCCCTCTCTCTTTCTGTTTCTCCCCCCCTCTCTCTCTTTCTGTTTCTCCCCCCTCTCTCTCTTTCTGTTTCTCCCCCCCTCTCTCTTTCTGTTTCTCCCCCTCTCTCTTTCTGTTTCTCGCCCTCTCTGTTTCTCCCCCCTCTCTCTTTCTGTTTCTCCCCCCCTCTCTCTTTCTGTTTCTCCCCTCTCTGTTTCCCCCCCCTCTCTGTTTCTCTCCCTCCTCTCTCTTTCTGGTTCCCCCCTCTCTCTTTCTTTCCCCCCTCTCTCTTTCTGTTTCTCCCCCCCTCTCTTTCTGTTTCTCTCCCCCCCTCTCTCTTTCTGTTTCTCCCCCCTCTCTCTTTCTGTTTCTCCCCCCTCTCTCTTTCTGTTTCTCCCCCCTCTCTCTTTCTGTTTCTCCCCCCTCTCTCTTTCTGTTTCTCCCCCCTCTCTCCCCCTCTCTCTCTCTTTCTGTTTCTCCTCTCTCTCTTTCTGTCCCCCCTCTCTCTCTTTCTGTTTCTCCCCCCTCTCTCTCTTTCTGTTTCTCCCCCCTCTCTCTCTTTCTGTTTCTCCCCCCTCTCTCTTTCTGTTTCTCCCCCTCTCTTTCTGTTTCTCCCCCCGCTCTCTCTTTCTGTTTCTCCCCTCTCTGTTTCTCCCCCCTCTCTGTTTCTCCCCCCCTCTCTCTTTCTGTTCCCCCCCTCTCTCTTTCTGTTTCCCCCCTCTCTCTTTCTGTTTCCCCCTCTCTCTTTCTGTTTCTCCCCCCTCTCTCTTTCTGTTTCTCCCCCCTCTCTCTTTCTGTTTCTCCCCCCATCTCTCTTTCTGTTTCTCCCCCCCTCTCTCTTTCCCTCTCTCTCTCTTTCTGTTTCCCCTCTCTCTCTCCTTCTGTCCCCCCTCTCTCTCTTTCTGTCCCCCCTCTCTCTCTTTCTGTTTCTCCCCCCTCTCTCTCTTTCTGTTTCTCCCCCTCTCTCTCTTTCTGTTTCTCCCCCTCTCTTTCTGTTTCTCCCCCCGCTCTCTCTTTCTGTTTCTCCCCTCTCTGTTTCTCCCCCCCTCTCTCTTTCTCCCCCCTCTCTCTTTCTGTTCCCCCCTCTCTCTTTCTGTTTCCCCCCTCTCTCTTTCTGTTTCCCCCTCTCTCTTTCTGTTTCCCCCCTCTCTCTTTCTGTTTCTCCTCCCCCTCTCTCTTTCTGTTCTCCCCCTTCTCTCTTTCTGTTTCTCCCCCCCTCTCTCTTTCTGTTTCTCCCCCCATCTCTCTTTCTGTTTCTCCCCCCTCTCTCTTTCTGTTTCTCCCCCCTCCTTTCCCTCTCTCTCTCTCTTTCTGTTTCCTCCCTCTCTCTATCTTTCCCCTCTCTCTCTCTCTCTTTCTGTCCCCCTCTCTCTCTCTTTCTGTTTCTCCCCCCTCTCTCTTTCTGTTTCTCCCCTTATCTTTCTCTTTCTGTTTCTCCCCTTATCTTTCTCTTTCTGTTTCTCCCCCCTCTCTCTCTCTCTTTCTGTTTCTCCCCCCCCTCTCTATCTTTCTGTTTCTCCCCCCTCTCCCTCCTCCCCCTCCCTTCTCTGTGCAGCCCCAGAGAGGCTCATCTCTGCACCTCCCCCCCCCAAAAAAAGCCCCTCCTGTTCCTTTTCCTTTTGCTGCCCGGGCCCTCCTGTGCTCCCCTGGCCCCCCCCTTCTCCATGTGCTGGGATGGTGAGCAGTGGGAAGGGCCCTGGGACCAATGGAAAGGGTGCGGGGGAGGGGGTCCATCATGTTTTTTTTTGCACCGGGGCCCTGAAGGTTCTAGTTACTCCTCTGGCTGGAGGGACAGAGCAGAGAGCCAGTGACTGGCGGTCACCCCAGGCAAGGCCCAATGTCCTTGTGTTGAGGAGGGCCTGGGCAGGAAAAGGAACAGGAGGAGCAGAGAGGGTAGCTTCCCTTGCCCTGCCCTTCCTGTCCCTGTTCCTCTTGATGCCCAGGCCTCCCTCTTCTCCCCTGGTCCCCCCTCCCCCCCTCTCCCCCCTCTCCATGTGTCGGGATGGAGAGCGGCGGGAGGATCCTGTAAATGTGATTTAACAGCCCCTTCCTTTTCTTAATGAACAGCAAGTGACCGGTAATGATTGCTCACTGCCCCCCCCCCCCCAGCAGTAATATAATATATTCTGCTGCGGCCCCCCCCCGCAGCAGTAATGTAATATATTCTGCTGCGCCCCCCCCCCCAGTAGTAAAGTGCTCTGTCGTGCAATGGGGAACCACGACTGAGTGCGGATCCTGAAGACTGCCATAGAATGGGCTGGTGCCCCCCTTTGGGCAGTGACGCCACTTCTATAGCGGCACCTTTTCTTGCGTGTCTTTGTATTCTCGGTGGTGGTTCTGCTGCATCTCTCTCCATCGATTGCTGACAAAGTCGAATTCCTGGAGATCTTCTAACTTATCACAGTATTGGTCTTCTTTAAAGAATTCGTCAAAATAATCATTTATGGTTTTCACATCCAGCTCTGAGGAGCAGTTTATCTCTGGGATCTGTGGAGAGAAGAAACACATTATATTCAGGAAATAATGACTTTAGATAATGTCTGATTATCACTATATTGGAGATTACATTTGGGAAAGTTCTGTTATTGGCTATGTGCTGAGGGAATACATGGAAGAAAATCCCTATGAATGGACCAGTCATGATTGAACATGTCCATCAATATGAATAATCATTGTATTTATTACTGTACAGGCATGTTTATAAATGATATTAAGACCCCTTTCACATTGGAGCGTATTGCAGGCGCTGTAGCGTTAAGAATGGCGACTGCAATCCGCCCTTTAACCTCTTAAGGTCCGCCTCCTGCACATATACGTCGGCAGAACGGCACGGACAGGCATATCAACGTAGCTGTACATCTCCTTTTAAATGCCTGTCCGTGTGGTCGCCCACCGCCGCCGCACTCAAGACCCTGCCGCAATCCCCGTGAGTCGGACCACGGACTCGATCGACGCCGGGATCACCGCGATCGTGTCACGGAGGTATAGAGTGGGGAGATACTTGTGTAAACAATGACACTGATCTCGGACCCGTGTACTCGGAGGGGAGATCAGTGTCATGTGACACAGAGCCCACCTCCTTTACAGTAAGAAACACTAGGCAGTGAACACTTAACCCCTACAGCGCCACCTAGTGGTTAACCCCTTCGCTGCCAGTGTCATTTTCACAGTAAACGGTGCATTTTTATAGCACTGATCGCTGTCAAAATGACAATGGTCCCAAAAATGTGTCAAAGTGTCTGCCATAATGTCGCAGTCCCGATAAAAAATGCTGATCGCCGCCATTACTAGTAAAAAAAATTAAATAATAATTAATAAAAATGCCATAAAACTATCCCCTATTTTGTAAACGCTATAACTTTTGCACAAACCAATCAGACGCTTATTTTTTTTATTTTTTTTAACCAAAAATATGTAGAAGAATACATATCGGCCTAAACTGAGGAAAACATTTTTTTTATTTATCTTTTACTATAATAAATGTCCCCAAAAAAATATTGTTTTTTTTTCAAAATTGTCGTTCAATATTTGTTTATAGCGCAAAAAATAAAAACCGCAGAGGTGATCAAATACCACCAAAATAAAGCTCTATTTGTGGGGGGAAAAAAAAGGACGTAAATTTTGTTTGGGAGCCATGTGGCACGACCGCGCAATTGTTAGTTAAAGCAACGCAGTGCCGAATCGCAAAAAGTTGCCTGGTCCTTTAGCTAAAAAATGGTCCGGGGCTGAAGTGGTTAAAAAGCTGTTACATTCACTCCAGTGTGAAAGCCCGAGGGCTGGAGCATGGCGCTAGCAGGACAGTAAAAAATCCTGCTAGCCGCATCTTTGGAGCGGTGTGTATACCGCTCCTCCACCGCTGCTGCCCATTGAAATTAATGGGACAGCGCAGCTATACCGCTGGCAATGTGCTGCTTCAGAACCGTATTGCGGGTGGTTTTAACCCTTTCTTGGCCGCTAGCGGGGAGGGGTAAAACCCTCCCCATTAGCGGCCGAAATGCGCCGTAGCGTCAGCGGTAAAAATAGCAGAGTTTTACCACGTGTGAAAGGGGTCTTATGTGCTACACTGATTCTAAAGTCCCTGCAAGAACTTGACAGAAGTATGAAGCTGTTTCTAAAAAGTTGCTTTATAGTTGTATGACTTGTAAATGATCCACTGTGAATTGTTTTTCCATCCTATTGGATAGCACCAAAAGGAATGCAGCTCCTCATACATGCCAGTAGGGGGCAGAAAAGAGAATGAAAAACAGCAGACATGGCACAATTACAGACGTGATTCCATTTCTTAATCGTAACTCTTACACTTACCTTTTCCATGACGAATGGCGGACTTCTTTTCCCAGCTTCCATCTCGTCCCAGTTTATCACTGCGAAGAATGGGTGGTCTCGCAAAGCTATGAACGCAAGCGTAGAATCGTCTGGAAGCTGCAAATAACAAAAAAAAAGATTATTAACATCACAAAAGCGATAACTAAGAAATGTAATGTAGCCAAATAAACTTGTTCTGTCTCTGGCTAGAGTAGAACGTTTTCTTACCTTCCTCATGGAGTCTATGAAGTCTTGGATTGGGGTACAGTCGCCAAGGTATTTTTTCCTCATTTGAATGATTGTACTCCTTAAATTAAAGTAGTCTTCGTGGAATGTACTCGGTGTTTTCTGATCGACAAAGAGGTAATAAAAAATGTTTTTATAGCTCAGAACATAACAAAATACATACAAAAATACAATACATTTCCTTCCATTCCTATACTAATTAAAGCTGAATTGAACCCATCAATTTAAGTTTCCCAAAACAGTTACTTTAAAAGCACGCCGTAAGTGATAACTGTCATGGTTGCATTTGCTCCCATGTGAACTGTCAAGCATTAAAATGGCTGGTGTCATAATTAATCACCCGGGCACAATCATGGACACAACAGGTCAAACAGAGGCTAAGATGGCAGCTTCCTTGGCTGTAAAGAATAAGAGGGTTTAGTTCCCCTTTAACCACTTAAGGACCGCACGACGATATACATTGGCAGACAGGAACGTGTATATATATGGCTCTTTAAGAGCCCAGCCATGGGGCGCGAGCGTGCCACCGCTGGCGTGCTCATGACCCGGTCTGAAGCTCGGTGACCGGACCCGATCACCGCTGGTGTCCCGCGATCGGTCACAGGAGCTGAAGAACGGGGAGAGGTGAGTGTAAACACACCTTCCCCGTTTCTTCTCTGTGGCAGTGACTCTGATCGTCTGTTCCCCGATATAGGAAAAGACGATCGGTGATGTCACGCCTACAGCCACGCCCCCCTACAGTAAGAATCACTCCCTTAGGACACACTTAACCCCTTAGTGCCACCTAGTGGTTAACCCCTTCACAGCCATTGTCATTTTCACAGTAATCGGTGCATTTTTATAGCACTTTTCTGTGTGAAAATGACAATGGCTCCAAAAATGTGTCAAAAGTGTCCGATGTGTCCACCATAATGAAAAAAAAAAAAAAAAAGAAAAAAATCGCTGATCACCGCCACTAGTAAAAAATGTTTTTATAAAAATGCCATAAAACTATTCCCTATTTTGCACAAACCAATCGATAAACGCTTATTGCGATTTATTTTTTTTACCAAAAAATACGTAGAAGAATACGTATCGGCTTTAACTGAGGAAAAGTGTTTATATATTTTTTTTGAGGACATTTATTACAGCAAAAAGTAAAACATTTTTTTTTTTTTTTTACAAAATTGTTGCTCTATTTTTGTTTATAGCGCAAAAAATAAAAACTGCAGAGGTGATCAAATACCATCAAAAGAAAGCTCTATTTATGGGGGGAAAAAAGACGCCTATTTTGTTCGGGAGCCACGTCGCACGACTGCACAATTGTCAGTTAAAGCGACGCAGTGCCGAATCACAAAAAGGGGCAAGGTCCTTAACCTTCATAATGGTCCTGGTCTTAAGTGCCTAATAAGTATACATCATAACAGTTTACTGCATCATGTTTCTGCAACACCAAGTAGATGTTTAACCCCATTCTGTGGGTCTAGGCAACGTTTCATTTGCACCACTTTTTATTGCATTGTTAATCTATTTAACCCTTTTGGGCGTATTTGGTACAGTGGAAGCTTGGTTTAAGAGTAACTTGGTTTGAGAGAGTTTTGATTTGCAATTTTTTTTTTCTTATTCTCACTTGGATTGCGAGTTTTGACTCGCAAGACGAGCAAAATTCAAGCTAAATAGGCCTGCAGTACCTCATTTGGCCTGAGGTACCTGGGTGTAGGAAACAAGGTCCTTTCCGGAGGTTTTCGGCACTCTCTGGTTCCCCCCCACCTCTGGCCGCATTCGGTATTGCATCCTATTAAAGCCAATGCGGAAAAAAATATTTTCGTTTCCATTGACTTCAATGGGAGAACTCGCTTTGATATGCAAGTACTTTGGATTACGAGCATTCTCCTGGAACGGATTATACTCCTAATCCAAGTTTCAACTTTACGTCCAAAATTCAAAGATGTTAAAGGAAAGCTCCACCCAAAAAGGGGAAGTTCCACTTTAAGCTCTTGGCACATTTGGCATGTTATTCTTGGGGGGGGGGGGGGGGGGCAGGTACCTAGATTTGACAGGTACCTGCTCCCACTTCCGCTCAAGCCACCTAGGCTCATTCTCTCCCCCTCCCTCCTTGTATGTTCTGGGGCACGTCACAGGCCCCAGAAGTTGGTCCGGCCAATGGGCAGGTGTACGTGGCTCTCACAGCTGGGTGCCTACACTTGTAATGCCTATACTGGGGAGATGGCTCGGGAGGCTGCATTGCTGGACCATGGCACAGGTGAGTGTTTATTAAAAGTCAGCAGGTAGGTACACTTTTTGTAGCTGCTGTCATTTAATAAACACACAAATGAGTAGAACTCCGCTTTGAACAAGCTCACGGCTGGTTCTGTTCTTACCAGTCGGATTGTGGCCTTTACTATAAAAGTTGTAGAGCTGCCTGATCACTTTTACGTGGCTCACAGGTGGCTCTAGAGTGGAAGTGGTTAAGAACCTCCTTGTGGACAGAAAAACAATATAGCACAGTCAATAAATGGAACACGTGTACTTACAATGCCGGGTTTATTTCTTGATATCTTTGCCATTCCAAAATCGAAAATCTTGACGTGTCCAGTACTATCGATGAAGATGTTATTTCTATGCAAGTCACTGTAAAGAAGAGGAAAACAAAAAGGTTAAGCTGTCCATTCTAGATCTTTATTGGCTAGAACAGGGGTCTCCAAACTTTCTAAACAAAGGGCCAGATTACCTCCCTTTAGATGTTAGATGGGTGCAGACTGTGGCCAGTGGGAGTAGAAAATGCCCCAGTGTTAGTCAGAGTAAACAATGCCTCAGGCCGTGTACACACGGCAGAGAACCTCGACGGGCAGAACACATCGTTCCGCCCGTCGAGGTTCTCTGCCGGCCGTCAAAATCGGCGAAACGCCCGTCGGGAATGGCAACCAGCCATTCATCCAGGCGGGCCGTCGAGCAAAAAGAGAGCATGCTCTCTTTTCACTCGACGGGATTCCCGACGGGCGGGGCGAGCCAAAAGCGTACACACGGCCGAGGTCCTCGCTGGAATGCAGCTTCCAGCGAGGTTCTCGCTGGTTTCCAGCGAGAACCTCGGTCGTGTGTACGCCGCTTCAGGCTTCAAGGTCATTGGAAACAAGAATATTGCATAGAGCCTGTTGTCAGTAGGAGAAGGAATAGGGTCCTATCATTGATATCAATAGGAGGAATAGTACTCTATTGCTATCAGTGGAGTGAATGGTGCCCCATCATTGGTGTTAGTGAAAGGATTAGTGCACCATTGTTGGTTTCAGTGGGAGGGACAGTGCCCCATCATTGGATTGTTGGTGTGAGTGGAATAGTGCCGCATCATTGGTGTCAGTTTAAGGAATAGTGGCCCCTCATTGGTCTTGGTGAAAATAGTGCCCCCATTGTTTGTGTCAGTGGGAGGAATCATGCCCCATCATTAGTGGCAGCAAAAGGAATAGGTGCCTCACTATTGGCGTCAGTGGGAGGAATAGGTGCCCTATCGTTGGTGTTGGTGTAAGGAATAGTGCCTGTCATTGGTGTCGGTGGAAGGAATAGTGCCTGTCATTGGTGTCGGTGGAAGGAATAGTGGCTGTCATTGGTGTCGGTGGAAGGAATAGTGCCCTATCGTTGGTGGCAGTGTGAGGAACAGTGCTCCATCGTTTGATCATTGGTATCAGTGGAAGTATAGTGGCCTGTCATTGGCGTCAGTGGTGGTCTGTCATTGGCGTCAGTGGTGGCCTGTCATTGGCGTCAGTGGTGGCCTGTTGTTGGCGTCAGTGGTGGCCTGTCGTTGGCGTCAGTGGCGGCCTGTCGTTGGCGTCAGTGGTGGCCTGGTGTTGCCGTCAGTGGTGGCCTGGTGTTGGCTTCAGTGGTGTGCTGGTGTTGGCGTCAGCGGTGTGCTGGTGTTGGCGTCAGTGGTGTGCTGGTGTTGGCGTCAGTGGTGGCCTGGTGTTGGCGTCACTGGTAGGAATAGCGCTCCATCATTGGTGTCAGTGGAGGGAATAGCGCCCCAGGGCCTGAATAAAAGCCAACAAAGGGCCACATATGACTCATAGACTGCAGTTTGGAGACCAATAGACTGGAACAATAAAATATAATGAATTGATTTCTTACCCATGGGTGATGCCTTTGGCATGAAGAAAGTGTATCGCACACAGCAGCTCAGCAGCAATAAATCTGATGGAAAAAGAAGAAAAGATTAATTAGTTATAAACTTACCATTCTACCTCTTTCCCCACTCCTATTGAGCCCCATTATAAGACTTACCTTATGGTTTCATAATCCAAACCCGTTGTCGTCATTATGAAGGTATTCAGGGAGATGCCTTTCAAATACTCCATGACGTATCCTTGGTAGTCCTAGAAGATAAAACAGAAAAAAAATAATTACAATGCATTCATTATTCACTATGGAAGTACATATTCAAGTCAACCCTTCACCTTTGTCTAATCACATTTGGAGACTTTCAGTGAAAATTTTGCAATATGCTTGTGAAGGGTCTCATTTTTTCCGGTTATTTTATAGCTAGAAATAGTCACATTTAACCGGGATTGTTCTCTGATGTTGAAGACATTATTATGCTCCTTTTACAAGAAGCAAGGATCTGCTTGTGTAACAATCAAAACTCTTCAAGGTTACAGAACCAGTCCAGTTGACTAACAATTACCAACACCCATGATTAAGAGCCCTTTCACACTGTGCTGCCCCTAGCGTCAGCGGTAAAACGCTGCTATTTTTCCCGCCGACGCTATGGGCGGATTTGCGGCTGCTAAGAAAGGGAAGCAGCACATTGCGGGAGGTATAGCCACGCTGTCCCATTGATTTAAATGGGCAGCAGTGGAGGAGGAGCGGCAAGGATGCGGCTAGCAGGACTTTTTTTACCATCATGCTAACGCACCTCTCCAGTGTCAAAGCCCCTCAGGCTTTGACACTGGAGTGAATGGGGACATATTTTTAAGGGCCAATTGCAGGCGCTATTTTTAACGCTATAGCACCTGCAATACGCTCCAGTGTGAAAGGGGTCTAAGAGCTATTCGGGGACGGAGAATGTTATACTCTAATTCAGGGGTCTTTCTAAGCAAAGAGACAGTTTACTGTCCTTCAGGCTTTAGGAGGGCCAGACTAGGGCCGGTGGGAGTAGAAAATGTCCTGGTGTCCAGTGGGAGTAAACCATGCCCTGGCGGAATAGGAATAGTGAATAGAATAGTGCCCCATTTTTGGCGTCAATGTAAAGAATTCTGCCCCATCGTTGCCATCAGTGGGAGGAATAGTGGTCCACCCTTGCGGTCAGTGGGAGGAATAGTGGCCCACCCTTGCCGTCAGTGGGAGGAATAGTGGCCCACCCTTGCCGGCAGTGGGAGGAATAGTGGCCCACCCTTGCCGGCAGTGGGAGGAATAGTGGCCCACCCTTGCGGGCAGTGGGAGAAATAGTGGCCCACCCTTGCCGTCAGTGGGAGAAATAGTGGCCCACCCTTGCCGTCAGTGGGAGAAATAGTGGCCCACCCTTGCCGTCAGTGGGAGGAATAGTGGCCCACCCTTGCCGTCAGTGGGAGGAATAGTGGCCCACCGTTGCCGTCAGTGGGAGGAATAGTGGCCCACCGTTGCCGTCAGTGGGAGGAATAGTGGCCCACCGTTGCCGTCAGTGGGAGGAATAGTGCCCACCCTTGCCGTCAGTGGGAGGAATAGTGGCCCACCGTTGCCGTCAGTGGGAGGAATAGTGGTCCACCGTTGCCGTCAGTGGGAGGAATAGTGGCCCACCGTTGGTATCAATGGACGGTATTGTGCCCTTTTAATAGTGTTCCACATGCCCCATTGTTGGTTTCAGTGGATGAAAATGTGCCCCAAGAGCCAGGTAAAGGCAAGCAATCTGTCCCCAGGGCTGCAGTTTAGAGACGTCTGTTCTAATTGATTCTGACGCTCCTAAAATTCCCCTAAAATAAGTAATAGATAAAGTTACTTACCCCTGTATGAAAAGTAGCATATAGTTGCGGGAAGAACCTGCTATCTCCCGTCGCTTCCATGGCTTGGCGCTCTACATAATCTGTGTCACAAGGTTGAGGAGGTATACGGGCAATTTTTAATGCCAGCAGCTGATCAACGGCAGGATGAGATACCAGAAATACCTGAAGGAGAAAGAGGAATAAGAGAATAGTATTGTCACTTAAACACTTAAGCCCCGAGCCTGTTTTTCAGACTCGGTGTTTACACGTTAAAAACAATTTTTTTTGCTAAAAAAAATTACTTAGAACCCCCCAAACATTATATATACTCTTCTAACACCCTAGAGTATAAAATGGCGGTCATTGCAATACTTTTTATCACACTGTTTTTTTGCATACTAGCTCATTATGCCTTTTGCCTTACAAGTTATTATTTTATTTTTTCCAGGACATACAACTGCTTTAAAAATGCTTCCTACCCCTGACTAGCTCATGACTTGCTGTGTAGAAAAGATGTGTATACTAGAGCTGGGCGATTTTAGGCAAAAAAAATAAATCTGCGATTTAAAAAAAAAAAAAACTTGATTCACTATACGAATATTCGTTTTTTTTCTCCCCATGGACACTGCTCCGGACCTAAGGTTTTTTTTTTATGAGGTTGCGGCTTCGGCCTAGTCCGCCACGATCCTGGTAAAAGGGTCCTGGCAATCGGCGTTTGGCCTTGCGGCCTTTTCCCAGGATCTTGGCGAGCTGCAGGCAGGATTTTTTAGGCGAGGCCCCGGCTTCGGCCTAGTCTGCCATGATCCTGTGAAAAGGCCACGGGCTAGGCCGAAGCCACGGCCTCGCCTAAAAAATCCAGCTCGCAGTTCGCCGTGATCCTGGGAAAAGGCTACGAGCGGCCCCACGGTCTTTTCCCAGGATTGTAGCAAGCTGTGGGGAGGATTTTTAGGCGAGGCCGTGGCTTCGGCCAAGTCCGCGGAGCACCGACCTATGAAAAAATCTAAAAACTTTTTTTTCAGCCCTAGTTTATACTTACCTATTTTCAGCTCATGCTGGTGCGATCATGTCCAGCTCCCCTCTATCAGCCAGCAGTGACTGCAGCAGAAAGGAGAGGGCATCAGCAATGACTGTCACTTGGGTCTATGGGTGACGTCGCCGATCCAGGGTTTACCAGCCATTGTAGAGTGCTGTCTACACTCCCCTGCGGCAGCCACTGCTTGACACAGGATCCCATGATGGGACCTGAGTGGGCTGCAAACAGGTGTGTGTATATATATATATATATATATATATATATATATAATCTCTATCTCACACTGCTTCGTCAGCTTGGGTGTTAGGAGGGGGAAGGGGACATTTTTAAGGCTACTGAGATGTAAGCTGGCATTCTACGCTAATGGCACCCAACACACTTTTCTAATGCAGATTTTATGGTGAATCTTGGAGTGTTAGGCAGCCCATTTAAATGAATGGGCTGCCTTAACATGATTCACTTTATGGCACAACTATAACAGTTGGAAAAAATACCACAACTTTGTGAATCCAGCCTTAAAGTGAGTTATCGTGTCTCCCTTCTATATGTTTTATGGATATGAATCTGTAAATCTGATTACCGTACTTACCATCCCAAATGCTCCTTTTCCAATAAGTTTATGATAATTGAAGCTTTCTATATTCGGAGGAGCAGGAACACCGGACTGGATCTGTCCGACTTCTAAAGAGAAAAGAAAATGAATTAGTTAACATCCAACCTACATTTCTTTCAATTATTTAGTTTTTGTAAAGTATAAAGTTAGCTGAACAAGAGTCCATTTTGGCCGGAACACCAATTTAACAACCCCCTCTGCTACTTACCCGACCAGATCACTATCCCAGGAGTTTAATTGACTAAGCCCTGGGTCACATTGGTACATTTTGACATGTCAAATGGGTGTCATTTTCTGACAATTGCACTGTCCTAATCGGTGCGGTGCTGCACCGATTTCAAAAAGTCGTTTCTGTACTACTTTTTGCGAGTTTGGGCTGCGATTTCACATTGACATCTGGGCAGGTTCTCTGAAATCGTGGCCAAAATCGGGACTGACAAGCGGGAGCTTCATTCCCGCAGCCCAGTGTGAACCTGGGCTAAATAGTGGATCTTGTTCAGCCAACTTACAATATATTATTCATGATTCTTACCTTTTGAAGAAGTATCTTCTTTCTCTCTTCCTCTCTCTCCTTCTCTCTCTTCGGTTTTCTCTTCAGTTTTCTCTTTGTTTTCTTCTTCTCTTACTTTTACTACCTCTTCTCCGACTCTTACTTCCTCTTCTCCGAGTCTTACTTCCTCTTCTCCGACTCTTACTTCCTCTTCTCCGACTCTTACTTCCTCTTTCCCGACTCTTACTTCCTCTTCTCCGACTCTTACTTCCTCTTCTCCGACTCTTACTTCCTCTTCCCCGACTCTTACTTCCTCTTCCCCGACTCTTACTTCCTCTTCCCCGACTCTTACTTCCTCTTTACTGACTCTTACTTCCTCTTCTCCTCCACTTGAGCTGCTTGTGGTCTCAGTCTCACGTGTTATATTTATTTTCCAGTTAAATATTTTTAGCTGCCATCCTGCAAATACAGTCTCTGTACAGATGCAGATGTTCACCCCATCTATCAGCTTAATAATATACTTGATAGTTGTTATGGTTTCACTCTCATCTGTCAGTGCGGACTCATCAATGTCTGAGGAGTCAGTGGAACCGGTTGTGTCTTCTTCCGTGTCCTCTTCCGTGTCTTCTTCCTTGTCGGGATTATTTTTAGATGAAGGGATCTCAATCCCTGTATCTGGGATAGTCGCAGTCTCTGCAGGGATGCTGAGTTGTAGTCCATCTATTGGTGCAGCCACAGTCTCTGCAGAAGTGATGAACTCCAGCTCCTCTGCTGTCTTCTGGTGGGCACTGACTGTGCCACTGGTAGCCTCTGCCACCTTTTCTAAGACCGTCAAATTGTCTTCAGTGGTAGCAGGAGGGACCACATTTATTTCTGTAGAGAAAAAAAAACAATTTGATTACCTTTCATTCTTTCTTTTCTAAACTATCAACTGATACAGAACTATGCAGACTAAGACTGGCTGAACAGAATTAAAGTACAGTTTTCTAGTTGCATTTTAAATGTATTTTTATTTTTTTATTGTAAAGTGCGTGTGTAGCCTAAACTAGAGTAGGAAAGGGTTAGAACCCCTATCAGGTTATCTTCTGCTGTCTGTGTCCCACTGAGGAAATATCACTTCTCTTCCTGCCCTGGCCATGCAACAAGATCAATTCCCCTCTTGTGCAGTTGTCACCGGGACTAGTGTCCCCATTGGAGGACCTACAATGATCCCCAGTTCTGGTGATACTTCCAAAAATTTGGATCACATCTGACTTATTGTTTTAGTAACAATGGTCATCAGAACAAATACACAGGTGAAATCCCCAGCAAAACTTATGACAGCGCTTTACGCCCATCACCACTCTTTCTTAACCATAAAAAATAAGTTTGGTCTCCAAATAAGATGAAACCTGTCCAATCCAACAATGCTGCATGTAATATGACACTATCAGAGCTTCAAATAAGAAAGGCAGCAGATGGGATGCTGTCAATCCTCCCCTTCTGTTCGGCTTTTCCCGCATTCTGACAGTCGGTTTGGACACCATCACCATAAAACTGATTTAAAATGTCAGCTGGTGTGCAGAGGATGCTGTGAATTTAATGTGAAGAAGTGCTGCAGAAGCGCTACACTGTGGAGATATGGATTTATTTCTTAAAATGTGTGCCTGTCAAACGATTTGAAAATGTGCTTCCAATTGTCACTTCCCCTGGGCAGGTCTTAAAGCGGAGGTTTACCCAGAAACCTCCCCCTATCTGGTGTCACATTTGGCACCTTTCATGGGGGAGGGGGTGCAGATACCTGTATAATACAGGTGTTTGCACCACTTCCTGGTATAGACTCCCGCGGGAGTCACGCCCTTTCGCGCCCCCCCGTTGTGTTCTGGGAAATGCAAGGCTCCCAGAATACAGCGGGGACCACTGAGGACGGCACGGCGGGACTTGCGCATGCGCAGTATGGAACTGGGCAGTGAAGCCACAGCGCTTCACTTCCCGATTCCCTCACCGAGGGTGGCGGCGGGGGATGCTTAGAGCCGAGCGGTTATTCGCCCTCGGATGCTGATGTCGCAGGCGACCTGGACAGGTAAGTATGCATTTTTTAAAAGTCAGCAGCTGCTGGCTTTAAAAAAAAAAAAATTCAGCTGAATCCCCACTTTAAATGTATAGGAAGGCTGTGATTGGTTGCTGTTGTACCCAGTGTCTCAGCTACGGCACCTGCACACCCCTTATGGATCAGAGCAATTTTTTAATTTTGGCTATTTTAGATCACACCTCACGTTCTATTTATGGGGTAATAGGTTATTTCTGGGTTAATAATTATAATTATTATTTAATTATTAATAATATTGATGATGGGATATTTTTGGGTTAATAATGATAATAATCAATAATAATAATTATTAAATATATTATTATTGTTAATCATAATAATGTGTTATTTCTGGGTTCTATTTCTTGGTTAATATCACGCCAAACAGCCACCAGGACACATATAGGGGTGGGGCAATAAAGATTTGGCAGAGCTTCTAAACCCCCAACATTCTTTCCTGAACAAAAAAAAAAAATGTTGGCTTTAGATGCGCTTTAACCACTTGCATGTGAACTGGCAATACTCCATTCCCATTTGACTGACAATTATTCTGTCATGCAGCTCTGTACACAAATTAATTTAATTTTGTCATGTTTTGAGACAGATATGTTTTGTTTACACGGGGATTGGTAAAAATAAGCAGTTAAGGTGTGTTAACATGGCCACCAGGCAGGAAAAATAAGTGGCTTTTGGCATATCATGCCATTGTCCAACAACCTATTAAATAGCACCAGGTGGGGGCTTTTATATGGGAGCTCAGATAACAAATCACAAGCCCAGGACTGATGGGTTATCGGCTGTCTGATGCCTCTGGTGCCCTAGAGAAGATGGGAGCACTGGGGAGTTGGGTAGAATTTCCCTCCCCCATAAGCAGGGCCGTCGGAACAAGACAGGCAAAACAAGCAACTGCTTGGGGCCCCAAGCTGGCCTGGGGCCCCCAAGCAGGGCCCTTGCCTTGCCGCGCTGTCTCCACTAATCCTGCTGTGGGGGGGACTCTGATGGGGACACCTGCTGTGGGGTGGCTTCTGATTGGGACACCTGCTGTGGGGTGGGTTCTGATTGGGACACCTGCTGTGGGGTGGGCTCTGATGGGGACACCTGCTGTGGGGTGGGCTCTGATGGGGACACCTGCTGTGGGGTGGGCTCTGATGGGGACACCTGCTGTGGGGTGGGGTGGGCTCTGATGGGGACACCTGCTGTGGGGTGGGGTCTGATGGGGACACCTGCTGTGGGGTGGGGTCTGATGGGGACACCTGCTGTGGGGTGGACTGTGATTGGGGATGCCTGCTGTGGGGTGGGGTCTGATGGGGACACCTGCTGTGGGGTGGGGTCTGATGGGGACACCTGCTGTGGGGTGGACTGTGATTGGGGACACCTGCTGTGGGGTGGGGTCTGATGGGGACACCTGCTGTGGGGTGGACTGTGATTGGGGATGCCTGCTGTGGGGTGGGGTCTGATGGGGACACCTGCTGTGGGGTGGGGTCTGATGGGACACCTGCTGTGGGGTGGACTGTGATTGGGGACACCTGCTGTGGGGTGGGGTCTGATGGGGACACCTGCTGTGGGGTGGGGTCTGATGGGGACACCTGCTGTGGGGTGGGGTCTGATGGGGACACCTGCTGTGGGGTGGGGTCTGATGGGGACACCTGCTGTGGGGTGGGGTCTGATGGGGACACCTGCTGTGGGGTGGACTGTGATTGGGGACACCTGCTGTGGGGTGGGGTCTGATGGGGACACCTGCTGTGGGGTGGGGTCTGATGGGGACACCTGCTGTGGGGTGGACTGTGATTGGGGACACCTGCTGTGGGGTGGGGTCTGATGGGGACACCTGCTGTTAGGTGGGGTCTGATGGGGACACCTGCTGTGGTGTGGGCTCTGATGGGGACACCTGATGTGGGGGCTCTGATGGGGATACCTGCTGTGGGAATGAATCTGATGGGGAGGCTCTGATGGGGACACCTGCTTGGGGCCCCCAAATTCCTTCAAACGGCCCTGCCCATAAGCTGCTGCCTTTGTCTCTAATAAAAAGAAGAGAACGGCATGCATAGTACAGTAAGCCATCAGTGATTGGGTGTAATATAAGCCATGACCACCAATGGGAATAGGGGGCTATAATCAGGGGAGTGGTATAAAGGCTGCTATTCACCAATTACAATATTCAATAGAAATGGGGGTCTATAATTAGGAGTGTGGTCTGTAATCTGATGCCCACCAATAAGAGAAGATACAATGTAGCATTCTGACATTCAGGGGCCAGTTCACACAACATGCGATCCAGTGCATTTTTTTTTCTGCATCAAAAAGACATGGATAGTAGGATGTCATTTAACGTCATTCACCGTAATGCATCAAAACACGTCAAAAACGCACATGCAAAAAAGCATCCGGACTGCATTTCTATGGTGTCAACTGGCTCACTGTGGAAATTTTTTTTACCAGAAGCTTGATTTCAGATTAGATAGATTAGGTGTATTGTCATTGTAGAAAACAAATTCACAATGAAATTACATTTCACAGCTAGAAAGGCTGAAATTCCTGGGGAAATTGTGTGAAATGTTCTTGCCTCCACCAGTTGCAAAAAGTGTCATTTTGGGCAAACAGTGCCTGATTATGGGGGGGGTCATAATGTTTTGGGTGATCATGGGGGGGGGGTCATAATGTTTATGCTGATCATGGAGGGGTCATAATGTTTATGCTGATCATGGGGGGGGGGGTTATAATGTTTATGCTGATCATGGAGGGGTCATAATGTTTATGCTGATCATAGGGGGGGGGGTTCATAATGTTTATGCTGATCATAGGGGGAGGGGTCATAATGTTTATGCTGATCATAAAGGGGGTCATGATGTTTATGTTGATCATGGAGGGGTCATAATGTTTATGCTGATCATGGGGGGGGGGGGTCATCAATGTTTTGGCTGATCATGGGGGGGGGGGTCATAATGTTTATGCTGATCATGGGGGGGGGGGGTCATAATGTTTATGCTGATCATGGGGAGGTCATAATGTTTATGCCGATCATGGGGGGGGGTCATGATGTGTATGCTGATCATGGGGGGGGTCATAATGTTTATGCCGATCATGGGGGGTCATAATGTTTATGCTGATCATAGGGGGTCATAATGTCATGATGTGTATGCTGATCATGGGGGGGGGGGGGGGGTCATAATGTTTATGCTGATCATGGGGGGGGGGGGGGGGGGGGGGGGGGTCATAATGTTTATGCTGATCGTGGGGGGGTCATAATGTTTATGCTGATCATAGGGGGGCCATAATGTTTATGCTGATCATGGGGGGGTCATAATGTTTATGCCTGATCATGGGGGGGGGGTCATAATGTTTATGCTGATCATGGGGGGGGTCATAATGTTTATGCCGATCATGGGGGGGTCATAATGTTTATGCTGATCATAGGGGGTCATAATGTTGTATGCTGATCATGGGGGGGGGGGGTCATAATGTTTATGCTGATCATGGGGGGGGTCATAATGTTTATGCTGATCGTGGGGGGGGTCATAATGTTATATGCTGATCATGGGGGGGTTCATAATGTTTATGCTGATCTGATCATGGGGGGGGGGGTCATAATGTTTATGCTGATCATGGGGGGGGGGGGGTCATAATGTTTATAATGTTTATGCTGATCATAGGGGGGGTCATAATGTTTATACTGATCATAGGGGGGTCATAATGTTTATGCTGATCAGGGGGGGGGGGGGGCGGGTGGGGGGTCATAATGTTTATGCCGGCCATGGGGGGGTCATAATGTTTATGTTGATCATGGGGGGTCTTAATGTTTATGCCGATCATGGGGGGGTCATAATGTTTATGCCGACCATGGGGGGGTCATAAAGTTTATGCCGATCATGGGGGGGGGGTCATAATGTTTTGGCTGACTATGGGGTTGTCAGCTTTTGTCAGCTCCCACTTTATTTCTGAACATAATTCCCCTCAGCTTTGTGGGAGGAGATATAAGCGTTGCCAGGTAACCAATGTTTCCTGGCAACGCTCCTGCCTTGTTTATGCAGGTTCTATGCACAGGCCAGAGTATTTTGCCTCTCCTGAATACTTGTCGTTTTTCAATCGGCTGTATTTTAAAAACTATAAATGCTACAGCAAAGAGCTTTATATTGTGAGAATCACAAGACTCAGACCTACATGTGCGTGTATGTATATAGAGAGAGAGACATGACACCCAGGAGGAGTCGGGACTCTCAGGGCCCTTTTACACTGGTGCGGTTTTCCCGCGTTTTTGCCACGTTTTCGCGGTGAAAATAGCGCTATTAAAACGCCCCCCACGCCCCTCTCCATTGAAATGAATTTAAAAAGTGGTAAAAACGCGGTAAAATCGCGGTGTTTTGCCGCGATTTTAATCGCGGCAAAAACACCGCGATTTTACAGCGTTTTTACCGCGGTTTTTAATTCATTTTAATGGAGAGGGGCATGGGGAGCGTTTTATGAGCGTTTTAATAGCGCTATTTTTACCGCGAAAATGCGGCAAAAACGCGCCAAAAACGCACCAGTGTGAAAGGGCCCTCACTATTTTCCCTGCTCTACAAAGACAACGATTCTATTAGAAATGTCAGCTGCTGTGCTGCTTTACCTTCTGGGTCCCTATGAATGTTCTTCTCTTTTCCTCGGTGTAACAAGTGTTGGAAAAATCCCCCAACCCTGCCGAAGATGGACTGACGCTCGTCCTCAGGGATGGGGTTCTGATGGACAGGTTTGGGAATAATTCCCATGTCCTGTCTATTTTTTGTTAATTCCTTTATTTGTATTAATAAAGGAACAGATTTGTTTTTCTTTAATATTTTCATCGCTTTCCAAAGATTGGAACTCTCTCTCTCTCTCTCTCTCTCTCTCTATCTCTCTCTATCTCTCTCTATGGGCTCAACAAAAAAATGTGAGTTTTTCCTGGGAGCTCAATAACGCACAACCTTCAGCTTCAACTCGCTCTGAAGATCTGACTGGCGGTTGGTCAACAACTGCCTTTATAACGGCCTTCAGGGGCGGGGCTAATGCGGAAGGGGCGGAGCTAATGCTTCCACGATGATGTCACAAGGCAAGCCTTTAACTGCCATCAGCCTATAGATTGTCCCCATAGCAACCATTCAGGGTCCTTAGCAACAGTATGAGTTCAGTAGGAATTGAATGGTTGTTATTGGGTGTGCGTGTGAGAGAGAGAGAGAGAGTGTGAGAGACATATAGTGTATAGTCATATCTTTATATAGATATCCATCTAATACATCTATCTAACACTGGGCAGTGTTTTTCATATATGTGTTTGTGTATTAGGGCTGTTATTGTTTAGGGGAGGGCTGTTGTTTGCGATTAGAAGGGGGAAGGTGGGGACATCTCAGCCCCCCCCCCCCTAGAACTCCTCAGACTCCCATAGACCTCTTGTCCAGGGCCGTCTTAACAGTATCATGGGCCCCTGGGCAAAGTAATGCTCTGGGGCCCCTACAATGACAGTGCAGGTAAACAGACATCAAGTAGGTAGGAGGCAGACTGCCTCCCCTGTGTATCTATCACTCTCAGTACCATCATGCGGCCCCCAATTTTGGAGCACCGTGGGCTCAAGGACCAGCTGCTTTGGGAAAAGTGCAGGGACCCCCAATGCAGCTGGGGCCCCTGGGCAGTGCCCAGGTGTGCCCTCTCATTAAGACAGCCCTGCTCTTGTCCACTTTAGACCCCCCTCTCTCCACTTCAGACCTCCTCTCTCATCCATAGACCCCCTTAGCCTCCTCTCTCTCTCTCTTACCCTAGATTGATATTTGTGCGTTGCAGGAATGTGCACTAAATCACTCAGCGTGCATCATGGAGCACATAAACCTGCGTCTTAATGATGTGTTTGCATGAATTAAAAACTCAAAGGTGCGAATCAATCTTTCGTGAATCACCGTCGGTATATTTTATCCACCTGTGTTTTGTGCAGGTTTCCTCCTTGGTGCTCCGGTTTCCTTCTACAACCTTGTAGAAGAAAAAAGGTACCCCAAGGGGCTGAGTTGCAGCAAAACATTATAATAAGTTCAAAAGTTGAAGATTTTTTTTTTTTAAGGTACATAATGAAAAAAGGCGTTCTAGTGGAATCAAGACATAAGTTCCATAATACAATTTAAAAATCTATGCATACGAATGGATACAACCACATGATTTCATGTAACAATGAAGTAGGTAAACTTGTGCTAGAAACGCCAACGCATTTCGACCTTTGATAATAGAGGTCTCTTCAGGGGGAAAAAAGATTGAAAACATGAACTCTGGAAAAAGATACCTATAGATTAGGGTTGTCCTGATACCAAAAGTACCGATACTTTTTTCAAGTACTCGCCGATACTTTTGACAGTGGCACTAATATGCAGTACTAACATGTGGACAGTCAGTTTTTTTTATTTACAATTTTTATTTTTTACAATTAATTTTTTTATATATTTAAATTATTATTATTTTTTACAATGCTTTCTTTTTTTTTTTATGCTGGGGGGGATTTCTTTCTTTTTTTTTTGGCTGGGGGGGGGGGGGCAGGTTTGGGGTAGTAGGGGTGTCGGGTGTTTTTAGGTGTCATTTTTAATTTTTTATTCAATTTTATTATTTTTACAATTTTTTTTTGTTTTCAACAGCCCTGTTGGGGGGGCTTTGGTGAGATTTGGGGGTCTTAACAGACCCCTGATATCTCCTCTTTGAGACAGAGTGCAACCACCAATCAGCAGCCCCCCTGGTACTTGTAGCCCCCCCGGTGTGTATAGCTGTGTGTCTCCTCCCTGGTACTTGTAGTCCCCCCGGTGTGTATAGCTGTGTGTCTCCTCCCTGGTACTTGTAGTCCCCCCGGTGTGTTATAGGGTGTGTCTTCTCCCTGGGTACTTGTTAGCCCCCCCCCCCGGTGTGTATAGCTGGTGTGTCTCCTCCCTGGTACTTGTAGTCCCCCCCGGTGTGTTAGTATGTGTGTTTCTCCCTGGTACTTGTAGTCCCCCGGTGTGTATAGCTGTGTGTCTCCCTCCCTGGTACTTGTAGTCCCCCGGTTGTGTATAGCTGTGTGTCTTCTCCCTGGTACTTGTAGCCCCCCCCCCCCGGTGTGTATAGCTGTGTGTCTCTCCTGGTACTTGTAGTCCCCTCCCGGTGTGTGTATAGATGTGTGTCTCCCTGGTACTTGTAGTCCCCCCGGTGTGTATGCTGTGTGTCTCCTCCCTGGTACTTGTAGTCCCCCCCCGGTGTGTATAGCTGTGTGTGTCTCCTCCTTGGTACTTGTAGTCCCCCGGTGTGTATAGGCTGTGTGTCTCCTCCCTGGTACTTGTAGTTCCCCCCGGTGTGTATAGCTGTGTGGTCTTCTCCCTGGTACTTGTAGCCCCCCCCCAGTGTGTATAGCTGTGTGTCTCCTCCCTGGTACTTGTAGTCCCCCGGTGTGTATAGTGTGTGTGTCTCCTCCCTGTTACTTGTAGTCCCCCGGTGTGTATAGCTGTGTGTCTCCTCCTGGTACTTGTAGTCCCCCCGGTGTGTATTTAGCTGTGTGTCTCCTCCCTGGTACTTGTAGTCCCCCCGGTGTGTATAGCTGTGTGTCTCCTCCCTGGTACTTGTAGTCCCCCCGGTGTGTATAGCTGTGTGTCTTCTCCCTGGTACTTGTAGCCCCCCCCCCAGTGTGTATAGCTGTGTGTCTCCTCCCTGGTACTTGTAGTCCCCCCGGTTGTGTATAGTGTGTGTGTCTCCTCCCTGGTACTTGTAGTCCCCCCGGTGTGTATAGCTGTGTGTCTCCTCCCTGGTACTTGTAGTCCCCCCGGTGTGTATAGCTGTGTGTCTCCTCCTGGTACTTGTAGTCCCCCGGTGTGTATATAGCTGTGTGTCTCCTCCTGGTACTTGTAGTCCCCCCCCGGGTGTGTATAGCTGTGTGTCTCCTCCCTGGTACTTGTAGTCCCCCCAGTGTGTACAGCTGTGTGTCTCCTCCCTGGTACTTGTAGTCCCCCGGTGTGTATAGCTGTGTGTCTCCTCCCTGGTACTTGTAGTCCCCCCGGTGTGTATAGCTGTGTGTCTCCTCCCTGGTACTTGTAGTCCCCCCGGTGTGTATAGCTGTGTGTCTCCTCCCTGGTACTTGTAGTCCCCCCGGTGTGTATAGCTGTGTGTCTCCTCCCTGGTACTTGTAGTCCCCCCCGGTGTGTATAGCTGTGTGTCTCCTCCTGGTACTTGTAGTCCCCCGGTGTGTATAGCTGTGTGTCTCCTTCCTGGTACTTGTAGTCCCCCCGGTGTGTATAGCTGTGTGTCTCCTCCCTGGTACTTGTAGTCCCCCCCCCCGGGGTGTATAGCTGTGTGTCTCCTCCCTGGTACTTGTAGTCCCCCAGTGTGTACAGCTGTGTGTCTCCTCCCTGGTACTTGTAGTCCCCCCCGGTGTGTATAGCTGTGTGTCTCCTCCCTGGTACTTGTAGTCCCCCGGTGTGTATAGCTGTGTGTCTCTTCCTGGTACTTGTAGTCCCCCGGTGTGTATAGCTGTGTGTCTCCTCCCTGGTACTTGTAGTTCCCCCCCCCGGTGTGTATAGCTGTGTGTCTCCTCCCTGGTACTTGTAGTCCCCCCGGTGTGTATAGCTGTGTGTCTCCTCCCTGGTACTTGTAGTCCCCCCGGTGTGTATAGCTGTGTGTCTCCTCCCTGGTACTTGTCCCCCCCCCCCCCGGTGTGTATAGCTGTGTGTCTCCTCCCTGGTACTTGTAGTCCCCCCGGTGTGTATAGCTGTGTGTCTCCTCCCTGGTACTTGTAGTCCCCCCGGTGTGTATATCTGTGTGTCTCCTCCCTGGTACTTGTAGTCCCCCCCAGTGTGTATAGCTGTGTGTCTCCTCCCTGGTACTTATAATCCCCCCGGTGTGTATAGCTGTGTGTCTCCTCCCTGGTACTTGTAGTCCCCCCGGTGTGTATAGCTGTGTGTCTCCTCCCTGGTACTTGTAGTCCCCCCGGTGTGTATAGCTGTGTGTCTCCTCCCTGGTACTTGTAGTCCCCCCCCGGTGTGTATAGCTGTGTGTCTCCTCCCTGGTACTTGTAGTCCCCCCCGGTGTGTATAGCTGTGTGTCTCCTCCCTGGTACTTATAGTCCCCCCCCCCGGTGTGTATAGCTGTGTGTCTCCTCCCTGGTACTTGTAGTCCCCCCAGTGTGTAAAGCTGTGTGTCTCCTCCCTGGTACTTGTAGTCCCCCTTGGTGTGTATAGCTGTGTGTCACCCTCCTCTACCGGTGTCACCCTCCTCTCCCTCTAATCTCCTCCTCTAAGAACGATCAGCCGACATGAATGGTCAGACTGTCAGATGTAGTGTAGGTTGTGTCTCTGACACTCAGGACCGGCTCAGGTATTCCTCCATCTGATCCCTCGATTGGGAAGTCCCATCCACACCATGGACCTATAGAGATGAGCGCCCCCCGGAGTCTGCCCCCATACATGGGATGTGGAGGGTGATTTCTGCAGGAAAACTGCACTTTGTTCAGTCTGGGAAGGATTTGTCTAATCTTCTTAAGCTTGGAGCGGCCTCATCATTCCCCACCATACACACACACAAGGGTCCCATTCATCGAGAAATCCACTAAGGGGGTCCTCACTGACCTGGGATAACGGGGGAGTCTGCAATAAGGGCACGGGGAGTCCGCAATTGGGGCACGGGGAGTCCGCAATTGGGGCACGGGGAGTCCACAATTGG
This sequence comes from Rana kukunoris, assembly GCA_029574335.1. NCBI lineage: Eukaryota > Metazoa > Chordata > Amphibia > Anura > Ranidae > Rana > Rana kukunoris. The sequence continues at coordinate 34,347,342 of CM056050.1, read as the reverse complement.
GGCACGGGGAGTCCGCAATGGGGGCACGGTGAGTCCGCAATGGGGGCACGGTGAGTCCCCAATGGGGGCACGGTGAGTCCCCAATGGTGAGCACGGTGAGTCCCCAATGGTGAGCACGGTGAGGCAGCAATGGTGGGGACGGTGAGGCAGCAATGGTGGGGACGGTGAGGCTGCAATGGTGGGGACGGTGAGGCTGCAATGGTGGGGACGGTGAGGCTGCAATAGTGGGGACGGTGAGGCTGCAATGGTGGGGACGATGAGACTGCAATGGTGGGGACGGTAAGGCTGCAATGGTGGGGACGGTGAGGCTGCAATGGTGAGCACGGTGAGGCTGCAATGGTGAGCACGGTGAGGCTGCAATGGTGAGCACGGTGAGGCTGCAATGGTGAGCACGGTGAGGCTGCAATGGTGAGCACGGTGAGGCTGCAATGGTGAGCACGGTGAGGCTGCAATGGTGGGGACGGTGAGGCTGCAATGGTGGGCATGGTGAGGCTGTGCTGAGGGGAACTGATAAAGTTGTTGTTAATATTTGTTTTGAAACTTAATTCTGCATAAAACATTTTAGGCTCCATTCACACCTAGGCGTTTTGTCGCCTGAAGCCCGACGCTATTGCAACCTAAAATACGCTGGAGGGGTGATTTAACATTGTTGAAGCTCAAAACAAGTCCCGGACCCTTTTTTTCAGGCGGCTTCGGCGTTCGGCATAGCTGACAATGAACTGTTAAAAAAAACAAGGTTAAAAACGGCGCGTTTTGTCGCGGCAAATCGCGGTACAAAACGCCGCAATTTGACACGGCAAATCGTGGTACAAAACGCTGTGCTAAGGGGTGAATGCAGCCTTACAAGATAATTTATGAGTGCGTGATTAGCGGGAGAAATAGGGGTTGGGTGGGACAACTAGTGGCGAGTAACCCTTGAGGCCTGGCTAGATATTTTGAGCCCTGGTCTAGCCATATCATAGGTAGTTTTTTTTTTACATTCTATAGGCTACATGAGAGGCTGTCTCCTTGGATTGGTTTTGGGCATATCTGCAGTCCCTTATGTGTGCCCACACTGTCTTTGATGACTGCTGAGGGTCTATGACCCTAGAGATGAGACATCTGCTTTTAAGCCTTTGTGATAACAAATCTAGTATGTAAGCATGACTATTATAATGAAGAAGATGAATCAACAATATTATCATGGAATTGATTATGATGTATTGCATATCTTTTGTAGACTGGCAAACCCATCTCTGAAGAAGCTTTAGAAAAGGAGTAAATTGAAATGTGTTGGATTTTTCTGGCTAGGGAACATCCTGTGAAGAAATTCATATCTAGGGGTAATGCATGAGTTTTGTTTTTTCTTTTTTTTCTTTTTTTTAAAGACGCATCACTTTGCCAAGATTGTGTTTTTACGCACATTGGGCCAGATTCAGATACACTTAATATTGCGCTGCGTAATCGAAATACTCTACGCTGCCGTATTTTACCAGGCTTTACACCGAATTCTGGTAGATTTTAGCTGGTACGCTACGGCGGCGTAGTCTATTTCTCGCCGCGTAATCAAAATACGCGATTAGGGGGCGTGAAGCATTTAAATTAAGCGCGTCCCCGCGGCGATCGAACTGCGCATGCTCCGTTCAGAAATTTCCCGCCGTGCATTGCGCAAAATCACGTCGTTACGTAATTCGTTGTTTGAGTAGCGTCGTTTACAAACATTCCTATTCCCGGACGACTTACGTAAAAAATAATAAAAGACGTCGGAAAATTTTGAAATTCGATGCGGGAACGACGGCCATACTTAACATGGGCTGTCTAATATTAGAGCAGCAAAAAGCTGGTATAGTGTTACGCAAAAAAAAGATGACTAAAGGTGCCGTAAGAGATTGCGAATGAAGATCGTAATTTCGGGGATCGCCGGCAAAAGCTCATTTGCATACCCCGACGCGGAAAACAACGGGAAGTCCACCCAGTGGCCGCAATTTTATTGCAGCGTAGATCCGAAGGCGTACGAACACGTAATCCAGTCGAATTGAAGCCCGCAGCTGTCTATTCATGGTTTGAGATTTCCGACTAGCTAGAAAACGCGCGTAATTTGAAATTACTCCAGTCTAACACCAGTTAGACAGGAGTTACGGCTCTCTGAATCTGGCCCATTGTTTTTAAATTGCATAGGATAAAGTACATCACATTTTATTTATTAAGTATATTTTGCCATATAAGGTCCCATGGGAGGCAACAATTACTAGAATGTACAAATAACAATAAAATAGTTTGACACAACGATTGCTTCAAAAAAAAAAAACTGGATCCTCCAGGAATAAATAGAACCAAAGGATACTTGTACTCGGTCTTAAAAAAGTGGTATCGGACAACCCTAATATAAGAATGTCTAATCTGTAATTTGATAAAATAGATAATATGCGCTATTTTACAACTAATGTTGTGATAACATACAGTGATAAGTGATGACGTAGTGCAAATTGCATATATTGTGTGTTCATATGAGGCCAATGTAGCCAGTAGAAATATGTATTATACAATTAAGTGTCCAACTGGGTTCCCTCCGTGGGTAACGTTGCCTCACAGGCTAATCACTAAATAAACACATCCAATCTGGGTGTCACAAAAATAAAAAGGATCTAATAGAGATAAAAAACAGTCCAGCACCTACTGTTGGTACCATTTGCTAAAGGATCAATAGAGATAAAACAAACAGTCCAGCAACTAAGAATGGTACCGTCCATAAGTCACATTCACCATAACATATGGCTCCAAATAGACGTGTACACTCACGTACTGATGTTGCTCATGTGATCTCCGGTACATGTAAAAAAGAGAAAACCATACCATAGCACAGCACTGTTTTGAAAGTTTGGCAATGAGGCTTGTGTATGATTGCACTCACGGATCCCCGTTCCAAACGAAAGCCGCTCAGTATTGCTGAGATACGTATAGGAAACCTCCACTGGTCTCAGTACGTTAGGCTCCTCCCCCTACGCGTTGCGTCACTGTCACGTGACTTACTCATAACAATATGTTATGGTGAATGTGACTTATGGACGGTACCATTCTTAGTTGCTGGACTGTTTGTTTTATCTCTATTGATCCTTTAGCAAATGTGACTTATGGATGATACCATCAGTAGGTGCTGGAGTGTTTTTTATCTCTATTAGATCCTTTTTATTTTTGTGACACCCAGATTGGATGTGTTTATTTAGTGATTAGCCTTTGAGGCAACGTTACCCACGGAGGGAACCGAGTTGGACACCTAATTGTACAATACATATTTCTACTGGCTACATTAGCCTCATATGAACACACAATATATGGAATTTGCACTACGTCATCACTTATCACTGTATGTTATCACAACATTAGTTGTAAAATAGCGCATATTATCTATTTTATCATTTCTATTATTGGTTGGTGCACCAGTCACTTTATTGCAGCTTTTTTACATTTGGTTATTCATTTTCTGGTGTAATTAATAGTTTTAGTAGCGCTGAACCTTATATATTTTAATCTGTAATTTGATGCCTTTTGGAGATTTTTCCATCTTTCCTTGGCTTCGTTATGCACATTAATACAATTTTTTACCTGGGGTGCCCAAACTTTCGATCCCCACTGTAAAAGTGCTATTTCTTTAGTTATGCAATGGGGTAAAGTCCTTTCAATTGCTCAGTCTTCTGTATTAATGGTCATAAACGATTTGTGCCGTTATCACTGCAGTAAATTCATGAACTTTCCACCGTCTGTCTCCTTATCTCCTGCCAGATTACCATCTCATAGGAACTTGTCATTTTTTGTGTAAAGTTTAACTGATTTTGTAGCAGAGTTAAGGTCCAGATAACGGATGTTATGAAATAATGTTGATAATGTAAAAGGAGGCTTTAAAGTCAATCTAAAGATGAATCTAAATGTAGCGCCTATGTACCTCACAGTTTCGGTGCTAGTTAACTTTAAGGCCGGGTTCACACCTATGCGAATTGGTTGCGGCCTAAATCGCATCTAATACGCAGAACATTTCTAAATACATTGGCCCAGATTCACATACAATTAGATTCGCGTAGAGTATCAAAAATACACTACGCCGCCGTTTTTTACCTGGCTCTACGTGGAATCCCGGTAGATTTTGTCCAGTAAACTACGGCGGCGTAGTGTATTTCTCCCGGCGCAAGCCATCTACGTGAGTAGGGGGCGTGAAGCATTTAAAATAGGCGCGTTCCCGCAGCGATCGAACTGCGCATGCTCCGTTCAGAAATTTCCTGCCGTGCATTGCGCGAAATCACGTTGTTACGTCATTCGTTGTTTGAGTAGCGTCGTTTACGGACATTCCTATTCCCGAACGAGTTACGCAAAAAAAAAAAAAAAAAAAAAATTAAATTCGACGCGGGAACGACGGCCATACTTAACATGGGCTACGCACTGTTAGACCAGCAAATAGCTGGTCTAACAGTACGTAGCAAAAAAATGACGTAAGCGATTGCGAAGACCACTCGTATCTTCGTGGATTGCCGTAAAAAGTCATTTGCATATCCCGACGCTGAAAACGGCGCGGACTCCTCCCAGTGGCCGCAAAAATATCGCAGCGTAGATCTGAAGGCTTACGAAGACGTAAGCCTCTCGGATCGAAGCCGCCGTATCATGGTTTGAGGATTCAAACTAGTGATACGGCGCGCGAAATTTGAAATTACTCCTGTCTAACACCAGTTAGACAGGAGTAATTGCTCTCTGAATCTGGCCCATTGTTTTCAATGAGGCTGGTTCACATATGTGCAATGCATTCGCACTGCGCATTGCTGAAAAAACGTGTGCGGATTTTATGCCTTGCGGTGCAGCTCAGGTGCAAATTCAGTCCCATTATCTTCTATGGGTACGCAGCTGATTCGCAGATGTGTTCATTTCTCTTCAGGAATTTCTGTCATTCAGCTCAATACACTTCTCCCCCACTCTCATCTCACCCGGAACTTCTCCCAGGTCTCTAAATTTGCAGCTAAAAACATAGCTAATCTGCTGAACACTTCCCTTATCTATCTACAGAGATAAGAGAGCTGAAATTCTCACTGCACAAGTGTGAACCCAGCCTGAAGGTAGATCAGAGTGTAGTTAAACTCTGATCCAGATTGTTAGTAGCAAAATGCGGTCTCCGTCTCAGCTTGGCTGTGCTGCGGGCCTGCTGTACTGGGGTGTTCTTCCAGCCCCGGTGCTGCAAATGGCACCAGTGGAGTCAAGGTTTGGGTGCTCTTTCCCAGCAGCCAATCATGAGGGTTTGTCCTCGCTGTGCATGCTAGGGAGGGGTATTTATGGGGCAGACACCATTGGTTCTGGGCTTCTTCGTCCAGTGTGGCACCCACCTTTAGGGTGGCCACATCACGGTGCCCCAGCGTTATGGCCTACCTGGCTGGGGCGTGCGTGCCACGCTGTGTTCCTGGTTCCGGGGCCATGCTGACCCGGAGCATCTGAATAGCGGCGGGGACCCAGTGAGTGACTGGGTTCCCATTTTGAAGATCCCAATCTGTACTGCTGTTCGGTGGGGAGTCAGTCTGAGGAGCGCCATTGAGAGGCTGGTAGTCCAAAAGGGCCTAGACAAACCACCGGGGATCAAGGTAGCCGGACACCGAGGGATTGATCACCTGTCGGTCGGTACCTGGGCAACAAGTTGAAGGAGATCCAGCAGTAAATTAAGGAGGCATATCTCCAAGAATCCAACCCGGAGGGGACCTGTGGCAGAGGTATATTCTGAGGCTCATTGAGAGGGGTCTGTGGCAGAGACTTTATCCCAAGTTCAAGTTCACCCAGGAGGGTCTGTGTCAGAGACTAATTCCTACAATTGTCCGAGTGACACTCCAGCTGCCAGGTCAGTGAGAGAGGCCTGTCTGGGTACACTAAACCCATTCAGGCAGGAGTGGCGCAGAGAAGTGTTGCGCTTGGGAGCAGGACTGTTTCCTATCATTATGCCTGAATCTCCTATTCTCCTTTCTTCTTCAGCTTTACTTTTCTCACCGCAAGTTTACTGTTTTTACCCGGCTGGGTAATAAAGAGCACAGCAAAGAGCACCTGTCTGGACATTCCTTTACTTTTACTAGATGTACTACACATTAAAGCGGAGCTCCAGCCACGGTAAAAAATTTTTTTAAAGTCAGCAGCTACTAACAGTGTAGCTGCTGACTTTAAATAAAGACACTTACCTGTCCTAGGCGCCCGCGCTGATGGGCCCCCCCGATGCCGGTCCCACGATCGCTCCGGGTCCCGCGCCGCCATTCACAATATGGGAAACAGGCAGTGAAGCCGTACGGCTTCACTGCCCGTTTCCTACTGTGCCTGCGCGAGTCTCACGCTGGCTTGTGAATGGGCGCGCTGCTCTCTGAGAACACACACAGTTCCCAGGAAGCAGCGCGCCCATTCACAAGGAGAAGGAGAAGAAGAAAACACACCGCGGATTAGGAAGAGGCAGATTACGGACTTCCGCATAGCAACAGCTATTTCGGGTGAGTATTTTTTTTTTTTTTTTCAGTTTTTTTTTTTTTCAAACAACATTGTAAAATGTTGTTATACTGGGTGGAGCTCCGCTTTAATTACCCCTAGAAATTTCGGAGGAGCCACAAGGTAACACGCCACCCAAAAATCCAGCAGTTCCTCCGGGGGTAATGCTACATAAACCTGGATCTATTTTAAGGGGTTAAAGGGGCTTTAACAGATCAACTGAGTCTACACATGGTGTTTCTAGTCTTTCTCCATGGAAGATGTCTCCTTCAGCAACTGGTGATGCTCTTTACTGGGAAAATTAAAATTAAAATCCCTGCATCTACAGACATACAGTACGAGCGGAATTTCGGTCGGAAAAAAGTTGGATGGTCTTTCAGACGGAATTCCGCTCAAGCTTGGTTTGCATACACACGGTTACACAACAGTTCTCTGAACTTTCGAGCGTTAAGAACGCGGTGACGAACAACGTTACAGCGAGACGAGAAAAAGTTCAATGCTTCCGAGCATGTGTCGAAGTGTTTCTGAGCATGCATGTTTTTTTTTTCCTGTCGGAATTCAATACAGACAAACCGATTTTCCAATAGGAATTTTTTTCTGTCGGAAAAATTGAGAACCAGCTCTCAAACTTTTGCTGGCAGACATTCTGACAGCAAAAGTCTGATGGAGCATACACACGGTCGGAATTTCCGATGAAAAGCTCACTTCAGACTTTTGCTGGCGGAAATTCCACTTGTGTGTATGGGGCATAACATATCTAGCCCTATAAAGAAGTATACATACCTTTTCTGAAGCCGATCCAACACGATCCCCAGCAGCGGAAGCTCTGCAGAGGACAGGGAGAATGAATGGGGAGTGACGTCAACCATAACCAGCACTAAATTTATCTAACCTAGCATCTAGGAATCTAGGAGGGTGATTGATTGATTGATATATATATATATATATATATATATATATATTTATGGTCGTGGCCCTCTGACCGAGAGTGATGTGGATCACATAAACACGCGACAAGACTTACAACATAAATAGACCTGAAGTGTGCCTTGGTGGTCTGGTCAGTATGCCAAGAAAAGGGGGCATACCCAAAGTAAGTAATGGGTAGTTAATTGAAGAAGGATATGCTGAGAAATGCCCTGAAAAAGGGAAGGGCGGGAGGGTGTCGAATGCGATTGAATGCGCAGACTCACGGACATGAGGTGAGCTGGGAAGAGTCGGCCCAGTGATGTGTAGTACTGCACACTGAACCGACAAAGAGCATGTGTGAGTGGGCTGCTTAAATACCCTCCGGGCTCCTCCCATAAACTCAGGCCACCATACTGGCCTTCTTATATATATATTAAAAAATGTATATGCACACACTATATTACCAAAACTATTGGGACATCTGCCTTTACACGCAAATTAACTTTAATGGCATCCCAGCCTTATGCCGCGTACACACGATCATTTTTTGTGATGAAAAGAAACGATGTTTTCTGTGAAGTAAAAAACGACGTTTTTGAAACGTCACTTTTCAAAGACGATGTTGCATACACACCATAGTTTTTTCACAAAAAACAAGGTTACGTTCACCACTCTTTTCCATTGAAGCTTGCTTCATAACTAGCTTCTGGGCATGCGCGGGTTGAAAAACGTCGTTTTAAACAACGTTTTTGCTACACACGGTGACTTTTTGTGAAACAAAAAACGACGTTTTGAAAAACGACACAAAAAATTCAAGCATGTTGGAATTTTTTTTTGGTCGTTTTTTTGAAGACAAAAAACAACGTTTTGCCCACACACGATCAATTTAAATGACGTTTTAAAAAACAACGTTTTTTTTTCATCGCAAAAAACGACTGTGTGTACGCAGCATTAGTCCATAGGGTTCAATATTGAGTTGGCCCACCCTTTGCAGCTATAACAGCTTCAACTCTTCTGGGAAGGCCGTCCACAAGGTTTAGGAGTGTTTCTATGGGAATGTTTGACCATTCTTCCAAAAGTAAATTTCTGAGGTCAGGCAGTGATGTTGGACAAGAAGGCCTGGCTTGCAGTCTCTACTCTAATACATCCCAAAGGGGTTCTATCAGGTTGAAGTCAGGACCGGTCAAGTTCCTCCACCCCAAACCCACTTCTTCATGTCTTTATGAACCTTGCTTTGTGCACCGGTCCAAATCATTTGGTGGAAGGGGGATTATGGTGTGGGGTTGCTTTTCAGGGGTTGGATTTGAATGTTAAAATGTGAAAAATAAATGTCAAACTCCAGCTTTTCTGTTCACCAATAATGTGTGTCTTGGAATTATTGTATGAGATTGGCATCCATGCTAAAAATCACTGTGACAGCAGCTTCTAAGTTATCTTTTTTCTGTTACATTTATCTGATGGCACATAAGATAGATTGATTACTCTCAGTGAGATTTATACATCCGCAGTTCACTCAATGCATTGCCTGGAAATGCACAAGACCTCAGATGAACCGTTATTGAAATGAAGATGGGACTGATCATCAGGCCATTGTCTAAAAAAAGGAGGGCCTGTCATTTAACAGAAAGTATGTTCTCAGACCTAACTGAGCTGGGTAGATTCACATACACATATTGCGCTGCTTAATCGAAATACTCTACGCTGACGTATTTTACCAGGCTCTACACCGAATCCTGGTAGATATTTGCCCGTACGCTACGGCAGCGTAGTTTATTTCTCGCTGCGTAATCGAAATACGCGATTAGGGGGCGTGAAGCATTTAAATTAAGCGCGTCCCCGCAGCGATCGAACTGCGCATGCTCCGTTCAGAAATTTCCCGCCGTGCATTGTGCGAAATCACGTCGTTACGTCATTCGTTGTTTGAGTATCGTCGTTTACGAACATTCCTATTCCCGGACGACTTACGTAAAAAATAATAAAAGACGTCGGAAAACGTAGAAATTCGACGCGGGAACGACGGCCATACTTAACATGGGCTGTCTAATATTAGAGCAGCAAAAAGCTGGTATAGTGTTACGCAAATAAAAGATGACTAAAGGTGCCGTAAGAGATTGCGATTGAAGATCGTAATTTGGGGGATCGCTGGCAAAGGCTCATTTGCATACCCGGACGCGGAAAACAACGGGAAGTCCACCCAGTGGCCGCAATTTTATTGCAGCGTAGAACCGAAGGCGTATGAACACGTAATCCAGTCGAATTGAAGCCCGCAGCCGTCTATTCATGGTTTGAGGTTTTCGACTAGCTAGAAAACGCGCGTAATTTGAATTTACTCCAGTCTAACACCAGTTAGACAGGCGTAATGGCTCTCTGAATCTGGGCCATTGTCTACACTTCTAGAGATATAGGGCCAGATCCACAAAAACAGGTGTATCTTTAAGCAGGCGTAGCGCATCTGATATGCGCTACGCCGACGTAACTTTGAAAGGGCTCTTGGGTATCCACAAAGCACAAAGCTCCCATATGTGCGCCAGCGTAGAGTAAATCGGCCGGCGTAAGCCCGCGCAATTCAAAGTAGGCAGGAAGGGGGCGTGTTGTATTTAAATTAAGCGTGACCCCATGTAGATGCATGGCCGAATGAACGGCGCATGCGCAGGTGCACTGAGCGTGCCATTAGTGAGGGTGATCGTGCCGTCACTGACAGCTCCCGTGCGCATGTGCGTCGTTGCGGCTCCGGACAATCACAGTGCCAGAGCCGCGATACCTGAAAGTAACTCGGGTATCAATGGCGGCGGCAGAGGTGAGGAACGAGAGTCGCTTCGAACTCAGGTAAGTAATTCATAATGAGCTAGTATGCTAGTATGACCCCACGTATTTGACGTTTTTAACGAACGGCGCATGCGCCGTCCGTGGACGTGTCCCAGTGCGCATGCTCAAAATTACGCCGCAAATACATTGGTTTCGACGTGAACGTAATTTACGCAAAGCCCTATTCGCGAACGATTTACGCAAACGATGTAAATGACGGAAAATTTGACGCTGTCCCGATGTCCATACTTAACATTGCGTACGCCTCACCTACGCAAAGTTACGCCTCATATAGCAGGGGTAACTTTACGCTTACGCAAACAACGTAATATACGACGACCGGGCGCAAGTACGTTCGTGAATCGGCGTATCTAGCTCATTTGCATATTTGATACGCCGACGTAACTTGGCTGAGAATCTGGCCCACTATATTTATATATCATTCTACAGTACATAATATCATCAAAACATTCAGAGAATCTGAATGGAGAAATCTCAGTGCACAAGGCACAAGGCTAAAATGCAATATTGGATGCCTGTGATCTTCGGGCCCTCAGATGGCACTGCATCGAAAACAGGCATGATTCTGTGACTGCATAGTCTCAGTAATACTTCCCAAAATCACTGTCTGTAAACACAGTTTGCTGTGCCATTTGAAAATGCAAGGTAAAGCTCTGTCATGTAAGGAGGGGGGATTTGGGTTTTTAGAGCATTGGGCTGGCTTTTCATTTGGGTGCAACCTATATGCTAAAGATGGATTGCACCTAAATGGAAGGGGGTCTACTGTGCTGGGGGAAAGGTTTTTGAGAAGGCTGCAGGAGTATTTAAACTAGGATTGTGGTGGGAGGGTGAATTAGATTATAATGGGGCAGACAGGTCAGACAGGGGTCACCCCCTAATGGTGGGTGGAATGGGGAAAAAATCGGGGGAGGGCTATAACAGACGATGATAAGGTTACCATGTTACAAACAACCATTGGAAATGGTACTATTTGTACTAAAATAAATAAATATGCAACATACGTTTGCAAAATGTGACAATGAAATAAAGTGTTTGTTCACCAATGCCAGAAGTCTGTCAAGCAAAAGGTGAGTTGGAAGCTCTGGTACATGAGGAGAACTATGATCTAATTGGTAATGCTGAATCTTGGCTTCATTCTTCTCATGACTGGGCTTTTAATATTCCTTGCTATGCTCTCTTTCGGAAAGACAGGGTAAAACGGATGGGTGGTGGTGACTGTCTCTATGTGAGAAGTGATCTCAAAGTGAATAAGAGTTGGATTTTGGTCCCCAAACCAAAAAAGGGGATTTGCGGGCAAATTGGACTATCGCGGTACAGTAAACAATTATAAGAATGCACGTAAGAGAAAAAATAAAATAAAATACATTTTATTAACACAGACAGAAACAATAAGTACAAGCAAAAATACAATTAAAAATAGTGACAGTCCAGATGTATCGCCCCAGTAGTCAACCCCTAAGAGGGGAGGACACACTGGGGATGGGAGTCATTCGGGGTTATCTTGACTAGTTTCGTAGCCGCTGCTGCTTCATCAGGAAAGCAATCTGCAATCAATTCACAAACAGTCAAGAAAATAATAAATAAATAAATGAAAGGCATATATCGTATTTATCGGCGTGTACCGCGCACTTTTCCCCCTTAAAATAAGGGGAAAATCGTGGGTGTGCTATATACGCCGATACCCGCTTCCCACGCTTAGTTTGAATGCCGCCGCCGACATATACCTAACGCAGTACACTCGAGCGTGCCGAGTGTACTGCGCTCGGTATATGTCAGCGGGGCATTCAAACTAAGCGTGGGAAGCGGGGATTCGACTCGGAGACAGCGCGGGAAAAGCAGGGAGGACACCACCGAGGCCGCAGACGGACGCCGGACCGGACAAGGCCGCCGATGGACGCCGGGCAAGACCCCGACGAGGGGCATCTAAACTGTAAGTATTTTTTTTTAAGGATTTTCCCTTCTAGGTTGGGGGTGCGCGCTATACGCCGATAAATGCGGTAGATACAGTCAAGCCTGACATGATGATATAGTGGGTATGGGGGGAAAAGGGAAACAAGGATTGAGCTGTTTACCTACGATAATACTCATGTCTTATAACTTTAGACCTCTCGTCGGTCTGTAATTCCCAGGGATGTATTTTGGGCCCTTTTTAAATATTGGTGCTACATTGGCATTTCTCCAATCAGCTGGTACCTTTTCAGTCAGTAGACTGTCAGTAAAAATTAGGAACAATGGTCTGGCAATTACTTGACTGAGTTCCCTAAGTACCCTAGGATGCAAGCCATCTGGTCCCGGTGATTTATTAATGTTTCGTTTTCCAGATCTAATTCTAATTCTGTCCTCTCTTAACCATGAAGGTGCTTCCTGTGATGTGTCATTAGGATAAACACTGCAGTTTTGGTTACTGAAGCCCCCCGATTCCCTCATGAAGACTGAGGAGAAGAATACATTTAATACCTTTGCAATCTCCCCATCCTTTGTAACCAGATGTTCTTCCTCATTCCTCATGGGGCCAATATCGTCTGTCCTCCTTTTTTTACTGTTTACATACTTAAATAACTTCTTGGGATTTGTTTTGCTCTCCTCCACTATGTGTCTTTCCTGTTCTATCTTAGCCGCCCTAACACCCTTACATTTCTTGTTGCATTCTTCATAAAGTCTGAATGCTGATGATGATCCCTCAACCTTCTCCTTTGCTTTTATATGCATTTTTACATTGGAGTTAAAGGGGTTGTAAAGGTAATTCCCCCCCTAAATAGCTTCCTTTGCCTCCTTGACTTACCTCATCCTTTCGATTTTGCTTTTAAATGTCCTTATTTCTTCTGAGAAATCCTCACTTCCTGTTCTTCTGTCTGTAACTCCACACAGTAATGTGAGGCTTTCTCCCTGGTGTGGAGAAAGCCTCTTGAGGGGGGAGGGGGTGAGCAGGCAAGTCAGGACACTCTCTACTTTGCAGATATAGAAAGTAGCTGTGTGTTAGTGGGCGTCCTGACACTCCTGCTTGCCCCCTCAAGAGGAGAAAGCCTTGCATTACTGTGTGTAGTTACAGACAGAAGAACAGGAAGTGAGGATTTCTCAGAAGAAATAAGAACATTTAAAAGCAAAATCGAAAGGATGAGGTAAGTGAAGGAGGACTGCACCAAGGCAAAGGAAGCTTATTAGAAAAAAAAATGACCTTTACAACCCCTTTAAGCCATCCAGGACTTTTGTTCCCTATATTAAATGTATTACCCAATGGGATGCATTTGCTAATGCCCTTATTTAATATGCTCTTAAAGCAAACTCATCTCTCCTCTGTGTTCTTTGTTCCAGTTCTTTGTTCCTAAGATTTTATCTTTTATCAACCCCCTTTACTCTGATACCCCCAACGAAAATATAGTGGAACCAATCCATTCCATTCAAAAAAGTGGACTGCCATGTCCTAAAATACAGTTTGGACCTGCGCTCATTGAAAAACTTTTTTACAACATGAGCATAATCAGGGGCAGTATCTTTAGTCCTGGGCACAGGAATAGAACGCAACCCAACATATCAAACGGCTCCTTTGGGGGTAAGCACTACATGCATACCATTATTGTGCTCTCTCAGACATTACACTCCACAAATAAAGTTTGAAAATAAGTTTGTTGTTTGCTTTGTGGCAAGAAAAAAGAATGTTATTGAAACTGAAATTCCTGTTCCGTAAAAAAAGGATTTTCTGTTCTTTGTCACCATCATTTCTCTTCTCAGAGACCACAGTGTATATTTGCCGTATGCCATGTGCCCGTCTCACTATGCTATCTCCAGCTTAAGCTTTTCTGCCAAACAGTTACAAAGTTTCACATTCTGTTCTTTACAGATTTTGTCTACTCCAGACATTAAGGGAACAAAAACTTCAAACATTTTCTTTTCCTAATTGAGCCCAGGGTCAGCCCAATGAATAAAGATGGGATTGCCAGGTCAAACATGGCATCTAGAGTGGATGACATAATCTTTAAATGATTATGTGTCCTTCATTGTAGGTTTTGGCTCCCTCCTGGATGTGGTTCCAAATGGAGTTTCAAATGGAGTTTCTGTTCTTCATTTATGCCCTGTGTCCCTCGAAACCACAAACTTGCCAGTTGTTGCTATTGACATCATACTGAAAATGGGTTACTCAGTGGGGCAAGAGAAGGATACATTACGTGAAGCAAAATATGTTGGTTCTATGTAACCATCTTAAATTAATAAACTAAATACATTTCTGAGTAGATAAGGCTATTGATCTTATCTCAAAAAGAACTGAGAAAAAAAACAAAGGAGAACAGATATTTAAAATATATAATCTGCCAGACTGATCCAGTCAACCTTTTAGGCCTCATACACACAACCGAGAAACTCGACAGAATCCATCAAGAAACTTGGTGGGAGAGCTTTTTTGCCGAGAAAAAACGGTGGTGTGTATGCTTTTCATCGAGAAAGCTGTCGAGGAACTCGACGAGGAAAAAAGAGAGCAAGTTCTCTTTTTTCCTCAACGGGAGTCGTTGTGTTCCTCATCGGGCTGGTTTTTGACGAGAAACACGTTGGTGTATATGTTGGTGTGTATGCTTAGAAACCTGCGAACCTTCAGTAAAAGTAGCGTTTGTAATGGAAATAGCACATTTGTCACACTGTAACAGACTGAAAAGTGCAAATGTCTCTTACCAAACTTTTACCGAACAGGCAGTAACATGAGATTAGCAAAAGCAGCCCCAAGGGTTGTGCCAGTGGAATTAAACTTCTCCTGCCTTCGTATGTGTTGAAGTCACCGCGTTTGAGAACGAGGAGATTTGGTCTTGACAGTTTGTACGCAAAAACAGCTTGTCAAGTTTCTCGACAAGCCTAACAAGAAACTCGACGAGGAAAACGATGTGTCTTTTCCGACGAGTTCCTCGGTCGTGAGTACGAGGCCTCAGAGTATCATAGGGGTTGTATTCTTATAAGACAGAGGTGGGGGCGCCGATGTGTATACACACTAAAGTGCCTCAAAGAAGCTAATTGCAGGCAATTTGTGGATGTCCTGCCAGCGCACCGCTCCAGTGTGAAAGCATCCAAGCTCTCACACTGGGATTTTAGATGAGGCCTTTTTTCAGGCGCTATTTTTAACTTTAAAGCTCCTGAAAAACCCCTCCAGTGTGAAAGGGGTTTAATGGACCATCGTCTATACTATTGTCTGCAGTCTCTGACCATCTCCTGTACTATGTCTGCAGTCTCTGTCCATCTCCTATATCATGTCTGCAGTCTCTGACCATCTCCTATATCATGTCTGCAGTCTCTGATCATCTTCTTTACCATGTCTGCAGTGTCTGACCATCTCCTGTATCATGTCTGCAGTCTCTGACCGTCTCCTGTATCATGTCTGCAGTCTCTGACCATCTCCTATATCATGTCTGCAGTCTCTGATCATCTTCTTTACCATGTCTGCAGTCTCTGACCATCTCCTGTATCATGTCTGCAGTCTCTGACCGTCTCCTGTATCATGTCTGCAGTCTCTGACCATCTCCTATATCATGTCTGCAGTCTCTGATCATCTTCTTTACCATGTCTGCAGTCTCTGACCGTCTCTTGTACTATGTCTGCAGTCTCTGATCATCTTCTTTACCATGTCTGCAGTCTCTGACCGTCTCCTGTACTATGTCTGCAGTCTCTGACCATCTCATGTATCATGTCTGTAGTACGTCTGGGGGCTCTTTCTAACAGAAGCCCTCTTTATGTCCATCAGAGAGGCCCCCCTCCAGGTCACAATAAAGTACCCTTCTTCTCTTCTTGTATTTTGTTTATTGTTAAGAGATCATGTAAGGATTCCGGGGTAATGAAGACTTTGTGGGGGAGCATTTCTGTGGTTGAGTCGTTGCCATAGAAACATTTGTAAAGGGGAGGAGTTAGTAAACATGACCACACCCATGTGGGGGCACCAGAAATATTTCTGCACCCAGGCGCCTGTGACCCTAGGATCGACCCTGCCTCCAGTTTTGTTTCTTTGGATAGTATTGGGACCATGTTCCAT
Organism: Rana kukunoris; assembly: GCA_029574335.1. Taxonomy (NCBI): domain Eukaryota; kingdom Metazoa; phylum Chordata; class Amphibia; order Anura; family Ranidae; genus Rana; species Rana kukunoris. The sequence goes on along the minus strand of CM056050.1, from coordinate 34,331,135 downwards.
TTCTATTTAAAGCTCTTATCTAGCAGCATTTACTACTATAGTCTATAGTTATGAATGTCCCTAAATGAGACTTAAAAGACGATCACAGGTTTTTTAAGATTATATTTGTTTCACCAACAATTTATTTTTTAAAGTCAAGTATATTAACCCAGAATTGCCGCCTCCTAAAAACCTAGGGTTGGATTACTCTCACTGCGCTCCAATATGCATAGCTGCATTTGTTGTAGGGATGCAAAAGTTACTTAACCACAAAAATGTCATCAACCAGAAAGAAATGGTTTAAGAATCTGAGAACATGAAGATTAGGGTCTGGAATGGTTTAAGGAACTAGGACAATGAATAGTTGAGTCAGGAGTGGTTTAAAATCCTTGATGCTTTATGCAGTAGGGTCAATGAGGCGATTCAGTTCTCATTTGTAGCGCTATATAAGTTACTCGCTCACTCACTGACCTGGGGCCAGAACAGTAGGGCCAGAAAATGTTTAAGGGGCTGGGGCATGAATTGTAGTCTCGTGTATGTTTTTTTTTTGTTGTTCAATAAGTATTTATTAGTAAAATTAGAGAACATACATGACAAAGGAACATAAGCCATAAGCGATCAGGTAAACCCAACTTGTAGGCCATTAACCACTTAAGACCCGGACCTAAATGCAGGTAAAGGACCAGGCCCCTTTTTGCGATTCGCCACTGCGTTGCTTTAACTGACAATTGCGCGGTCGTGCGACGTGGCTCCCAAACAAAATTGGCATCCTTTTTTTCCCACAAATTTGATCACCTCTGCAGTTTTTATTTTTTGCGCTATAAACAAAAATAGAGTGACAATTTTGAAAAAAAATATTTATTACTTTTTGCTATAATAAATATCCAACAAAAATATTTTAAAAAACATTGTTTTTCCATAGTTTAGGCCGATACGTATTCTCCTACCTATTTTTGGTTAAAAAATCGCAATAAGCGTTTATCGATTGGTTTGCGCAAAATGTATAGCATTTACAAAATAGGGGATAGTTTTATTGCATTTTTATTATATTTTTTTTTTACTACTAATGGCGGCGATCAGCGATTTTTTTTTCATGACTGTGACATTATGGCGGATACATCGGACAATTTTGACACATTTTTGGGACCATTGTCATTTTCATAGCAAAAAATGCTATAAAAATGCATTGTTTACTGTGAAAATGACAATTGCAGTTTGGGAGTTAACCACTAGGGGGCGCTGAAGGGGTTAAGTGTGACCTCACATGTGTTTCTAACTGAAGGGGACGGGGCTGGGAACAGACGCCACTGTGAAGAACGGGGAACACACCTCTCCCCATTCTTCAGCTCCGGGGACTGATCGCGAGCCCCCGGCGGCGATTGTTCCCAGCTGTGCCATTCTGCCGACGTATATCAGTGTTAGGCGGTCCTTAGGTGCCTAAAGAGGTACAAGCACACAAATAAGAACGACATAAGAGAGAGCATTTAACGCCTGGGACCACTTAGGCCGCGTACACACGAGGGGATATGTCCGCTGAAAACGGTCCGATGGACCGTTTCAGCAGACATCTCCGCTCGTGTGTATGGGCTAGCGGACAGATTTCTCCACCCGACAGATTTCAAAGCAAGCTTTGAAATCTATCCGGTGGGAATCTGTCCGCCCGACATGTCTGCTGGTTAGTACACTTACCAGCAGACATGTCGGCTCCCACCACCGCCGCGCCGCTGCCGAATGGATTCGGCGCATGCGCGGAAGTGTTTTACTTCCTGGTGCGGTGACGTGGCGGTGACGCGGCGGCGTCAACGTCACCGCCGCGTCACCACTACGTCACCGCGCCGTCCGGCGGCGGGGAATTTGATCCGATGGTGTGTACACGCCATCGGATCAAACTCCCGATCGGACATATCCGATGGAAATGGTCCGCGGACCGTTTTCATCGGATATATCCGATCGTGTGTACGCGGCCTAATACAAAATTAACAGCATACAGTATATACCAGAACCATGATCTGCCCATCATCATAAAACTGTTCATTCAGGAAAATAGAAAGAAAAGAAAGGATAGACAAGAGAAAGAAAGAGGGGGGAAAAAAGAGGGGTGGGAGGGGGGAAGAAGAAGGGGGTCCTCTGCCTCCGGCGGTCACCTAAATCTGGAAACAAGCCCAAGGCACAATACCTCACAGTTTATACAGGTTAAGACATCATATCAGCATATGCAGAGGTATATTTAAAGAAGAACCAAACGGACCATATTTTCCGTGACAAATCAGATTTGTTCCTAAGAGAGTAAGTAAGGTCCTCCATATAGTAAATATGAATTATCCATCTCAGGTATGTTTTAAGCAGCTAGGGCTAATAAGGAGTAGGGTCAGGTTCAGAGTAAGAAGCTGTGGGCATGTGGAGGAGAATTGTCTATGGTTTAGGGCAGGGGTCTCCAAACTGTGGCCCGAGGGCCAGATGTGGCCCTTTGCTAGCCTTTATCCGGCCCTTGGGGCACTATTCCTCCCACTGATATGAGGCACTATTCCCCCACTGACACCAACAATGGGGCACCATTTCTTCCACCGATACCAATGATGGGATGCTATTCCTCCTACTAATAGGGACCTTACTCCTACTTCTATTGACCACCAACCCAAAGGCCATATTTATTCTCACTCATGCTGGGCTTATGACATTTTCTGCCCCTGCAGAATCCCGCCCTCCTCAAGTCTGAAGGACAATAAACTGGCCCTTTGTTTGAAAAGCTTGGAGACCCCTGGTTTAGGGGAAGAAACATCAAAAGTAGAGTCAGGAATGATCTAGGTGGTTGAAGCATAAAAAGCAAAAACAAGAATGATTTAAGGATCTGGAAGCATGAGCTGTAGGATCAGGAATGGCTTAAAGGGGTTGTAAAGGTACACGTTTCTTTACCTTAATGCATCCTATGCATTAAGGTAAAAAAACATCTCACAGCACCGCCCCCCCCCCGAGCCCCCGTTGTACTTACCTGACCGTTCGAATCTCCCGGGCGCGTCCACGTCGTCCTCTTCGGTTCCCAGCCTGGCCGTTGATTGGCTAGGCTGGGCGGATTGATAGCAGCGCAGCCCTTGGCTAGCGCTGCTGTCAATCAGAGCGGATGACGCGGCGCGCCGGGGACAGAGCCGAGTGATACAGTCGGCGGCTATGGCCGCCGCTGTATCACGGGAGCGCGCTCGCAAAAGCTTTCCTCCATGCGAGCGCCCTCGCATAAAGAGGGAAAGCTTTTGCGAGGAGGAGCCCAGACAGCCGCCGAGGGACCCCAGAAGACAGCTTTCCGGGCCACTCTGTGCAAAACGAACTGCACAGTGGAGGTAAGTATAACATGTTTGTTATTTTTTTTTTTAAAAAGCCCTGACTTTAGTGTCCCTTTAAGGAGCTGGAAACAAGCACGAGATGTAGAGTCGAGAATAGTTTCAGTGAAAAGGGGCATAAGAAGTATGGGCAGGAATGGTTTAAATACCAGAAGCATAAAAAGTAGAGCCAGCAATGGTTTAAGTGGAGGGGGCATGAGAAGTAGGGTCAGGAATTGCTTAAGGATCCTAAGACATGAGAAGTAGGGTCAGAAATAATTAAAGGGGCTGGAGACATGAAAAGTAGTGTCGGGAATGGTTTAAAAGGTTGATGGGAGGGGAAGTTGGATCAAAAATGGTTTAAGAGGGGCTGGAGACATGAAAGAATTAAAAGTCAAGTATGAAATGGTTTAAGAGGATAGGGGCATGAACAAAGGGCCAATGAATCGTTTAAAGAGATGGGCAAATGAAAAGTAGAGTTAGAAATGGTTTAAAGAACTGGGAGAAAGCACAAAATAGAGCAAACTCAATTTCATTGAGGCCGCATCAGCATTATGATTGCCCTCGAAAGGGCCGGTTGTATCTGTAAGATTAGATGTCGACCGCATCCCCTCCCCTTACATTAGATGTCAATAGCCCCCCCACCATCAGAAGTTGAGTCCCCCGCTCTCCCTTACATTACAGTGTACCCCCCTTTCCATAAGCTGCCATTGGGAAGAACCTGGATGCATTGCTTGAAAGCAGAAAGTAAGGGTCTTGAGGAGCACCAGAGGAGGGTGAGGGCCACATGAAATGGCCTGGAGGGCCGTATTCGGCCCGTGGGCCTTGTGTTTGACACCTGTCAAAAAGAGTGATAGGGGTACATCAAAGTACAGATGGCTATAAATTTGCAAACAAAAACTGGAGCTGTACATTTACAGCTATTTATGGAAGCATAGCCATCACCATCTAAGGATGTAGTGAAGGTAGGTAAGGAATACGTGCAAAAAATAAAAGCAAAAACGAACAAACTGATTAGGAATATGTACGAACTCAAGACCGCAAGATATATCTAATTATCTAAAGTTTTGAAGTCACATCTTTATACTTCCCAGAAATTCTCATTAGGTTCCTTGTCTCTGTCCCCCTGACACGTCAACATTTATCATAAAATAATTTCCATTTCTTGGCTCAAAATACAAAAGTCTGACCTTCTTAAACATACCAGTGTCTTGCACTTATTGCACAGACTTGGAACGCTTTGTTTATCATCATGAACAGGATATTGTATGAAGTAAATATTTCTGTCGAACATCCAGAAAAATCATCCACAAACTTGAAACAAAATGGCATGGACTCCACTGTTTATCTGAAGTGAAGCAACATCTTTTTCTCCTCAACCCAAAGATAACATCAGCCATGACGCCAAACATGAGCAAAACGATATTACGTGGCTTTTTGGTGTTTTGTTTTGATATTCTAATCTTTTTCTTAAAAGTAGTCAGTGACCAAAACTGTCCATTGGAGAACAGTCACAGCTGTTTTGTGAAAATAATACGACTGGCTCAAAGAAGAGAACTCTAGTTAATTTACCCTATATCTACAATATATGTAATTGTAACGGAACCCCAAATGGGACAGGGGTTAACGCCATTTACGATATTCCCTTCCGAACCCAAGACAGCTTATCGACAATCCGGCGAACAGGACCCATACGAATTTCCCCCAGAAACGAGACACATAGCTCTGTTCTCTAGTTCAAAACAAATAGACAATCTTTGTTGAGAAGGCAGGCTCTTATATACACCAAAAAGAATACTTGCAGTAATCAAATGGACAATGACACACTCCACCCACAACATCATACAATGGTTACTAACGAGCCTCCAATACACATCTTTTAGGTAGACATCATGACTCCGGCTTCTCTCACCTGCTATACAATACGCATTCCTTTAGTAGATGTAATTTACATAAGCTAATTAACAACAGCTGACAAGTCAGACATCTGACCTTTAGACTGTGCTAACTCACAACACACATCTATCATCAATAGAACTTTCATACAATACAGTGTCAATTAGCATAACTCAATGAAAGGTTCTTAGGAGCCATACTAAGGTTCATTTACATCACAGTAGCAGACGGCATTAACACCCCACAGTATGTGTTCCCACATTGAATGAGTCACTCTTTCAATTGACCTGTTGGGTTCAGAATCAACAAACAGTAATATTTCAAGATATCCTGGAATACATTGTGAATTATCATTACTGAACTATCATTACCCCACCTCATGTAGTCCAAGATATCATTTCTCAGTCATCCTATGCCCCTAGTGGACATAGGATGACTTTAGACACAAGAGTCATCGGTGAAGCTGAAACAGGAGTACCTCACACCCTTCAAGAGCCTCTGGGTCCCACGGGCCATTCCGTTACAGTAATAAACTCTACCTCTACTGTAGAGTATATACAGTGCCTTGAAAAAGTATTCATATCCCTTCAAATTTTTCACATTTTGTCATGTTACAACTATAAACATAAATGTATTTTATTGGGATTGTATGTGATAGACCAACACACACGGGCACATAATTGTGAAGTGGAAGGAAAATGATGAATGTTTTTCAATTTTTTTTTCAATTAAATATCTGAAAAGTGTGGTGTGCATTTGTATTCAGCCCCCTTTAATCCTATAAATCTAACTAAAATCTAGTGGAACCAATTGCCTTCAGAAGTCACCTAATCAGTAAATAGAGTCCACCTGTGTGTAATTTAATCTCAGTATAAATACAGCATCACAGAGGCCAAGAAAGGAACACACCAAGACAGGTCAGGGATACAGTTGTGGAGAAGTTTAAAGCAGGGTTAGGTTATAAAAAAATATCCCCAGCTTTGAACATCTCACAGAGCACTCTTCAATCCATCATCCGAAAATGTAAAGAGTATGGCACAACTGCAACCCTACCAAGACATGGCCATCCACCTAAACTTACAGGCCGGGCAAGGAAAGGATTCATCAGAGAAGCAGCCAAGAGGCCCATGGGGACTCTGGAGGAGCTGCAGAGATCCACAGCCCAGGTGGGAGAATCTGTTCACAGGAAAACTATTAGTTGTGCTCTCCACATATCTGGATTTTACAGAAAAGTGGCAAAAAGAAAGCCATTGTACTTGAAAGAAAGCCATAAGGAGTCCCATTTGCAGTTTGTGGGTACCATGTGGAAGAAGGTGCTTTGGTCAGATGAAATCAAAATGTAACTTTTTGGCCTAAAAGCAAAGCACTATGTGTGGCGGAAAACTAACACTGCACATCTCACTGAACACAGCATCCCCACTGTGAAACATGGTGGCGGCAGCATCATGTTGTGGGGATGCTTTTCTTCAGCAGGGACAGGGAGCTGGTCAGAGATAACAGGAAAATGGATGGAGCCAAATACAGGGCAATCATAGAAGAAAGCCTTTTAGAGTCTGCAAAATACTTGAGACTGGGGAAGAGGTTCACCTTCCAGCAGGACAATGACCCTAAACATACAGCCAGAGCTACAATGGAATGATTTAGATCAAAGAATTTTCTTGCGTTAGAATGGCCCAGTCAAAGTCCAGATCTAAATCCAATTGAGAATCTGTCAAAAGACTTGAAAATCGCTGTTCACAGACTCTCTCCATCCAATATGACAGAGGTTGAGATATTTTACAAGGAAGAATTAGCAGAAATATCACTCTCTAGATGTGCAAAGCTGGTAGAGACATCCCCAAAAAGACTTGCAGCTGTAATTGCAGTGAAAGGAGGTTCCTCAAAGTATTGACTCCGGGGGGCTGAATACAAATGTACCCCACACTTTTCACATATTTACTTGTAAAAAAAAAAATTTGAAAACCATTTATTATTTTCCTTCCACTTCACAATTATTTACCACTTTGTGTTGGTCTATCACATAAAATCCCAATAAAGTACATTCGTGTTTTTGGTTGTAACATGAAAATGTGGAAAATCTAAAAGGGTGTGAACATTTTTTTAAGGCACTGTATTACTGTCATAGAAAGTCACCTCATTTCTGGTCAACAAGCTGTAATGGAAATCTGACCAATGAGCACATAAACCAAAACATTTTAGTACTGTTGTAAAGGCTTAACATTTCAGTTCACTTTACGGAAAAACTGCCTATGTAGGTAAGGGGCGCCTTCAGATAAAAACAAATTGTGTTGCTCTGACTAAAGTTAGATAAGGCCCTTGCTATAGGTGTGATCTCTTAAAGGGGTTGTAAAGGTACAAGTTTTTTTACCTTAATGCATCCTATGCATTAAGGTAAAAAAACATCTCACAGCACCGACCCCCCCCCCCCCCCGAGCCCCCGTTGTACTTACCTGACCGTTCGAATCTCCCGGGCGTGTCCACGTCGTCCTCTTCGGTTCCCAGCCTGGCCGTTGATTGGCTAGGCTGGGCGAATTGATAGCAGCGCAGCCATTGGCTAGCGCTGCTGTCAATCAGAGCGGATGACGCGGCGCGCTGGGGGGCGGAGCCGAGTGATACAGTCGGCGGCTATGGCCGCCGCTGTATCACGGGAGCGCGCTTGCAAAAGCTTTCCACTGTGCGAGCGCCCTCGCATGAAGATGGAATGCTTTTGCGAGGAGGAGCCCAGACAGCCGCCGAGGGACCCCAGAAGACAGCTTTCCAGGCCACTCTGTGCAAAACGAACTGCACAGTGGAGGTAAGTATCACATGTTTGTTATTTTTTTTTTTTAAAAGCCCTGAATTTAGTGTCCCTTTAAACCCCCGCACATGCACAGTTCACTATCTCCTCTGTTGTACCATAGCTCAGATCAGGGGAGAGAGAGCATTTGAGAGGGGTTGAATTGGGTAAAGATTCGTACACACACTCGGTTTACTCAGCAAGAACCAGCAAGAAAACTGCCGAGTATACAGAGCGTGTGTACGAGGCTTTCAGGTTTCTCAACTAGAGGAACTGCCCAGAATCTCGACGAGAAAAATAGAGAACATTTTCTCTATTTTCTCGTCGTGAGATTATCTGCAGTGTTTTCCTGCTGAGAAACCCGAGAGTGTGTATACTTACCTGTTGCTGTGGAAACCCGCGCATGCTCGAAATTACTTTGACGCATGCGCGGTAGCTTCCTAGGCATAGGTAGGGTCCAGCAAGATGGCAGCGACGGCATCGAATGTGACGAGCGCATGATCATCGTACGCGATGACGTCAACGCGTTCTTGCCTTTCAAGAGAACCGCAAATCTTTTGAAATGAAAGTCAGTACACTTGGGCGGCAAGAGTTTCTTGCCAAGAATCTCGTCAGGGAAAACAACCTTTTTTTTTTTTTCGACGAGATTGTGGCCCGTGTGTACAGGGCTTGACAGTGTCTTAGCAATGTCCTAGCAACAAGGCAGGATGGGGTGATGCTACCTCTGGGAATTGTTTTTACACCCAGGTTTCAAAAGGTACGTAGATGGCCTACATCTATAACAAGTGTATTATGCAACTTCAAATCTGCAGTTTTTGTCTACAGACACTACCTGTATAGGCACCTTTTTGGTAAAGTTGAACTAAAGCCTAGTACATGGCTTCAGCGTCTGTTCAATAGAAACCGGCCGACATTCGGCACATGTGTGCGGCAGAAGCTGGCTGTTCGGCCGTCATCTGTTAAAGGGGCATGACTGAAAAAGGTCTGACAATGGCTGAGAGGCACTGATCAGAGTGTTCTGGCAGGTGGGCTGCCCCTCTGTCAAACACATTAGAACAGCAGGGGAGATTGATGTACTAACAGCATATAGTTAGTACAGCTGCTCCCACCTATGACTGACCATTGCAGCAAGTAGCATTGGAAGGCAACATATGATATAAACAAGGCCAAGGATAAATTAGAGGAAAGATACAAGCTTACTCACCGACCAGTCCGCTGACAACCAAATCAACCTAACAGTATGCCTTGTTTATATCATATGTTGCCTTCCTTTGCTACTTGCTTCAATGGCCAGTTAAAGGTGGGGGTAGTGGACACCTTTTTTGTATTACTGTTATATTGGGCAGGCAACGCACTGACACCTTTGCAGCCATTGTGTGATTTGCTGGGTATTCAGTGTGCCCCTGTACCTTTAAGAAGGGGTGGGCTCCTTTCAGTGTACCTGCCCTCCACCCAGTGGGGGATGCAATCAATCTGAAAAATAAAACCATAAATTGCAGCCACTGTGCCATCAATTGCAGCCACTGTGCCATGAATGAATGAATGAATGAATGACTTGTATAGCGCAACGCATGCGAACTGAATCGCCTCTGGGCGCTTTTTCCAGCCAGTGTCATTTTTACCCCGTAGGATCATGACACGCTAGGGACACACAGTCATACACACATATATACATGTATACTGGGCCAATTTGGACGAGATCCAATTTACCTACCCGCATGTCTTGGAGTGTGGGAGGAAACCGGAGTACCCGGAGGAAACCCACGCAGACACAGGGAGAACATGCAAACTCCAGGCAGATGGTGTCGTGGTCGGGATTCGAACCAGCGACCCTTTTGCTGTCAGGCGAAAGTGCTACTCACTGCACCACTGTGCTGCCATCAAACTCAGCCACTGTGCCCATCAATTGCTGCCACTGTGCCCATCAATTGCTGCCACTCTGCCCATCAAATGTTGCCAATGCTGCCACTGTGCCTTTAAAGGCAGCCACTGTGCCATTAAAGGCAGCCACTGTGCCACTAAACGCTGCCACTGTGCCCATCAAACGCTGCCACTGTGCCCATCAAACGCTGCCACTGTGTCCATCCAACGCAGCCACTGTGCCCATCAAATGCTTCCACTGTGCCCATCAAATGGTGGCACTGTGCCATCAAACGCTGCCACTGTGCCATCAAATGCCACTGTGCAAATCAAATGCTGCCACTGTGCCATTAAAAGCTGCCACTGTGCCCATCAAATGCTGCCACTGTGCCATCGAATGCTGCCACTGTGCTCATCAAATGCTGCCACTATGCCCATTAAATGCTGCCACTGTGCCTTTGAATGCTGCCACTCTGCCCATCGCATGCTTCGCTGGGGCAACGGATGACAGCGAGTGGTGTCCTTCATGCGCCTCTTCTCATTCTCTCCTCCTGTCAGGCGTCCAATTACAGCGCCTGATGTTTCAGCCAGGCCGCGTACACACGATCAAACATATCTGCTGAAACTGGTCCACAGACCAGTTTCAGCGGACATATCCGATCGTGTGTACGGCCAGCAGACAGGTTTCCAGCAGACAAAAGTTTTAAAGCATGCTTTAAAACTTGTCTGCTGGAAAGCTGTCTGTCGGATATGTCCGCTGGTTAGTAAGCCTAACCAGCAGACCGAAATCTCCCGCATGCATCGAATGGATTCGACGAATGCGTGGAAGTATTTTACTTCCTGAATGAATGAATGAAAACTTATATAGCGCAACACATGCAAACTTAATCGCCTCTGGTTTGGTGACGTGGCGGCATCAACGTCACCGCCACATCACCGCGCTGTCTGTCCACGGGGATTTTGGTTTGATCGTGTGTACACACATCAAGCCAAAACATCCCAGGAGACATGTCCGATGAAAGCAGTCTGTCGGAGCGTTTTCATCGGATATGTCTCCTTGTGTGTACGCGGCCTAACAGACCGAATATTCATTTGCTTTTCTAACACACCTGGGTGAGCTGTGAGTGCCATGCTTGGAGCTCACAGCTCACCCAGGTGTGTTAGAAAAGCAAATGAATATTCGGTCTGTTAGGCCGCGTACACACAAGGAGGTCACGTTTTTTTTCGCCTAGAGAGCCTGTGGATACCAGGGTGCCATGGCGAGGCTCTGTGGCTTACGCATGTATTTGAAAATGTGTGCAGACTAAACCTAAACCTCTGTTTTAACGCATACTGTTAGATAGGTTAATTTGGTTGTCAGCATGCTGGTCGAGGTTATATTCCAACCTAAGATGTCAATTTTTTTTTTTCGTTCTGATAGTAAATTAAAACCTGATGCAGATGTTAAATGTTCCCTTCTATTTAGAACAAACTAAAAGTATAATAACTTGTCTGGATTTAGACTTTAAGGCGCCGTACACACGGCCGAGGTTCTCGCTGAAAATCAGCGAGAACCTCACTGGAATGCACATTCCAGCGAGGACCTCGGCCGTGTGTACGCTCTCGGCGAGCATCCCGTCGGGAAGCCCGTCGAGCCGAAATAGAGAGCACGCTCTCTATTTCCTCGACGGCCCGCCTGGAAGAATGGCTGGTTGCCATTCCCGACGGGCGGGTCGCCGAATTCGACGGCCGGGAGAGAACCTCGACGGGCGGAACGATGTGTTCTGCCCGTCGAGGTTCTCTGCCGTGTGTACGGCGCCTCAGTTCATTATGGTAGAACACATGTCATCTGACATGTAAAAATATATCTGGAGTCACAAATTAAATGCCAGATGATTTTTATCTGACAGATGGAAGTTTGGAGTGTTTTGTACCTTATGGATGGAGATATATTAACTGAAAATGTTAAACAAAGTTTGAGGACCAGAGGGGATGCATCTGCTCTGGGATCTGACATTGGATGAATTTCAATTCCTACGAAACAAGAAGCACTTCTTAAGTTCTTAGTAACTGGAGCTGCATATTTCCGTTTCAGCACACTGCATTTGTCCTGGTTAAAGGAACTCATAGGACATTTTTCTTGTTCAAAAGTTTTATTAAAGGTAACACATCAATGTACACTACAGGCATGGGCATCCGCTCCATAGGGCAAGGGGGGGCAATTGACCCCCCTGGAAAATCAAGAAGGTGTTGAAGTGTGAAGAGCGCCGCAATGACAGGCAGGTTAGAACAAGGAGAGAAAGGTGAGCTGCTGGCTGTGGCATTACGGGGGGGTGGCGGGTGGTCTGGTAAGGGGTGATACCACTGCACCTGACCAACCAACCCCTTCTCTCGCGGCTGCAGGTTGTCTGAGCGGTCCTGGGCCGGATGTCACACAGGCAGAGTGAGCAGAGTGAAGCCGCCTCCCTCTCCAGTGTTTATGTGTACACATGGGGAGGGAACCTGCTGTGCTGCACTGATGGTTGATCTGAAGTACTGAATGGGATGGGGAAGGGAGAGTGTGTCTGTGCTGAAAGGGGGGGTTTGTGCTGAAGGGGGGGGGGTCATCTGTGTTGAAGGGGAGGTCTGTTCTTTAAAGGGGGTCCATCTGTGCTAAAGGGGGGTGTGTTGAAGGGGAAGGTCCATCTGTGCTGAAGGGAGGGGTCTGTGCAGAATGGGGGGATCTGTGCTGAAAGCGGGTCTGTACATTCTCTAGGCTATATTTATATGGGCATGGAGTGAAGCTGAATTATCTCAAGAGCTATTTTACACTGCCAGCTTGCCGCGTTATCGGTAAAGCGATTTACCATCGTTTTAGCTGTGCTATTTGGTCGCTAGTGGGGCGCTTTTAACCCCCGCTACGTTTGAAGAAAGGGTTAAATGCGACTGTGTATCACCGCTGCCGAATCACCCCCCCCCCCCTGAAAAAATTACAGCGGATGCCATGACTACAGGTGTAAATTGAAAGCTTAAAAAGTACCCCTTTGTCCTATGGCCCTTAAAGCTCTCTGTCCTTACATCCCAACTTAATGCCATCCTTCTGACTCAGGAGTACTTACCCCAACCCAATTACATTTTAGCATGGGAAAGGAATCTGAATTATCATTTAACAAACAAGGATCTTCCAAAATTTTCACTCATAAGCCCCATACACACTATCAGTTTTCCTGACGGTTTTCTCTTCAGGTTTACCAAAACCATGTAGTACAAGGGCCTGCCTGATTGCATACAAATTGAAACTCTTGAGGTTTGACCTCATATTAGATGGTTTTGGTAAACCTGAAGAGAAAACCGTCAGGAAAACTGATAGTGTGTATGGGGCTTGACACATAAACTTAGCATTGTGACTTGATTACAGGAAAACTACAGTAAAACCTTGGTCTGAGAGTAACTTGGTTTGAGAGCGTTTTGCAAGACAAGCTAAAAATTGTAATAAATTTCGACTTGACATACAAGCGATGCCTTGATATTAGAGTAGCGTCATGTCTCAACTGAGAGGCGCCTCTAAGTGTAGCAATATGATTACATTTAATGAAGGTACAACATTTACCAACTCACATGGTTAATGATTAAAAGAGTCACATCTAAGCTGTCCACATAGACCATCCTCCTCACTGCCATTGATGTCATTCCTTCCACGAGCGGTTCAAGCCTCGCTCTACTGCAGGGTGGTCTTTTCCATTCACAATTGCAGACTGATATCGGGCGAGAGTTGGCAGTGACTAGGACAGTCTATGTGGATCGCTTTACCCCGGATGGTTGCATACTTAGATGTGCCTCTTTTAATCAACAATGTGAGTTGCTAAATGTTTTACATTCATTAAATGTAACCATATTACTACACTTAGGCCGCGTACACACCATGAGATTTATCCGATGAAAACGGTCTGTCAGACCGTTTTCATCGGATATGTCTGCTGGGCTATTTTGGTTTGATCTGTGTACACACGATCAAACTAAAATCCCCACCGGCAGACAGCGCGGTGACGTGGCGGTGACGTTGACGCCGCCATGTCACCGAACCAGGAAGTAAAATACTTCCACGCATGCGTCAAATCCATTCGGCGCATGTGGGAGATTTTTGTCCGCTGGTTAGGCGTACTAACCAGCGGACATGTCGGACGGACGGGTTTCCATCAGACAAGTTTTAAAGCATGCTTTAAAACTTGTCTGCTGGAAAAACCTGTCTGCTCGCCCGTACACATGATCGAATTTGTCTGCTGAAACGGTCCGTCGGACCGGTTTCAGCAGATAAATTCAATCGTGTGTACGCGGCCTTAGAGGCGCCTCTCTTCTCTGTTATTCTCTGTAGCTCCTGCTGGATTTTGCTTCTAATCCCTTGTGGAGGCTTCTATTTGTGGATGGACATTTTATGGTTACACAACTTATCACATTGCTGTAATCTTTATATATGGACTATAAACTGAAGGACTTATGAATAAATGGTTGTGGAACGAATCATTTGAGTTTTCATTATTTCTTATGGGAAAATTTGCTTTGATATACAAGTTCTTTGGATTACAAGAATGCTTCCGGAACGAATTATGCTCACAATTCAAGGTTTTACTGTATACAGTTTCAAAAGACTGGTAAAATACGTAAAATATTCTCCTTAGTGCTGAATCGTTGCATGACAGAGAAAGGTATTTTGCTGCAGATCTGGTGGTCTTTCCCCTTGATCTCGCCCTTCTGGATACAGATCCTCACAATATATGAACTTCTCTCTATGCTCTTGGGTGCAATATCAAATGTCAAGAAAGATCTTCTTTGCTTCTGACTTATAGCAGGTGCTTTGGAAAAAAAACCTGTAGAACTCTATGCGTCCAGCGCCCTACATAGAGATTAGGGTCTGGGTGCATAGAGATTAGGGGGGAGGTGCCCTGTGCCCCTTATGGATGGGAGGCTGCTGACCAGATCATTACTGGGGCCATCCTATAGGTTACATAGTTAGCCATGTTAAAAAAAGACACAACAGATACCGAGAAGGCACTTGACAAGGTAGACTGGGTATTCTTAGAAAAGACCCTGACTGCCTTGGCCTTGGGATTTGGGACTGAAAGTGGATTATGGCCCTTTATGAGATGCCCTTTGGATACCGTCAGGTTTATGGTGCCCTTTCTTCTCCCTTTATTATAAAAAACTGCACTGGGCAGGGATCCCTTTTGTCAACGTTGCTGTTTGCCTTGGTTATAAAGTCCCTGTTTCGGAAAGTCAAAGAAAATGTGAACATCAATGGGTTTACTGTGAGCATAAAGAGCATAAACTATCCGCATATATGTACGAAATTCTATTTTACATTTCTGACCCATTGGCAGATTTAATGGAATTGGAATCTTGACAAACTTCAAAATAAGTTTTAGTAAATCTGAAATTTTTAAGTTATATCTACCCCAGGAGACCAATTATAAGCATTCATCAAGGTAGTATAGGGTTCCAAAGATGTTAGCTATAGTGTATCCCTCAGTCTTGGATAAATGCTGGTGAGGCTGTGGGTTCCCATGCTCATATTTGATAGGTTTGTTCAAAGATCTGGCCACTTTGAGCTGAAATCAGGAAATTGATGTCTGCAATTTCTACTGCCCCAATTCTGGATCACCTTGTACCATATTTTTTCATGACACAAGGTTCTATAGGGGCCTATAACTCAGCACGTGATTAGAGTCAGAGGCCCTAATAGGCTTCAAAAAAAGGGTGGGCCCAAGCCACGGGCACTGTGCCCCAATCCCACCCTGTTGTGTGACAATAGGGAATCAATATTCACTATCACCACACTAATCCTCCCCCTGGCCAATCAGGAAGTGGGTCTTGAGACCTGTCACCCGATTGGCTGAAGTTGCCGTGATGCAGAGAAGACACAGGAGCCGCTGCCTGCCTTCCGTCTGCAACCGATATGTCAGAGAAGCTAGTGGACCAGACTGTGTGACTGCAAAGAGGAGACCCAAAACGTATATAGGTGAAAATAATTTATTAAGAAAAGGGAATAACACACAACCACCTCTGACAGAACAATAAATAAACCAATAAACCGTGACCCAAGGATAATTAAAGACAATATGTACATTGATGGGAGATACCGTAGTCGTAAACAGGCCAGGCCAAGGTCATACACAGGGAGATCAGAAGATAGACGAGGACAGGGGATGAACAGGAACAGTGAGATGACGGATGGATGTGCTGCAAAGCAGGGATCCAGGTAACAAGGCACAGGGATCCAAGGCTATGGGGAAGCAAGAAGGGCAAGTCCAGGATGGGTCTGGGATAGGGATCAGGTCGGATCGGGTCAGGAAGATGCAGGCTCAACGTCAGGATTACAGGCTCAAGGTCAGGCAGAGAGATACCAAGGCAAGGTGTCCTTGCACTCGCCGGGTATAAATAGGGATGTCAGTAATTGGCTTCAAGTTACACCTGAGCGCAGAAAGAGCTGAATGCTCCACACTGCCAGGATTCATCTGCTGGTGGAGACCAGTACTGCGTCCCAAAGATGATATAACACCAGCAGGGAGAAGTTCTCCTGACAGTTCCAAACTGCTGCTGAACCACAGTACTGCAAGCCAAATAATAATTACCAGCGGATGGAACCTTTCCTGACACAATAGGGTACGTGACGTGGGGGGGGGGGGGGGGGGTGTCGCTGCAAATATTCTACGAGTCTGCTGCAAGTTCTGGGTCATTTTTTTTGAGCAATAGTCATCCCACCACAGGGGTCACTGTAACTAAACTAAATTTGGAAAAGTGTCAACTAGAACTTGCGCTTTAAGTGCTCTGCAAGTGTACAACTGTGCAGCAAGTTAACTGACTTACAATTTAACACTGCCACAAATGTGTGGCAAGTTATCCTTGCTATTTGGGAAGAATAGTATTGTGCCTCATTTCCATAGATGCTGCTAAGAGACTAATATCAGTTTATTGTAAAAAGCCACAGTCTCCCTCTATAGAACATAGAATGAAACAAGTCAATGATATTATGGAGGCAAAAAAATGGGTACACATCTGCAAGAATAGATTTGAGAAGTTCCAGGCTGTGGGCAACCTGAATAGTAAGGGGAACTAGAGTTAAATGATTCTGTGTTTTATTATAGATTTAGAACATATGATTAATTGTAATAAATTCTTTAGCTCCATAGTGTTGGTAATTTAGGGTTACGTTACCTCTATGCTGGGCACTTTCAC
This sequence comes from Rana kukunoris, assembly GCA_029574335.1. NCBI lineage: Eukaryota > Metazoa > Chordata > Amphibia > Anura > Ranidae > Rana > Rana kukunoris. The sequence continues at coordinate 34,314,125 of CM056050.1, read as the reverse complement.
CCCCTTCCTGCCCATGTCAACTTTCAGCTTTCAGCGCTGTCTCACTTTAAATGATAATTGCGCGGTCATGCAACACTGTGCCCATATGGAATTTTTATTATTATTATATATATATATATTTTTTTCCACACAAATAGAGCTTTCTTTTGGTGGTATTTAATCACTACTGGGTTTTTTATTTTCTGCGTTACCAATGAAAAAAAGACCAAATATTTTGAAAGAAAAATCGTTTTTCTTAGTTTCTGTTATAAAATTTTGCAAACAAGTAATTTATCTTCATATATTTTGACAACAATTTAGACTGCTACATTTCTTTGGTAAAAAAATAACCCAAATTAGGGCATATTATTTGGTCTGTGTGAAAGTTATAGGGGCAGATTCACATAGAAATAGATTATCGTAGCGTATCAGAAATACACTACGCCGCCGTTTTTTACCTGGCTCTACGTGGAATTCAGGTAGATTTTGTCCAGTAAACGACGGCGGCGTAGTGTATTTCTCCCGTCGCAATCCATCTGCGCGAGTAGGGGGCGTGAATCATTTAAAATAGGCGCGTTCCCGCGGCGATCGATCTGCGCATGCTCCGTTCGCAAATTTCCCGCCGTGCATTGCGCGAAATCACGTTGTGACGTCATTCGTTGTTTATGTAGCGTCGTTTACGGGCGATCCTAGTCCCGAGCGAGTTACGTGAACAAAAATAAAAAAATTTGAAGCGGGAACGACGGCCATACTTAACATGGGCTACGTAACGTTAGAGCAGCAAAAAGCTGCTCTAACATTACGTACAAAAAAATAGACGAAAGCGATTGCGAAGACCACTCGTATCTTCAGGAATCGCCGTAAAAAAACATTTGCATATCCCGACGCATCAAAACGACGCAATCTCCTCCCAGCGGCCGCAAATAGATGGCAGCGTAGATCCGAAGGCTTACGAAGACGTAAGCCTCTCGGATCGAAGCCCGAAGCCGCCGTATCATGGTTTGAGGATTCAAACTAGTGATACGGCGCGCAAAATTTGAAATTACTCCTGTCTAACACCAGCTAGACAGGCGTAATTGCTCTATGAATCTGGCCCATAGAGTCTACAAGCTCTGGTGCCAATTATTGAAATGATTCACACCTGATGTACTGACGGCCTAATTTCTCATCTAATTTCTTAGGCCCTAACATGCCAAGACAGTACAAATATCCCCCAAATGACCCCTTTTTAAAAAGTAGACATTTTTTCAAGCTGTAATTTTGTCCCACAATTCTTTGGAAAAAAAAATGTCATATTAACAAGTTATTCTCACACAAAGCATAGACATACTTGCAACTACACCCCAAAACACATTCTGACACTCTTCTTGAGTTTGGCGATACCACATGAGTAAGACTTTTTTACAACCTAGCCACATAGAGAGCCCAACATCCAAGGAGCACCTTCAGCCATTATCCACTTTAAGACTAGGCCGCCTTCTGTTTTGTTTACATTTGAAAATTTGTATTTTTGATAGAAAATTACTTCGAACACCCAAACATTATATATTTTTGTAGCAGAGGCCTTAAAGAATAAAATGGTGGGTTTTTCACATTTTTATGTCACAAGGTATTTGCGCAGTAGTTTTCGAGCGCAATTCTACACACTGTTTCTGATCACAGGAACAGCAGATTTCTCTCTACTCCCCTGACAGAACAGGGATCCGTCTGTTTACATTGAGAGATCCTCATTCTGGCTCTCTGAGGAGCGATCGTGGGTTGCAGGCAGACATCGCGGCTGCTGGCCACGTGCATCGGCTCCGGCATCGCACCTTGGGCACCCCTTTAGCTCTTAAAAACATACACCTATGGCAGTTTGTAGAAGGGAACTGCTCCAGGTGAGTGCACTAAGCAATCAGTGTCCTCTTAGAAACATGGGTGCTATATACATTTGTATTTAAAGTTTTACCATGATCTCTCCTTTTTTCCTGATTATGGGTGTGCTGCGCCACACTGTCTGGATGATTTATTTCTGCTCTGGAGCTCATTGCTTGTATTGATATTTTGGTTCAATAAAAACCTTTGTTTGAGAAAAAAAAAAAGAAACATGGGTGCAGGCAATACATTGAACAAAACTTGAAAAGAAAAGGTTAGACAGCCGCACTTCCAAAAATCCTTAAAAAGGTCGCCTTTAATAGTAAAAAGAAACAGCACTACAAATCACAGCAGGCAGTGGGGTATAAACTGACGCGTTTCGCACTTTAATATCAGCGCTTAGTCACTTTTTAAAAAGTAGACATTTTTTGAAGCTGTAATTTTGTCCCACAATTCTTTGGAAAAAAAAATGTCATATTAACAAGTTATTTCTCACACAAAGCATAGACATACTTGCAACTACACCCCAAAACACATTCTGACACTCTTCTTGAGTTTGGCGATACCACACGAGTAAGACTTTTTTACAAACTAGCCACATAGAGAGCCCAACATCCAAGGAGCACCTTCAGCCATTATCCACTTTAAGACTAGGCCGCCTTCTGACACGTTTTGTTTACATTTAAAAATTTGTATTTTTGATAGAAAATTACTTCGAACCCCCAAACATTATATATTTTTGTAGCAGAGGCCCTAAAGAATAAAATGGTGGGTTTTTCACATTTTTATGTCACAAGGTATTTGCGCAGCAGTTTTCGAACGCAATTCTACACACTGTTTCTGATCACAGGAACAGCAGATTTCTCTCTACTCCCCTGACAGAACAGGGATCCGTCTGTTTACATTGAGAGATCCTCATTCTGGCTCTCTGAGGAGCGATCGTGGGTCGCAGGCGGACATCGCGGCCGCTGGCCACATGCATCGGCTCCGGCATCGCACCTTGGGCACCCCTTTAGCTCTTAAAAACATACTATAGGTACAGCGCTAAAAATTATGACATATATATGTGAAAAATAACAAATTAGTGAAAAAGACTTAAAAATGAAGTGAAAATGATGTGATTAAAAGAAATGAGAATCGAAAGTGATCCAATTAATATAGTCCATAATATGTGAAATTTGAACAAAAAAATCTTCTTCCACCAAACGACACCCAGTGAATAAGGTTGGCTCCTTACCACAAGAATAGACCGTATGTGAACCGGTCAGATGAGCATGGGGATGATTATAGTCTTCCCAGACCAACTTCTCCAAAGCAACAGACAGAACAATTGATGGTTCCACAACGTTGTTTAAAGTAAAGCATGGGGATGTTTCAAAGGCTCATGGGAGAGAAAACAAAAGGACCCATAGTGTAATATGCAAAGATAGCGGGTTTATTGAACAAAGATAAATGGAGATAAACTCACATTTCAGTTGAAAAAACTGCGCGGTATAATAGTTTAAAGTTGCGGCGTCTCCTCTGTTCCGTGTTGGGGCTCCGTACTGTGTTGTCCGTATCCGGTGGACGTGATGACGCACCACTGCTAGGCCACACCTACGCGTTTCGTCATCAAAAGACGTCGTCGGGGATTGGCTGGCCGTTCGCGTCATCACGATGCCCTTAAATAATAAACCTGCGCCATCTTTGAAGAGGGCGGAAGTGCGGGCTTGATAGGGAAACGAATAACGTCAGCATCAACGCGTTCATCGCGTGCGACGTTAACTACACTAACGGAGCATAAAGTATTAGAGAAAAGGAAGACTGCCATCTTGTGGAGGGAAAGGAGAACACAGACCGGCCCAAAAACGAAAATACATATTGAAAAGGAGGCGCCGCAACCTATAACGACACTATATGAAATATCTGACATAATTCAAAAAATACAAAATAAGCACGATGTGCAATAAGCATATTAATAATAAAATTAAAATAAATTAAATACATAACATGAATATGTTTTAAAATTAATAAATCAATAGAAAAATATACAATATATATAAAAAATTTATACACTATATATCTAAATCATAAATAGAAATAAATTTAAAAAAATTTATTTAAAAAATTCAAAAATATACAATATAAAAAAGAATTAATGAATTCACTTTATATGATTAAAAAATGCAATGAAGCTGAATAGGGATAATTAGGTATTATTTAAAAAACAATTAATGTCCCAATCCACGTTCAACCCAAAAGGAATATAAGATCTCATCTCAAATATCCATCTGGTTTCAATCCTGGATATAGCCCTAACTTTATTAGTACCCCTCCAGTTAGGACATAACTTCTCAATAGGGACAAAAAGAGTCCCTTTAATTGATTTGTTGTGATGTTTAGCATAGTGTTTCGAGAGGTTATGTTTGGGGAACCCACTTCCTACTTTCCCCAGATGTTCTTCTAGTCTAACGTGCACCGCTCTTTTTGTACGCCCTATGTACTGCTTAGAGCATGGGCATTGAATGAGATATATGACACATTCACTTGAACAGGTGATGAATGTGTCAATATTGTAGGTCTTATTAGTTTGAGTTGACTGAAAAGTCTCTAACTTCCGTCCCTGGAAGGCATTGATTTTGCAAATCTTGCATTTCCGACACGGAAAAAACCCCTTCATATTTTGAAAAAATTGAAGTGCTTTAGGAGGATTGATCACATTAGGGGCCACTTTAAACCGCAAAGAGGGGGCTCCCCTAAAAATGACCGATGGGCGATCCGGGATAATTGGACCTAATATCCTATCATTTTTAAGGACATTCCAATGTTTATTAAGTATTTTTTTGACCGAAAAGTGTTGATTAGAATAGCTGGTCAACATAGAAAATCCAAAATTAATTGTACTATTACGGTTAGCCTTCTGGTTACCACTCAACATCTGGTTCCTGTCCATGATACTCACTAGATTGATGGTTTCATCTATTTTTAACTCCTCATATCCCTTTTCTAGAAATCTAGATTTCAACACAAGGGCTTGTTGATAATAGTCGGTCAAGGTGGTACAATTTCTCCGAATTCTTTGAAACTGACCCTTAGGCACAGCATTAAGCCATTGAGGGTGATGACAACTGGATAAAGGTATATATGCATTACGATCAGTGTCTTTAAAAAAGGTGGTAGTTTGCACCAAACCATCAAGAATCTTGATATCAAGGTCTAGAAAGTGGATCTGTGATTCACTCATCTCATATTTGAGAAAAATACCCTTGGTGTTTTCATTAAGGCTGGAAAGGAATGTATCCAGGGAGGGGAGGTCACCCTCCCACACCACCAAAATGTCATCAATATATCTTTTCCAAAGCCTTAATTGACCGGGAGGATTATCATCAATAACTTCCCTCTCCCAGAACGCCATAAAAAGATTAGCTAAACTCGGAGCAAATTTAGTTACCATGGCAACTCCGCAGTTTTGAATATAAAAATTGCCATCAAACCAAAAATAGTTATGGCTTGTGGCAAAAATTAACAAATTAATAATAAAATCTTTCTGTATCACCGATAGAGTTTTATCCTGTTCCAAATAAAAACGCACCGCTTCCAACCCATGGGCATGTGAGATGACTGTATATAAAGAATTAACATCTGCCGTAGCTAGAATATACCCGTCCTTCCAACCAACCTGTTAAGAGGTTAATCACCTGCGTGGTATCCCGCAGGTAGGAAGGGGTACTGGTAACCAAGGGCTGTAAAAACTCATCTATATATTTGCCTATTCGGGCGGTCACGGAGTCTATGCCACTGATTATTGGGCGGCCTGGTGGTTTAAATAAGTTTTTATGCACCTTAGGAAGGTAATAAATCACCGGAATTCTCGGTGCCGAAGGTACAAGATAGGCCCTTTCTTTTTTATTTAGAAGGCCCAAAGAAAAACCCTCATTGATTAAAACTTTGAGCTCTTTCTTGAATTTAACTGTAGGGTTAATTCCTTTTAAGGATCAAGAAGTCTATAAAATCAAATCTGACTTCCTTAAAACTTTTCTTGAGAAAGAAGAACTCGACCAAAAAGCCAAAAAAAAGAAAAAGTACAATCGAGATGTTATGGATTATTCGAATAGAATGGTCTTTAAATGGCAAGTCAAGGTTGAGGAGGACATGGAGGTTGTTCCTGCCCCTACATTTTCTTTAGAGGGCTCTAACCCCACTATGCCATCCATTCGCCCATCTTCAGTTTCAACCACTCTGAGGACTACTGGGAGAGGAGCACAGGGTAATCATAATCCTCCATCACATATCCCTCCCGGTTATAATTCGGTTAAGCCTAAGAATACTAGAGGGAAATTTAAAAAAACAACAAAGGGACCACAACCGGGTCGTTTTGATACTCAATATACACATCAGACCAACAACTATTCGCAAAGGGGTAAACCCATACGTGATCCCTCTGGTTATGCTAATGATCATACCTATTATGGACCTATTGACCCTAGAGGCCATTATCGTTCACCCCAGGTTAACCATTACACGCAGGCTAACACTAGGAATGATCCGAGAGACTATTATCATCAGCCATCAGGACATACCCCTAGAGGGAACTGGTTCCCTACACACAACAGGTTCACCCCTCTCTTACATCAGCAAGATGACAGATTTGAGGATGAGCCTGTTGTTTCCAGACATCCAGGTGATTTCATTGATCACTCTATAAGGTTCAGACATGATTTGGATTCCCCCTCTAATTTTAGAGGGAATGAGAGTCCACGTCGTTTTTTTCCTATAGCCAACAACAGACCCAAAAGGGGTCACGACGAAAGAGAGGGTCAAGAGGGGGGAGGAGGATCAGGGCCAAAAAAAAGGAAACGATAAATATTAGTGGCGTGTTTAATTTGAGCAGCGCTCAGCTCTCAACAGGTGAGCAATCGGTTCTTAGCCAGGGCCTGAAATATGCACCTCCCCGTTCTCTGAATAAATTTGAAACCTTTATTGATGCCCACAAATTTATTCGGAAAATGAATATTAAGAGGCATTTTATTTTAAATCCCATTGGTAATCGGAGTCAGATCCCAATGGCTTCTACGACCCAGCCAGTTGCTCATTTAACTCCAATTAACACTATGAATACTGTCCCTACTAGACATACTAAGCTATCAAATGCTTCTTTGTTTAACCCACCAGGGTTTACTGCTCCTTCTATCCAGACCTTCAAGGAACTGGTGTTGAAAGATATTACAGATCTTAAAATTCCGAGATTTAGAAACAACCATGATTTTCAATCAAACTTGAAGCAGATCTGTGCACGTAATGACATAGTGATACGGCCAGCTGATAAGGGTGGTGGCGTAGTAATTCTTAATAAATGTGACTATATGGAAGAAATGAACCGGCTTCTATCGGATGCAGACACCTATAGTCAACTAGCCATTAACCCTACAGTTAAATTCAAGAAAGAGCTCAAAGTTTTAATCAATGAGGGTTTTTCTTTGGGCCTTCTAAATAAAAAAGAAAGGGCCTATCTTGTACCTTCGGCACCGAGAATTCCGGTGATTTATTACCTTCCTAAGGTGCATAAAAACTTATTTAAACCACCAGGCCGCCCAATAATCAGTGGCATAGACTCCGTGACCGCCCGAATAGGCAAATATATAGATGAGTTTTTACAGCCCTTGGTTACCAGTACCCCTTCCTACCTGCGGGATACCACGCAGGTGATTAACCTCTTAACAGAGGTTGGTTGGAAGGACGGGTATATTCTAGCTACGGCAGATGTTAATTCTTTATATACAGTCATCTCACATGCCCATGGGTTGGAAGCGGTGCGTTTTTATTTGGAACAGGATAAAACTCTATCGGTGATACAGAAAGATTTTATTATTAATTTGTTAATTTTTGCCACAAGCCATAACTATTTTTGGTTTGATGGCAATTTTTATATTCAAAACTGCGGAGTTGCCATGGGAGCTAAATTTGCTCCGAGTTTAGCTAATCTTTTTATGGCGTTCTGGGAGAGGGAAGTTATTGATGATAATCCTCCCGGTCAATTAAGGCTTTGGAAAAGATATATTGATGACATTTTGGTGGTGTGGGAGGGTGACCTCCCCTCCCTGGATACATTCCTTTCCAGCCTTAATGAAAACACCAAGGGTATTTTTCTCAAATATGAGATGAGTGAATCACAGATCCACTTTCTAGACCTTGATATCAAGATTCTTGATGGTTTGGTGCAAACTACCACCTTTTTTAAAGACACTGATCGTAATGCATATATACCTTTATCCAGTTGTCATCACCCTCAATGGCTTAATGCTGTGCCTAAGGGTCAGTTTCAAAGAATTCGGAGAAATTGTACCACCTTGACCGACTATTATCAACAAGCCCTTGTGTTGAAATCTAGATTTCTAGAAAAGGGATATGAGGAGTTAAAAATAGATGAAACCATCAATCTAGTGAGTATCATGGACAGGAACCAGATGTTGAGTGGTAACCAGAAGGCTAACCGTAATAGTACAATTAATTTTGGATTTTCTATGTTGACCAGCTATTCTAATCAACACTTTTCGGTCAAAAAAATACTTAATAAACATTGGAATGTCCTTAAAAATGATAGGATATTAGGTCCAATTATCCCGGATCGCCCATCGGTCATTTTTAGGGGAGCCCCCTCTTTGCGGTTTAAAGTGGCCCCTAATGTGATCAATCCTCCTAAAGCACTTCAATTTTTTCAAAATATGAAGGGGTTTTTTCCGTGTCGGAAATGCAAGATTTGCAAAATCAATGCCTTCCAGGGACGGAAGTTAGAGACTTTTCAGTCAACTCAAACTAATAAGACCTACAATATTGACACATTCATCACCTGTTCAAGTGAATGTGTCATATATCTCATTCAATGCCCATGCTCTAAGCAGTACATAGGGCGTACAAAAAGAGCGGTGCACGTTAGACTAGAAGAACATCTGGGGAAAGTAGGAAGTGGGTTCCCCAAACATAACCTCTCGAAACACTATGCTAAACATCACAACAAATCAATTAAAGGGACTCTTTTTGTCCCTATTGAGAAGTTATGTCCTAACTGGAGGGGTACTAATAAAGTTAGGGCTATATCCAGGATTGAAACCAGATGGATATTTGAGATGAGATCTTATATTCCTTTTGGGTTGAACGTGGATTGGGACATTAATTGTTTTTTAAATAATACCTAATTATCCCTATTCAGCTTCATTGCATTTTTTAATCATATAAAGTGAATTCATTAATTCTTTTTTATATTGTATATTTTTGAATTTTTTAAATAAATTTTTTTAAATTTATTTCTATTTATGATTTAGATATATAGTGTATATATTTTTTTATATATATTGTATATTTTTCTATTGATTTATTAATTTTAAAACATATTCATGTTATGTATTTAATTTATTTTAATTTTATTATTAATATGCTTATTGCACATCGTGCTTATTTTGTATTTTTTGAATTATGTCAGATATTTCATATAGTGTCGTTATAGGTTGCGGCGCCTCCTTTTCAATATGTATTTTCGTTTTTGGGCCGGTCTGTGTTCTCCTTTCCCTCCACAAGATGGCAGTCTTCCTTTTCTCTAATACTTTATGCTCCGTTAGTGTAGTTAACGTCGCACGCGATGAACGCGTTGATGCTGACGTTATTCGTTTCCCTATCAAGCCCGCACTTCCGCCCTCTTCAAAGATGGCGCAGGTTTATTATTTAAGGGCATCGTGATGACGCGAACGGCCAGCCAATCCCCGACGACGTCTTTTGATGACGAAACGCGTAGGTGTGGCCTAGCAGTGGTGCGTCATCACGTCCACCGGATACGGACAACACAGTACGGAGCCCCAACACGGAACAGAGGAGACGCCGCAACTTTAAACTATTATACCGCGCAGTTTTTTCAACTGAAATGTGAGTTTATCTCCATTTATCTTTGTTCAATAAACCCGCTATCTTTGCATATTACACTATGGGTCCTTTTGTTTTCTCTCCCATGAGCCTTTGAAACATCCCCATGCTTTACTTTAAACAACGTTGTGGAACCATCAATTGTTCTGTCTGTTGCTTTGGAGAAGTTGGTCTGGGAAGACTATAATCATCCCCATGCTCATCTGACCGGTTCACATACGGTCTATTCTTGTGGTAAGGAGCCAACCTTATTCACTGGGTGTCGTTTGGTGGAAGAAGATTTTTTTGTTCAAATTTCACATATTATGGACTATATTAATTGGATCACTTTCGATTCTCATTTCTTTTAATCACATCATTTTCACTTCATTTTTAAGTCTTTTTCACTAATTTGTTATTTTTCACATATATATGTCATAATTTTTAGCGCTGTACCTATAGTTTTTTATAGTTTTGTGGATTGCTTTGGTTTAAGTAATTGGTACTGGCAGCTTTTTTTATTCAATATATTTTCACTTATTCACGTTAGCGCAGTGTTTTTCTCCCCTAGGGGAGATTTTTTATGTCTTAAAAACATACACCTATGGCAGTTTGTAGAAGGGAACTGCCGCTCCAGGTGAGTGCACTAAGCAATCAGTGTCCTCTTAGAAACATGGGTGCTATATACATTTGTATTTAAAGTTTTACCATGATCTCTCCTTTTTTCCTGATTATGGGTGTGCTGCGCCACACTGTCTGGATGATATATTTCTGCTCTGAAGCTCATTGCTTGTATTGATATTTTGGTTCAATGAAAACCTTTGTTTGAGAAAAAAAGAAAAGAAACATGGGTGCAGGCAATGCATTGAACAAAACTTGAAAAGAAAAGGTTGGACAGCCGCACTTCCAAAAATCCTTAACCTCCCTGGCGGTATGATTCTGTCTGGAATTACGTACCAAAAGCGGTACAATTATTTTGCATGGAAATTCTGCGTTTTATACTGTAGTCCTGCAATTTTTAGGAATAACTCACTTAAATTTGTCCAAACCAGAGTCTAGTAGACATCCCGGGTATGATAAAGTTTGAAACACAAAATCATAAAATTATAATATAATAAATAACTATAAATAATTATAACAAATAATAATGTAATTATAATAAAAATTATTCACTAATGTAATCAAATCAAAATCACTGAAATTTGCTCAGTTGCAGAATAGTCGCTGGCATTACTTTTATTTTTTTATGACGAATTTCCCCACAAATCGCTATCGCTCAATTCTGCAAGTGATTATCATTTATTATCGCTGTTTTCTAAGCTGCTCTAAAATCACTTTTGACATAAAGGGACACTTTTGGTTGCTATGGACAATCTACAGTTTGCAGGGAGAAAAAAAATGTTTTTATTATGTAAAAGAACATGCAGGGCACTGGGCAGACCACTAGGGACAGGGGGGGTGTGTACTTTTTACATACAGTATTGTAATCTATAAGATTACAGTATTCTGTATGTAATGTGTTTGTTTACTTTTTTGAATTTGCCGCCGGTCTCCGCCCCTGTGTGCCGTTACGTCGCAGGGAACAGAGATCGGCGGCGCGTGGGCACTGTGTGAGTCGAATGGAGGACGCCACTCGCTCACACAGCGGGGATGCATCGCTGGATCTAGGGACAAGGTAAGTACAGTATACCCTGCCTGGATCCAAGGTAAGCCAGCGCGCGCTGCAGGCTCTGCATTCACCCCGAGCGCGACTCGGGGATATCGATATTTACCTGAAAAATCCATCCCGAGTCGCGCTCGGGGATACCGGCAGGGGGGTTAAAAGGTCGCCTTTAATAGTAAAAAGAAACAGCACTACAAATCACAGCAGGCAGTGGGGTATAACCTGACGCGTTTCGCACTTTAATATCAGCGCTTAGTCATAGCTATGATCATGGTAAAACTTTAAATACAAATGTGTATAGCACCCATGTTTCTAAGAGGACACTGATTGCTTAGTGCACTCACCTGGAGTGGCAGTTCCCTTCTACAAACTGCCATAGGTGTATGTTTTTAAGAGCTAAAGGGGTGCCCAAGGTGCGATGCCGGAGCCGATGCACGTGGCCAGCGGCCGCGATGTCCGCCTGCGACCCACGATCGCTCCTCAGAGAGCCAGAATGAGGATCTCTCAATGTAAACAGACGGATCCCTGTTCTGTCAGGGGAGTAGAGAGAAATCTGCTGTTCCTGTGATCAGAAACAGTGTGTAGAATTGCGTTCGAAAACTGCTGCGCAAATACCTTGTGACATTTTCCTATGGCAGTTTGTGCAGCCGTGCCAACTGCTGCAGTATAATTATGGCGGCTAATTGGTTAATTTTTTTTATTTATTCTACCCAATATATGCTCACCGTGACCTTTGACCCCAACCTTGTCCTTTGACCCTAACACTGAGGCTGCGTACACATGATCGAATTTATCTGCTGAAACTGGTCCGACGGACCGTTTCAGCAGACATATCCGACCGTGTGTACGGGCTAGCGGACAGGTTTGTCCAGCAGACAAATTTCAAAGCATGCTTTGAAATTTGTCCGCTGGAAACCTGTCCGTCGGACATGTTCGCTGGTTAGTACGTCTAACCAGCGGACAGAAATCCCCCCATGCGCCGAATGGATTCGACGCATGCGTGGAAGTATTTTACTTCCTGGATTGGTGACGTGGCGGCGTCAACGTCACCGCGTCCTCACCCCGAGGGGATTTTCGTCCGATGATGTGTACACGCCATGGGACCAAAATCCGATGAGACATGTCCGCTGGAAACGGTCCGTCGGACATGTTTGAGCGGACATGTCTCATCGTCTGTACGCGGCCTAACCGTAGCAACCTTGATCTTGTTATTTTTATCTTTATTTTTTCATTTATTTTATATAATTTTTATTTGATTTTTGTTTTTTACACACTTGGTTTGTTTACAATTCCTCTCCTGCAAGAAGAGGAAGATACAATGAATATTTTTCTTCATTCAGAAGAGGAAAGAAACCCAGGGCTCACAGTGACTGATCATGGTGATAGCCAATCAGAGGCTATCACAGCAATCTGATGTCAGCTCCAAGTCCCGATCGTAAGTATGAGACCTGGATCTCTTAAGCCTCATAGACACGATCGGATTTTCGATTGGGATGGGAATTGTGTGATGACAGGCTGTTGTCGGAAAATCTGACCGTTTGTATGCCCCATCAGACAATTGTTGTTGGATTTTCTGCCAACAAATTTTGGATAGCATGTTTTAAAATTTTCCAGCAACAAATGTGTGTTGCCGGGTTATCTGATCATGTGTACAGAAGTCATTCGGACAGAACTCCAAAGTACAAACACACATTCTCAGAAGCAATGCTCACCATAACACAACATTATCAGAAGTTGCCCAAAGGGTGGCGCTAAAGAGCTGAAAAACCATGTTGTTTCGTGTTTGTTGGCTGACATTTATTTGCCATTTGTATGCAAGACAAGTTCTTGGCCAATGCGTGTCCTAAGCTTTGTCCACAGAAAATCCAATTGTGTGTACCAGGCTTTAGTGAAAGCCTGGTCTCTGTGCTGGGAGCCCGGTCTCTGCGCTGTGCAGCGCACTCCCAGCATGAAGGAAGGTTCTCATGTACGTGGCCCTACAGAAAAAAGCCCATTTCCATGAGGCCGCATATATGTGTGTGCGGACAGCAATAAAAGGGTTTAAAACAATCTAATATGGCCAGAACTAGTTCTTGAGGAAGTCTGTCACATTTTTTCACTGCTCTTACTGTGAAGAAGCCTTTCTATATCTGAAGGTTAAACTTCCGGATGTAAAGTGTTTCCTCTTTGTCCTCTATATCCTTGTCACAGGATATAGTAATACCTCGGATTGCAAGTAACGCGGTTTACAAGCATTTTACAATACGAGCTATTTTGTTTTTTAAATCCTGACTCGATTCGTGAGTGTTGTCTCACAAGATGAGCAGGATTCAAGCCTCTGGGGTGTGCAGTACCACATGTGGACAGAGGTGCGGGGGCACCAGTGACGCTCAGAGATGCTAGAAGACCCCTCGCAGAGCCTCGGTGACCCTCGGGAACCGAGGGTTTGCGAGTGGTCTCTGAGCATCTCCAAGTGTTTCCACATGTCTCTCTGGCGCCCCCGCACCTCTGGCCACATGCGATACTGCATACACCAGCAGTGGCACTGGAACTCATTTTCTGAGTTTCCATTGGTTCCTATGGGGAAACTTGCTTTGATATACGAGTGCTTTGAATTAAAAGCATGCTTCTGGAACAAATTATGCTTGTAATCCAATGTACTACTGTATTTGTCTCTGTACTTTGTTTTGTATTAAAATTGTTTAAAAAAGGTACTTACTTTGTATTCATTTTAGTCCAATGTCAGATGCCCCTCGCCCATGCCTGTTCCTGGTCAGGAGACCAATAATCCAGCACTTCAGACTGTGTCTACACTGACTGGTCTTCTCATTGTAATGTCATCACACGGCTGGAGTTTCAAAACCCGAGTGGACCCAATGCTGGACAGCCAATGAAACATGTCCATGTGTCACCCATGTAGGGTGACCACATTTCTAAACTACCATTCAGGGACACCCCCCCTTTCCAAAAATCAGCTTGTGCTGTAACGAATCACAGTACAGTGATTGGACACAAGAGGCGGATTTATGATTTCTCCAATCACAAGCAGGGGGGCGGGATTGTGCTCCTCCAGGCATTTCCGGCCAGGGCAAGTACTGTCAGTGAGTAAAGAGGTGATGTGTGGCCTTTTTTGGGGGCATCAGATTGGCCAGGGGGTGGCTGTGTCAGTTTGATTCTAGGACACTGTATTGTCCTGGAATTAATGTGCCTGGGACAGACTTGCAAAATGCGGGACACATGGTCACCCTCCAGCCATGTAACCCAACTCTAACCCTTCCTTGGGGGTGCACAAAAAAATAAAAATTTGACTGGAGTTAGGCTTTAAGTATAGAGGCAAAGAGGCTGAGTGGATAAGCAATTCATACCACAGATTATATTAATGTAGTAAGACTTTGCACACAGTACAAACAACATCAATTATTTATACATCTTATTGATCTCACCATAAAACCAACTTATCTGAGAGCTCTGCACACAATGAGTTTCAGGCACAGGCTGTAACTGAAGAGTGTTAAAGCTGTTTGGCGTTGGTAAACACGAACATAAAACTTTAACAGCGAGGCGTAAATGGAGAATGGCACAGATGAGTGAGTCGATCTTTTTTTTTAAATGTGAACTTGCATTAAAATCTGACCATAAGTTTGTACATTTTAATTAATTATTAGTTTAAAATTCAGCCATTAATTACAGCACCTGAATTGTTTTTTTCACATCAGCAATTAGTGCAGTCCTAATCAAAAGCCCCAAAAATTACAGTACATTTGTAGGAGAGTAGGGAGCGTTTTTTTTTTTTTAAATATGTGCATCTACTGCTTTTCAGTTTGGTAAGCTTGTACTGCCTTGTCTGTAGTTTAAATTCATCCGCACTGTCGTTTTGCCATAAATAATGTTTTATAACATTTCCTCCAGGAATGTTCCATCTTGCTTGTGGGCATTGCGAAGCCCACAAGTAAATACTTCCGGGATTTGGTGAATGCTGATATCCCAGCATTCACCGCACTATCCCGCGCATGAGCAGTGTTGATGGTGAGCAGTGCCGGCCCAAGACATGGTGCTGCCTGGGACCAAGAATGAAATGCTGCCCCCCCCAAAAAAAAATATAATAAATACGCCCACCAAAAGGCCCCCCCACATTCATTGTTTTATATCATGATATAAAATCTAATTTATCAGAGAAGCAGATTTACCATATGCAAAGTTACAGTGAGTAAACCCATATTTGTTTATTTTAATGAGGCAGAAGGCCTGCAATAATTGTGCAAACTGAAGGGATGTAAAAATGTTGGGTCTATCCCAATGGGTCGAGAAAATAATTTTATTTTTAGGGATTTTATTAATGTAATAACAGGGCACAGCGGCGACAATTGGCACAGTGTAGACAATTAAAGGGCACAGTGGCAACAATTGGCACAGTGGCGACAATTGATGGCACAGTGGCTGCGTTTGATGGCATGGCACAGTGGCTGCGTTTGATGGCATGGCACAGTGGCTACGTTTGATGGCATGGCACAGTGGTGACAATTGATGGTACCATGTCTGCGTTTAATGGCATGGCACAGTGGTGACAATTGATGGGCCCAGTGGTTGCATATGATGAGCACAGTCAGTGAGGCTGCAATCGTTTTTTTTTTTTCGTTTGAGCACCAGTCGCCGGCCACTGGACAAACAAATGAATACTAGTTTGCAGATAGATAAGACAGGCAGTGCACAGCTGCCCAGGCCCGGCCCAGCACATGCCACAGCTACTGAACTGTAAGTTTAGTTACCTTTTCTTTAGGAGTCAGTCATGATGCACAGTACCATCCATGTCTGTGTGGCATGTGCTGGGGCCTAGGCAGGGCAGCTCTTATTTATTGCTCATGGATTCCATTTTAGTTTAGTTGCATTTTATTTAAGAGGAGTCGCTCACTGTCTTAGAGGGGGAGGGCTCACACTGTCAGTCAGACAGGTGGTGGTCGGCGTCGTCCGGTCCACGTCCACAGGCAGCAAGCACAGACCCAGGACTCGATCAGGATGGATCATCCGAATCCCATCATGGAGGAGGTGCAGACAGTCGGTCGACTCGTGCGGAGCAATTTGGCACGGAGGAGCGGCGCGCTGTGAATGCTGGGGCGGTCGCAACCTCCTCGGCCCCTCCTCCTCCTCCTGATGTAATCACAAATCACTCACTGGGTCTCTGTATTTCTGGTTGCTAGGCGCCGGCCGACGCTGTCAGCACGGCTCTCCGCGGCGCTCGTATGTAAGAGAGTGAGAGTGACTTTCAAATTCTGCCGGCCGGCGGCCGGATTGCCGCTCCCTTCAATATGCCGCCTGGTACCATGGGTACCATTGGGTCCCATGGTAGGATCGGCTCTGATGGTGAGCAGCTGTCAACACCTCACGGTTGCCATCACAACTTAAGTTTTGCTGAAATATTTGTAAAATATAAGGAGCTTGTTATCTTGTCCCATCTTGTCCCGCGCAAGCAATGGCTTCCTTCTCCGCGTGTATTCAGGTGTATAATGGCATTATTTACCTTTTTGCCATTAATTACAATGGCGGAATTAGATCCGCCCTTGTCACGTGACCTGCTTCTTGAGTGGCGTGACGAGTAAAATACTGCAAGATTTCGTCCTTGGGCGTTGTTACGGTCAGGGGTTAACGCGGTTTACAATATTCCATTCCACCAACCCACGACAGCTTATCGACACTCCACAATCCAGCAGACGAACCCCAATAACGAGACACAGCTCTGTTTGAGGTTCAAACGAATAGAATCTTTTAATGGGAAACTCAGGCTTTTATACAGTTAGAAACCCCAAGGAACAATGACTGAACTCCACACACAACATTATACAATGAGCCCAATACGGATCTTTTAGTCAGACTTTCTGGCACCAGGTCTGACATAATTAACCTGAGCTAATTACTACAGCTGACAAGTCAGACATCATGACTCCAGCTTCTCTCACCTGCTATACAATACACATCTATCATCAATAGAAATTCACACAATACAGTGTCAATTGGCATCACACAATTAAAGGTCTTTAGAAGCCGGGCTAAGGTTAGTTTACATGACAGTAGCAGACTTAATTACCCCCTTAACAGTCTGTGTTCCCACATGAATGAGTCACTCTTCTATTGACCTATTGGGTTCAGAATCAACAACCTGTAATTAGTTCTTCCAGACATTATTGAATATATTGATATATATATCTCAGTCATCCTATGCCCCTAGTAGACATAGGATGACTTTAGACACAAGAGTCCGGTGAAGCTGAAACAGGAGTACCCCACACCCTGCAAGAGCCTCTGGGTCCCACGGACCCTCCCATTACAGGTGTTATTACTAGTCTCCTGGAAAGCATTAGGCTGTGCTCCCAGGAGACATAGCGAAAGACTCCCAGCAAACATTCGGCACTGAAAAAGAGAAGCGACACGCCCACGCCCGCATGAGACAAACCAGGAAGTGTCTGCATATAACAACAGATTACAGGTATTTGAATGATTTAAAACATTTTAAATAGCGAAATGTTGATGTGCATAATAAGCTCTTCTGGATAAGCTCTACTGTATATTTAGGGTGATTTGCAGCCTTTTTTTCTCTTTTCCCCCACAAATAGAGCTTTCTTTTGATTGTATTTGATCACCTCTGCGTTTTTTTTTTTTTTTTGTTTGCACTATAAAACAAAAAAAGCAACAATTTAAAAAAAAAAAAATACATATATATATATATATATATATATATATATATATATATATATATATATATATATTTTAACTTTTGCTATATTAAATATCCCTATTTCGTTTTTTTTTTTTTTTTAAACAAATTTCTTCATCAGCTTAGGCTAATATATATTCTTCTACATAAAATCACAATAAGTGTACATTGATTGGTTTGCACAAAAGTTATAGGCCCAGATTCACGTACATCTGCGCATTATTGGACCGGCGTAGCGCACCGCCTTTACGTTAGACTTGCGCAATTTTGCCGCGTAATCACCCTATTCTCGTAGCTTTTGTGCAGGAAATTGCGCATACGTAACGTTTTTCCAGAGGCGTAAGGAGGAGTAATACAAATTGGGAAGGACGTGGGCGTGTTACATTGAAATGAGCCGTGACCCCATGCAAATGAAGGGCCGGCCGGCTCGCGCATGCGCGCTTGAAGGAGACCATGGTCAGCTCCGCTGTGCGCATGCTCACAACTCGGGAGCGGCGCAATCAGTGAAATTGGAAATGGACTAGGGCAACTTTGTGAACTACGCAGACAGCATAAATAGACACACACAAATGCACTTCCTTTGCAAAAGTACATCCCTTTGTATCCCTCCCTCTACAGCAAGGTGCTTTTGTTTGTTTGTGACGTGTCTTTGAGATATTTGGGGACTGTTTTGCAGAGTGATTTTTGTCTTTTATGTGTTTTCTTTGTTGTTATTTTGTTTAAATTATATTTTTGCTGGGCATTTTTTTTTTTTTGCTCGTCATTTATTTAATTTTTTTGGTTCTGTTTGTGTATGATTTTGGAATGTGGGGGTGATATTTCTGCGGGAAAAGGGGTGTCACCCTCATTTGTGGTGGAGAAGTGATCCCCAGGTCTGTGTGAATGGTGTATGAATGTACAGTGACATAATTGGAGCCGTGGCGTGGCGTTGCAGCTCACAAGTCCTGCATGGTGGACTGGTGCCAATCCAATGTGATGAGGATGTGATGTGTCTGTGCTAGGGACCACAGTGGTGTGCATGCATGCATTCTCATTGTGCCATGATTAATGTGTGTGTTTAACGTGCAAAGATGCATAATGTGAGCTGGCATGAGATGGGGTCATGAGATGGGGTACCAGTGCATATGCAGAGTCACCTTGAAGGGAAAAGACAGGAGGATGTTAGTCATGCATGTGCCACTTGTGAGGTGTGCATCACGGGAGGGGATAGTCATGCCTGCCACCCATGTCACTCACCAACCAGCCAGCTGTCCCCATACATGTTCTGTTCGAAATCTGTGGGGATGGGGCTCTGATTGTATATGTAGCTGTCATGGGTGTCATGGGTAGTGCCATGTGTTGGGCTGCTGATGTCCTCCTGCAAGGTTGTGGTAATTCCAGGATGACATGAGGGGTGAATCTGAAGATGCGAGACACCTCAGAATCACTCATGCCAAAGATGTCTATGCGTGTGTGATATATCAAGTGAAGAGTGAGGGGCTTGTATCAGATAAGAATATTGTATTAGATTAGATTAAATTGTAAATTTTATATAAGCAAAAAAAAAAAACATCTCCCGTGCCCTCCTTAGTGCCATCCTCCGTGCCCTCCTCCTTCTTTGTTCATCTAAAGTCAGTAGTATAGCTATGTGCGACGATGCCCCTGGCATGTTGGCATACAGATTGTTGAGCAACACGTGTGACTGCTGAACTCCTCACTAACAGTGTTGCTTTATCTGACAAGTAGACTTTTTTTCTTTTTTTAGACCAGCTTTTATCAGCTCTAATTTTAGACAGGACATTTTGCTGTTGCGCACACTGCGTCGCCTGCGCTGCCCCAACGTTGTTTTGTGGATCCCCGTAAGTCCCTCATTAGCATATTTGACTAGCAAATCAATGGTGTGTCTATCGCACTTTTGCGCGGACGGATGCGCCAGTCTAACGAAATTAGACTCGTTCTGGGGATGCCGCGCAACGAAACGCACGCGCACATTTAGACTTACGCACGCGCATCTCCTGTTGCGCAGGCGTAATCGCTCTGTGAATCTGGGCCACAGTGTCTGCAAACTATGGAATTTCTATGGCATTTGTATGGCATTTTTATTATTATTATTTTTAATTTTTTTACTAGTAAAGGCGGTAAAACAGTATTTTTAGCAGTACTTCGACATTGCGATGGACAGATTGGAGACTTTTGACACTTTTTTTTTCACCAAAAATTTGTAGAAGAATATGTATCGGCTTAAACTGAGGGAGAAAAAAGTAATATCTTTTTTGGGGATATTTATTATCACAAAAAGTCAAAAATATAGAATTTTTTTCAAAATTGTCGCTCTGTTTTTGTTTATAGCGCAAAAAATAAAAACCGCAGAGGTGATCAAATACAGTACCACCAAAAGAAAGCTTTATTTGTGGGAAAAAAGGACGTCAATTTTGTTTGCATGCCACGTTGCACGACCGCACAATTGTCAGTAAAAGCGACCGAGTGCCGAATCGCAAAAAGTGGCCTGGTCTTTAAGCTGCATAATGGTCCGGGGCTTAAGTGGTTAAAGGTATCTATAAGTCCTTGTTTGTGCTTGCAGTGACTTTCATTTAATCAGGTGTGTCAGTGAGGATGAGGTTGTTTTTGGAGTCGAGACATAGAACAGAGAATCCAAAATTATCAAGTGGCTGCTTTGGGGGTAGGGCTACATGTACAAAAAACTAAAAAACTAAAACATAAGCAAATGATGTATAAATGTGGCTTTTCCCCCTAATGTTTTACCAGACTCAAAGTTCACACACCAATAAAAAAACTTCCTTTGTGGATTCTGAAAGAACACAGAACTTCCTGAATAATCTTCACTTCCAAAGCTAATATTGCCTGCCCAGATGCAGGATAACATTATGAGGAGCTGAACTGTCTATTGAACTTCATTGATCTCGGCTCGTCGTACGTCTTGTACATCACTGCGTCTTGACGGTCAGAATTTTCGTCAAGATTTGTGTGACCGTGTGTATGCAACACAAGTTTGAGCCAACATTCCGTCAGAAAAAATCCATGGTTTTCTTGTCGAAATTTCCGATCGTGTGTACGTGGCATTGGGTTTCTAGATACATGGATTTGGAGCCACTAAAGGGCACACCTCTTTTGATCGATCTGATTATGGGGATGCCGGTATAAATCGAGTTCCTCTTCCCGGTGTGTGGCATATTGATTGAGTGTGTTGTTGACTAACCTTTGATTATTCGTACAAGAAGAGATAGTTAGAAAAGAAAATGATCATTTATTGAAGTGTGCAGGACCACAGTTAGAGTTACCCTTTCATGATGAGGAAAAAAACAAGTCCTAACGCCTGAACCCAGTTCTGCAACTTTGACATACACCATATTACCAAAAGTATTGGGACACCTGCCTTTACACGCACATTAACTTTAATGGCATTCCAGTCTGTGTCAAAACAATGATGATTCTCCTGCGCTCCGGTATTTCTTACTTATGGGGTCATACAGTTCAATTATAAAGTATCTTCCAGAGTCTTGCAGCCCTCCTCAGAATCGTGGGAATTCAAAAGGAAATAAAAAAGAAAAGAGAATGGAGGGCGCACTGACCTAGTGTGATACTGTAACACGATTTTTATTAAAATACTAAAATCAATGATTATACTGACAAAATGAGTTAAAAACAAGCCTTGAAAGACAGTTCAACAGCGCCAGCAGAACAGGACGGTTGCTTCAGTCCAAAGGTATCTGACCGATATTGAAGCTAGGCTTACGCGTTTCGGGGGCGTACCCCTTTCCTCAGAGCCCCGGTGGTCTGCACTGCGGAGCCATGGATTTAAGAATGGTAAAAGAACTATTTACTGGTTGTTGATTCTGAACTCAATAGGTTAATTGTAAGAGTGAC
Organism: Rana kukunoris; assembly: GCA_029574335.1. Classification (NCBI taxonomy): domain Eukaryota; kingdom Metazoa; phylum Chordata; class Amphibia; order Anura; family Ranidae; genus Rana; species Rana kukunoris. Next base: position 34,292,211 of record CM056050.1, on the reverse strand, counting down.
TCTGTGCTAATTGACCCTGCTATAGTGTGAAGATGTCCTGTGTTTACACTTATGATAATGTGTATTGTATAGCAGGTGAGCGAAGAGACGGGACGTCTACCTTGAGAGGTCATGTCTCAGAATCGCCTAGTCTGGTTAAATGATTAGTTAATTAGCTCACGTTAATTTATGTTCTGGTTACCTCCTCTTTAAACTGTATATAAGTTTGCATTCTTGGTTCTATTAAACACTCCATGTTTAGCACACAAACAAGTCTCGTCTCGTTGTGTGTTGAGGGCAGCTGGAATATCTGATATTTATATCCAGACTGATAGGAAGCGGTATATGACAGAAGCACTCAAGCGGAGTGCGGGACGTTCCGTTACACTTACCTTTAACATAGTGAAAATAATGCGTGTAACGGTCACCATCGTTTACGATCTTCCATCAACCCACCCAAGACAGCTTATCCGACACTCCGACAATCCATGTAGACACGACCCATTCCATTTCCCAGAATAAACAAGACACGCTCTGTTCTCTGGTTCAAAATGTATGAACAGTTTTAATGGTAACTCTCAGTCTTATATAGTTACAAACATGTCACAGGGACAATGAAACTCTCCACCCCCCCAACATCACACAATGGGGCTTCAATACACCTTCAGATGGGCTAATTACTAATCATTATCCAGACAGACATCCTGTCACCGCAGAGGAGGTAATTACTACAGTTAACAAGTCACATTCCACATCTTATCATCAAATAGACTTTTCACACAAAACAGTGTCATTAGCATACACAATGAAAGGTCTTAGGAGCCAGACTTAATTAACACCTAAAAGTTAGACATCTGACCTTTACAGACGTTATTAGTACAATGGACACAGAATGTAATCACAGCAAAACACTTTAACATACCATAATAGGCAGCCAGGCTGGCTACCAAGCTCCAATTCACATCACCCCAGTACAGACTTAATTAGCATCTCAACTGTCCATGTTACACACTGAATGAATCACCCTCTATTGACCTGTTGTGGTCAGAATAAACCAACGACTTGTAATATCTCAAGATATCCTGCAATACATGAATTATCAGTAATGTCCCATCTCATGTAATCCGAGATACCATTTCTCAGTCACCCTATGCCCCTATCGTCATTGGTGAAGCTGGCACAGGAGTACATCGCATCCTTCAAAAGTCTCTGAGTATCACGGGTCATTCCGTTATAATGCGCAACCTAAAAAATTGCATAAACAAGCGACTATAGAAGTGTATATATATATATATATATATATATATATATATAAATATATATAAAATATGAGAATTAATGTGAATAAAAACACAATACCACTCATACACAAGTGATGAAAGCAATCAGCAATATAAATGAATGAAAAATGCCGCACACTTCCAGCAATATTCCTGAATGATCAATTAAAGTCCAAACAGAAAAGCAATTAGAGTCCAAAAAAAAGAAAAAAGGAAAAAAAATGCAAGGATTCAAACACAGGAGCAGGGATACAAATCTTCAGTTTTATGCTTCCATCAGGTAAAGGTAGATAAATTGTCCGCTTACCGACTTACGGAGATCAAAAGGGCTCAGCACACGGGGTAGGTTCACAAGACTCCGGCATGGAGGTTGACCCACAGCAGGCAATCCTTCCTTGGCGAACTTCTTCACCTCTCCATGGGATACCAAGCAACACTTTGTATCAGATGGATCTTTGTCCCAGGACACATTCACTATCTCCTCATGGGATAGTGATAGGTAAAGGCGTTCAAAGAGCAGGTTTGGGCATAGTATAAAGGAAAAAAAAGGATTTTTAATAACAGCTTACCTGTAAAATCCTTTTCTTGAAGTACATCACGGGACACAGAGCGCATAGTCATTACATATGGGTTATATGGGTACCTTCAGGTGTGGACACTGGTGTAATCAACTTCACAGGAAGTTCCTCCCTATATAACCCCCTCCCACTGAGAGTGCTTCAGTTTTGTAGCAAGCAATTTCTCCGAGGTTACACAATGTTCCCCAAAAGAGGGGTGGGAGCTCTGTGTCCCGTGATGTACTTCAAGAAAAGGATTTTACAGGTAAGCTGTTATTAAAAATCCTTTTTTCTTTATCGTACATCACGGGACACAGAGCGCATAGTCATTACATATGGGATGTCCCAAAGCAATGCTCCATGAAGGGAGGGAGACCGTAAGGCCAAAAATAGCCAAACAAAAAACATTATCAGGAGGTAAAATAGCTCCACCAACAGAAAAAAGGGGGCGTGAACCGGGCCAGAGGATTCTATACTGCTGCCCGTAGGACCGCCTGCCCAAATGCTGCATCCGTAGCCTTTGCGACGTCCAACTTATAAAATTTAGTAAACGTATGTACGGAAGACCAGGTTGCCGCTTTGCAAACCTGTGCCATAGAGATCTGATGGTGTGCCGCCCAAGAGGCACTCATGGCCTTCGTAGAATGGGCTTTAACTGATAAGGGAGGTGGAACGCGCTTCAGACCATAGGCCTGAAAAATCAGCTGCTTAATCCACCTAGCCAAGGAAGACTTGGCAGCCGGCTGACCCTTCTTGGGGCCATCCGGAAGAACGAAAAGCACATCTGTTTTCCGAATCTTCTCTGTAGCCTTGAGATAGACCCTCATGGCTCGGACCACGTCCAAAGTATGAAGCAGTCTTTCCTCTCTGGACTGGGGAGTAGGAAAGAAGGATGGTAGGACTAGGTCCTGATTCAAGTGAAAACTGGATATGACCTTAGGAAGGAAAGAAGGTTGAGGCCGCAGAACCACTCTGTCCTTATCCAGAATCAGGTACGGTTCCCTGCAAGACAAGGCTGCCAGCTCGGAGACCCTTCTGGCCGAAGCCATAGCCACCAAGAAAACCAACTTTCGGGTTAGCAGCACAAGAGGGATTTCTGTCAGAGGTTCAAACGGCTGCTTTTGTAAAGCTGACAAGACCAGATTTAAATTCCAGGGGCAGAGGGGAGCTCTAATAGGGGGATTCACATGCAAGACCCCCTGCAAGAAGGTTTTCACAAGCGAATGCGTGGCCAAAGGCCTTTGAAACCATATGGATAAGGCAGACACCTGCCCCTGTAGAGTACTAAGAGCCAACCCCTTGTCAACGCCTACCTGGAGGAATCGCAAGATCCTGTCAATAAAAAACTTGCGAGGATGCCCTCCTTGAGGCTCGCACCACTCCACATAGGTCCTCCAGACTCTGTAATAGATATTTCTAGAGACTGGCTGAATTAACGTAGATATGACCTGGGCTGAGAGGCCTCTGCCCTTAAGAATTAGGGATTCAGCCGCCAAGCCATCAAATTTAGCTGCTGTGAAGCAGGGTGGTAGATCGGGCCCTGAGACAGCAGATCTGGGCGCAGGGGGAGTGGCCACGGTGCCCCTACTGACATCCTCACGATGAGTGCGTACCAAGCCCTTCTGGGCCAGGCTGGGGCCACCAGGATCACCGGCCTGCGCTCCACCCTGATCCTTCGTAGAAGGCGGGGAATCATCTGTAGTGGAGGGAACGCATACAGGAGAGAAAACTGGTGCCAGGGGCAAACCAACGCATCGGTCCCGTAGGCCGAGGGGTCCCTGGCTCGGGATACGAATTTGTCCAATTTCTTGTTGAATCTTGTTGCCATGATGTCCACATCGGGAACTCCGAATCTTTGGCAAATCTCTTGGAATACCTGGGGGTGAAGAGACCACTCTCCCGGGAGTAACTGTTGACCACTCAAAAAATCTGCTTGAGAATTGTCTATCCCTGGGATGAACACTGCTGAGATGCAGGGTACATGGGCTTCGGCCCATGAGAAAATCAGGTTTACTTCCCTTTGAGCCGCTAGGCTCCTTGTGCCCCCCTGGTGGTTTATGTATGCCACCGCTGTGGCATTGTCGGACTGTATCCTTACTGGCAGACCCTGCAGGGGGAGAGTCCAGGCGACCAGGGCCAACCGAGCAGCTCTGATCTCTAGGACATTGATGGGAAGCAGACTTTCTGCCTCTGACCACTGTCCCTGCTGGGTCCGTTTTCCTAAGATTGCCCCCCAACCTGTTAGGCTGGCATCTGTGGTTACTATTTTCCACGTGATGGGGCAAAAGGTTTTCCCTTTTGACAATTTTTGAGGGACCAGCCACCAGTACAGGCTGCGCCTGACTCCTGGGGAAAGACCTAATGGACGGTCTAATGCCTGTATGGACCTGTTCCGAGCAGAGAGAATAGCTGCCTGGAGAACTCTGGTATGGATCTGGGCATAGGGCACTGCTTCGAAGGCGGCTACCATCTTTTCCAGCAGTCGCATGCATAGGCGAATAGTCGGCCTCTTTTTGCCTAGGACTATTTGAATTGTTTGAGTCAATGACCTGATCTTTTCTTGAGGTAAAAATATCCTCTGGCATTCTGTATCTAACCGAAGGATTAGATATTCCAACTGTCTTGTGGGTTGCAACCTCGATTTTCCTTGGTTCACAACCCACCCGAATTCTTGTAGATGCCGAACTGTGCGGACTACTGCATGATTGAGGTTGGAAGCTGATCTGTCGATAACCAGGAAATCGTCCAGGTATGCCAGGACCAAAATGCCTTCTGTCCTTAGGACGGCTAGCACCGGGGCTAACACCTTTGTGAATACCCGCGGAGCTGTTGCCAACCCGAAAGGGAGGGCTACGAACTGGAAATGACTTTGATCTATCATAAAACGAAGAAACTTGTGATGTGCTGGGTAGATCGGCACATGCAGATATGCATCCTTTATGTCTATAGATGCTAGAAAGTCGCCCTGATGCAGGCTGGCTGTCACTGAACGTATGGAATCCATACGAAAGGTCTGAATCTTTAGAAAGCGATTTAGGCGTTTGAGGTCTAGGATAGGCCTGACGTCGCCATTGGGTTTTGGTATAATAAAAGGTTGGAGTAGAATCCCAAGACCCCTTGGAGCAAGAGGCGATCCAACGCCTTTACGAGAGAGGCCCTCTTTAACGGGTCGCTTGGAAGACCTGACCCCTGAAAATGAGGAGGGGGGATTTCTCGAAACTCTAGTTTGTAGCCTGTGGCTACCACGGACCGAACCCAAGAGTCGGGAATTCTGGCCTTCCAGACTTCGGAGAAAAACTGAAGTCTTCCCCCCACCCAAGAGAGTGGGGGCGCCCCTTCATGAATCTGACTTGATGACTGGTTTAGCCGGCTTGCGAGACCAGGGCCTCTTGTTTGCCGCGGCTTGTCCCTGTTAACTGCTGAACGCCCGGGAGGCCGTCGATACTGACGGGAAGTCGAAGGGGCCGAGCCAGCAAAGGCCTGTCGTTTAAACGCGGGCCCACGCGGTCTTTTCTTGACCGGTAAGGAAGAACTTTTACCACTTGATATGGTTTGGATATATTTATCTAGGTCTTCACCGAATAGTCTTCCCCCATGAAAGGGAAACCCTGCTAAAAGCTTTTTGCAGGGTGCCTCTGCTGACCAGTTCTTTAGCCACAAAAGACGACGCATGTGAACCACCAGCAGAGATAACCGGGATGCCTGTTGGATGGAGTCCTTAATAGCATCTCCTGCAAAGCAGAGAGCCCTAGGGAAATCTGCTAATTCACGAGTTTGCTGAGCCGGCATGTCCTTTAATATCTGTTTTGCCTGATCCTTTAAGGCCTGACAAACGCCAATGGCTGCCACCGCTGGCTGAACCATGGCACCTACTGTGGTGAAAGAAGCCTTCAGTAGGGTCTCTAATTTTTTGTCAACCGGATCCTTGAACATCTGGACATTTTCAACCGGACAGGTCAGGGATTTATTCACGCAGGAAATGGCCGCGTCCACTGTGGGGAGTGCCCATTTCTTTAAAAATTCCTCTTCCATAGGATAGAGAATAGAGAACCTCTTAGGAGGGATAAAGATCCTATCAGGTCGAGCCCAATCCTGGTAAATCACGCTCCGCAGAAGGGGGTGAATCGGAAAAGCCACCCAAGTTAATGGAGCCTTTAAAGAACCCAATGAGGATACCACAGGGGCTACTAGTTCTGGCACTGGAAGTTTTAAAAGCAGTGCGAACCATATCGGTCAAAGACTGGATCCACAGGCTCTCCGCTTGAGAGGCCGAAAAATATTCATCTACAGTGGAACCCTCCATGTCTGAACCGTCGGGACTTGGGTCTGCTTGATCCCCTTGTGGGTCCCGTTCCTCCGAAGAGGAGACCTCCGCATCTGAAAACACCAAACTAGGTGAGGGGGATCTAGCCCGTTTGCTACTTGGCAAAGGGCGGGCAAACAAAGCAGTTAACCTTTTCTCTAGCCCACCCAGGGTGGTCGCTAGCATTTCTTCCGTTACGTAAACGGGAATGGGTGGATCGGGGGCCGCCTCTGCCCCCAGCACCCCCAATGGCTCTTGTACTATGCTACTCGGTGGTCTAACTGGTGAGGGTGGGGCCGTTGAAGCCTGGCCCAAATCCTCTGACCCCGATGGAGACCCCTTTTGTTTCTTGGCACCTTTTGCAGCCTTGGCTGGTCCTGATGCCCTTGGAGCCATTGCACAACCTTGAGTCACCCCTATAGCCAACACCTGACTGTTGTAGCTAGGAGTAATTAATATGAGAACAGGCTGAGGAAAATGAAATTTTTTTTTTTTTTTTTTTTTTTTTTTTTTTTTTACCCGCCTGGGAGGTGGCAATACTGAGGAAAACCTGTGAGTATTGCAACACCAATGCCCGTTAGCCGGAGTCCAAGGTTGACTCAGATACTGCTGGATCTAAGGCTGAGTCCCTTTAAGCAAAAAAAAACTCCCTTTTTTTTTTTTTTTCTGGTCAATAGTGGAACTAAGTCCTAGACCTGAAGATCCACAAACCGCCACTGGGTGTCACTGTGGCCAAAAGACCCAGCTGCGCGCTCTGTGTCCTTCTTCCTCTGCTTCCAGGAGGGAAAAGACCAGCCAGAGAAAAACGTTTTACTTTAAACTGACCCTGACGCTGCTGGCCCGCCCCCCCAACGCACGCCGACGCTATAAAAGGCGGCGTGCATGCGCCCACGCGTGCGCACCCCCCCCCCACGCTGAACAACATGGAGGAAGCAGAGAGCAGAGGAAAAGCATGGACCAGCGCCAGCAGCACCAACAGACACCAGGTAAGCACTAATCCTTACTGTAGTGCACACAGAGAGGAAGCTGTCCCCATAGGCTTCCTAAGAAACAGGAGTTTTCACCAGCAATTCCCTCTTTACAGTACGTGGGGCTGCAGTATCAATGCTAACAGGCAGACCTGGGGTGAGTAGCAAATATATATCTTAAACAAGTATACATATATCTACATGTTATCTGGGTAAACATTAGTACATCCCATCCTGCCTAAAAAGACATAGTGGAGATAGTGGCTGATGCACAAGCATACCATTAGCCAACCCAGAACCCCCAAGGGGATACCTACTGTCGAACCAAGTCCCGCAGGTTCCCTCTTACCTGCTCCACGCCGCAGGGTATTGCAAAATGCAAGAGGCCCAGCCTTCCCCCATCTCCGTGGGTATTGTCTTGGACCTTCAGGGACCGGGGTCCTGTGTTAAGGAACCCACACCCCTGGACCTATATAGCATCCTGGCATCAGTAGCGTTTAGTTCTTGGAAGAGACTAAGGCACTGGAGCCCAGAATCCAGCCCTCCAAGGAGAGGCATTATAGGCAAAACCCCACTCCAGCAGGGCCCGGGTACCGTACACCTTGGCTTTGAAGCACTTCGGACGGATCCGGCTAGCTATCCTGGGTCCCGAGACCTCCGAGGGACAGCTAGACGTGACCAACACCTAAGACACTGGCGAAAAAACTGAAGCACTCTCAGTGGGAGGGGGTTATATAGGGAGGAACTTCCTGTGAAGTTGATTACACCAGTGTCCACACCTGAAGGTACCCATATAACCCATATGTAATGACTATGCGCTCTGTGTCCCGTGATGTACGATAAAGAAAAGAGGAAAACTCCATGGTGCAGTATATCAAAAGGTACCCTTTATTAACATAAACGGGTTACTGACATCCAGATAAAACCAATAAAAAACAGACTACCAGCGGCGGCTCACGCCATACCAACTGGAGTGTGATGACATCAGATTCTTTAGCTCCATCAGGGGTGGAAGCAGTCCGGCCGCTTTATGGAGGCGCTGGACTAGTTTGCCTCTCTGCCCAGTCCGCCCCATAAGACTGGCGCTACACTAATAGTGTAGCGCAAGCCCACGGGGACTCTTTCCTTGCTGCGATCCTGCAAAATGCTGCCCTAGGCCTGGGCCTTGTTGGCGTAGGCCAGGATACAGCATCGGTTACATATAAATATATTCCGTGAGGTTGAAAAAAGACACAAGTCCATCAAGTCCAACCTATGTGTGTGATATATGTCAGTATTACATTGTATATCCCTGTATGTTGTGGTCGTTCAGGTGCTTATCTAATAGTTTCTTGAAACTATTGATGCTCCCTGCTGAAACCACCGCCTGTGGAAGAGAATTACAAAGGCTTGCTGTTCTTACAGTAAAGAACCCTCTGTGCAGTTTAAGGTTAAACCTATTTTAATCAAATTTTATTGAGTGGCCACATGTCTTATTAAATTCCCTTAAATTAAATAGGATTGGTCCCAAGACAGAACCACTTTCTACCCCTGACCCGCGGGCGTAGGAACCGGGGGGGATGGGGGGGACGCATCCCCCCCAGTAAATAATGCGGGGGGGACAGGTATGGCAAAATCCCCCCCAGATGTGACAGTTCAGCGCAGTCACTAAACTGTGTGTCCGCCGCTGGAGCCGACTCACTGGCTGCCGCGTGCGCTCCTGGCTGGCTCCCTTTCCTCCTGTGCGTCTCCTCGCCCCCCCCCCCCCGCCATGGAGGATTGATTTAGTTCAGTCCGACGTGCGCCGCGGTGAGACGTGAGAGAGGGAGGAGGGAGCGCCCTGATGTGCTCTCATGTGCCCTCATGTGCCTCATGTAGCCTGATGTGCTGGGCTCTGTACATCAGGGTACCCTGTGCCCTGTACCCTGATGTGCCATGTGCCCTGTCCTGATGTGCTCTCATGTGCCCCATGTTGCCTGATTGTGCCCTGATGTGCTCCCATGTGCCCTGATGTGCTCCCATGTGCCCTGATGTGCTCTCATGTGCTCTGATTGTGCCCTGGTGTGCTCGTATGTGCCCTGATATGCCCCACGTGCCCTGATGTGCTCGGATTGTACCCCATGTGCCCTGATGTGGCCCATGTACCCTGATGTGCCATGGGGCACATGAGAGCACATCAGGGCACAATCAGGGAACATGGAGCACACCAGGAAACATGGGGCACATGAGAGCACATCAGGGCACATGGGGCACAGCACATCAGGACATGGCACATCAGGGTACAGGACATGGCACATCAGGGCACAGCACATCAGGACAGAGCACATGGAACATCAGGGTACAGGGCACATGAAACAGCACATCAGGGTACAAAGCCCAGCACATCAGGGCACATGGCACATCAGGGTACAGGGCACATGAAACAGCACATCTGGGTACAAAGCCCAGCACATTAGGGTACATGGGGTACCCTGATGTGCTGGCTTTGTACCCTGATGTGCTGTTTCATGTGCCCTGTCCTGTACCCTAATGTGTCATGTGCCCTGTCCTGATGTGCTGTGCCCTGATGTGCTCTCATGTGCCCCATGTGCCCTGGTGTGCTCGTATGTGCCCTGATATGCCCCATGTGCCCTGGTGTGCCCGTGTGTGCCCTGATTGTGCCCTAATGTGCTCTGATTGTGCCCCATGTACCCTGATGTGCCATGTATTCTGATGTGCCATGTGCCCCATGTACCCTGATGTGCCATGTGCCCTGTCCTGATGTGCTGTGCCATGTCCTGTACCGTGATGTGCCATGTGCTGTACCCTGATGGTGAGTGGTCAGTGTGCAGTGTAGTGGTCAGGGTTTATAATGCGTCCACTCACACCAGTGCTGGGGGGGTTAATAATGCGTTCGCTGACACCAGTACTGTTTTTAAAGTTGGAAATTTTTAATGCGACCCCCCATGGTATATGAAAACTTGTCTTGTGGCCCTCATGTAATTTGAGTTTGAGACCCCTGTTATAGATGCTATGTCAGGAAAAAAATTTTTTGTTATTTTGAGCTTGCGTTCTCTGACTAAAAAAAAAAACATTAATTGCAGCCTCACTGTGCCACCAAATGCAGTCACTGTGCCATCACATGCAGCCACTGTGCCCATCACATGATTGTGTCCTGATGTGCTCCCATGTGCCCTGATGTGCTCTCATGTGCCCTGGTGTGCCCTGATGAGCTCTCATGTGCCCTGATGTGCTCTCATGTGCCCTGATTGTGCCCTGATGGGCTCTGATTGTGCCCCATGTACCCTCATGTGCCCTCATGTGCCCTATGTACCCTCATGTGCCTCATGTACCCTGATGTGTTGGGCTCTGTACATCAGGGTACCCTGTGCCATGTGGGTTGATTTTTACTGATGCCATGTGGGTTGGTTCTTACCAATGCTATACCGGTTGATTTTTACTGATGCCATGTGTCAGTTAAGTTTTACTGATACTATCAGGAGGACATCAGTAAAAATCAACTAACATTTCAGCATAGCATTGCTTGATTCATTGGTTTTTACTAATGCTATATGTCGGTTTATTTTCACTAATGCTATGATGGTTTATTTTTTTTATTGCTGGATATTGCTCTTCACATTACCCTCTCTGGATTGCTTTAATAGTTTGATTTATTGGCTTGAGATACGAATATACCTGGCGAGTAAAAATGCTGTCCCCCCAGATTTGTAAGGGTTCCTACACCCATGCCCTGACCATTCTGAGTACTCCACATTCATCATCACCCTCTGAACTTGCCCCTGTAGCCAGTTTTCAATCCATGTACTCACCCTATGGTCTATGCCAACTGCCCTTACTTTGTACAGTAAACGTTTATGGGGAACTGTGTCAAATGCTTTTGCAAAATCCAGATACACCACATCTACGGGCCTTCCTTTATCTAGATGGCAACTCACCTCCTCATAGAAGGTTAATAGATTGGTTTGGAAAGAAAGATTCTTCATGAATCCATGCTGATTACTGCTAATGATACAGGTTTCATTACTAAAATCTTTTATATAGCCCCTTATCATCCCCTCGAAGAGCTTGCATACTAAAGATGTTAGGCTTACTGGTCTGTAAGTCCCAGGGATGTATGTTGGCTCTTTTTTAAATATTAGTGCTACATTGGCTTTTCTCCAATGAGCTGTTACCATTCTAGTCAGTAGACTGTCAGTAAAAATAAGGAACAATGGTCTGGCAATTACTTGACTGAGTTCCCTAAGTACACCCGGATGCAGGCCATCTGGTCCCGATGACTTATTAATGTTAAGTTTTTCAAGTCGATTTCTAATTCTGTACCCTGTTAGTCATGAGGGTGCTTCCTGTGATATGTCATGAGGATAAACACTGCAGTTTTGGTTACTGAAGCCCTTTAATTCCCTTGTGAAGACTGAGGAGAAGAATAAATTCAATACCTTTGCCATCTCATCATCCTTTGAAACCAGATGTCCTTCTGCATTCTTTATGGGGTCAATATGGTCTGTCCTCCCTCTTCCTTCCCTCTTATGCCACGTACACACGATCAGTCCATCCAATGAAAACAGTCCAAAGGACCAGTTTTATCGGTTCACCGATGAAGCTGACTGATGGACTGATGTGCCTACACACCATCGGTTAAATAACCGATTGTGTCAAAACGCGGTGACGTAAAACACAACGACGTGCTGAAAAAAACGAAGTTCAATGCTTCCAAGCATGCGTCGACTTGATTCTGAGCATGCATGGATTTTTAACCAATGCTCGTGCATACTAACGATCGGTTTTGACCTATCGGTTAGCCGTCCATCGGTTCAATTTTAAAGCAAGCCCTCTTTTTTTTTAACGAAGGATAACGGACCGATGGGGCGCACACACGATCGGTTTGGACCGATGGAAACCGAACCTCAGTCCGTTTTCATCGGTTTGAACCGATCGTGTGTGTGCGGCCTTAGATTGCAAGCTCTAAGTAACAGGGCCCTCTGATTCCTACTGTATTAACCACTTAAGGACCCCCGCACGCACATATACGGCCACAGAATGGCACGTACAGGCACAAGGGCGTAAATTTACGTCCCCGCCTAAGTGCGGTTCGGGGGTCCCATCGGGACCCCCTCCGCGGCGTGCGGGGGTCCCCCTGGCTCCGGGAGCGATCCGGGATCAGCGGGCGGATGTCGGCGCTTACCCGCCCCCCCGCGATCGCTCCCAGCCAATGGGAGCGCGCTCCCATCCTGTCAGTTCCTCCTCCTGTGTTTACACAGGAAGGAGGAAATGATGTCACCTCTCATCGCAGCGCTGTTTCCCAGCGCTGCTGATGAGAGAAGACATCACAAGTAAGTGTGCACCAATACAACACTGACACACACTCACATAGGCATATTAACCCCTTGTGATCGCCCCCCCACCCCCCTGTCACAGTGTCACTGAATGCAGTGATCTAATCACTGCATTTAGTGTCAGTGTGACAGGCAGTGTAAAAAACAGTTAGTGTTAGGTTCAGGATAGCCCCCCCACCCCCCCTAATAAAGTTTTAACCCCCTGATCACCGCCCTAGTTAACCCTTTCACTCCCTATTGCCAGCGTCACTAAGCGATCATTTTTCTGATCGCTGTATTAGTGTCGCTGTTCCCGCTAGGTAGCTATTTTTTTTTATTGCGATTTTTTTTTTTACTAAAGACATGTGGCTAAATAAATTTTGGCCTAAATGTTTGACTAAAATTTAGTTTATTTGATTTTTTTTAACAAAAAGTAAAAAATAGTGTTTTTTTTTCAAAAATGTCGCTCTATTTTTGTATATAGCGCAAAAAATAAAAATCGCAGAGGTGATCAAATACCACCAAAAGAAAGCTCTTTTTATGGGAAGAAAAGGACACAAATTTTGTTTGGGAGCCACGTCGCACGACCGCGCAATTGTCTGTTAAAGCGACGCAGTGCCGAATCGCAAAAACACCTTGGGTCATTTACCAGCGTATTGGTCCGGGTCTTAAGTGGTTAAAGTGTATTGTATTTGTACTGTCTACCCTCAAGTTGCAAAGTGCTGCATAAACTATTGGTGCTATATAATTCCCGTATGATAATAATAATAATAATAAAATTCATATGAAACTCACCCTTTATATTCTTTAAAAAAATGATTCTGCCCTTGACAGAATTCATGAATACAATATCACAAACCCCTCTGTCATTTTTTTTCTTCTAATTATTTTTTGCTTTACATGAAAAAGAAGAATATACTATTAATGTAGCTTCCTGGAAATGCTAACACTGTCAATGCACAAGGACAACATTTCTGGAGAATGCAGTGTAATTATAGGCTATTCAAACAACTTCACGGAAATTCTTCATTGCATCCCAGAGTTTTTTTTCTATAGAACTTTTGCAGTGACTGAAGACTTTCAGGGGAATTCAGTTGAACTCCAGACAGGCAGCTAAATATGCCTATTGGCTAAAAATAAAGATATGCAGTTCTCTTTAGCTAGTTGGTTAATTAAGTATCCCTCCAGCCTTGAAATTTCTTGAATTAAATTGGCTGTTTCTTTAAGGCCGCATACACACCATTAAATAAATCCGATCAAATCGGTCTGACAGACCGTTTTGATTGGACTTGTCTGCTGGGATAGATTGGTTTGATCGTGTACACACGATCAAACCAAAATTCCCGCCGGCATACAGCGCGGTGACGTGGCGGTGACGTTGACGCCGCCACGTCACCGCCACCAGGAAGTAAAACACTTCTGCGCATGCGTTGAATCCATTCGACGCAAGTGCGGACAGATATGTCTGCTGGTTAGTGTACTAACCAGCAGACATGTCGGATGGACGGGTTCCCAGCAGACAGATTTTAAAGCATGCTTTAAAATTTGTCTGCTGGAAAAACCTGTCTGTCCGCCCGTACACACAATCGAATTTGTCTGCTGAAACGGTCCGTCGGACCGTTTCCAGCAGATGAATTTGATCGTGTGTACGCGACCTTACAATTACACTTGTTTCTTCAGAGTACATTTCAGAATACAGGTTACCATCCTGGCACTGCAGACCCCGGAGCAAGATGTCATTATGATTCCTATCAAAAAGGACACATTCTTAACCACTTAAGACCTGGATCATTATGCAGGTTACGGACCTTGCCCCTTTTTGCGATTCGGCACTGCAACGTTTTAACTGCCAATTGCGTGGTCGTGCGACGTGGCTCACAAAAAAAATTGGCGTCCTTTTTTCCCACAAATAGAGATTTCTTTTGGTGGTATTTGATCAACACTGCGGTTTTTATTTTTTGCGCTATAAACAAAAATAGAGCGAGAATTTTGAAAAAAAAACAATATTTTTTAATAAAATAAATATCCCAAAAAAATATATAATTTTTTTTCCCTCAGCTTAGGCCGATACATATTCTTCCACCTAATTTTTGGTAAAAAAAATTCGCAATAAGCGTTTATCAGTTGGTTTGTGCAAAATTTATAGCGTTTACAAAATAGGGGATAGTTTTATTGCATTTTTTTTAAATATTTTTTTTTTACTACTAAAAGCGGCGATCAATGTTTTTTTGTGACCGCGGCATTATGGCGGGCACAACGGACACTTTTGACACATTTTTGGGACCATTGTCATTTTCACAGCGAAAAGTGCTATAAAAATGCACTGATTACTGTGAAAATGACAATGGCAGTGAAGGGGTTAACCACTAGGGGGCACTGTAGGGGTTAAGTGTGACCTCATGTGTGTTTCTAACTGTAGGGGGTGGGGCTGCACGTGTGATGTCAGTGATCTTCGTTCCCTATATCAGGGAACAGACGATGACTGACATTGCTGCAGAGAAGAACGGGGAAGGTTTGTTTACACTCACCTCTCCCCGTTCTTAACCACTTTCCGCCCGGCCAATAGCCGATTTACGGCCGGGAAGTGGTTATGAAATCGTGACTAGCCGTTCTCAAACGTCTAGCACGATTTCAATGCCGCGCGCGCCCGTAGGGGCGCGCAGCGCGGCGATCGGTGATGCGGGGTGTCAGTCTGACACCCTGCACCTCCGATCTCGGTAACGAGTCTCCGGCGGAGCCTCGTTACCACGTGATCAGCCGTGTCCAATCACGGCTGATCACGATGTAAACAGGAAGAGCCGCCGACGGCTCTTCCTTACTCGCGTCTGACAGACGCGAGTACAGGAGAGCCGATCAGCGGCTCTCCTGACAGGGGGGGTTTGCGCTGATTGTTTATCAGCGCAGCCCCCCCCTCGGATCGCCACACGGACCACCAGGGAGTGCCCACACTAGACCACCAGGGTACTTACAAAAAAAAAAAAAAAAAGGACAAAAAAAAAAAAAAAGGGCAGTAAAAAAATAATAATGCCAATCAGTGCCCACACATGGGCACTGATTGGCAACATTTATCCATCAGTGCCACCCCTCAGTGATCATCAGTGCCACCCCAGTGTCTGTCAGTGCCAATCCATGCCCAGTGCCCACCTATCAGTGCCCACCTGTGCCACCTATCAGTGCATTCTCCAGGAATGTTGTCCTTTTGCATTGCACAGTGTTAGCGTTTCCAGGAAGCTACATTAATCACTTAAGGACCGCCGCACAACAATATACGTCGACAGAATGGCACGGCTGGGCACATGGACGTATATATACAGTATAGTCCTCTTTAAGAGACCAGCCATGGGTCGCAAGCGCGCCGCCAACGGTGCGCTCGCGACCCGGTCCAAAGCTCCATGACCGTAGCTGCGAAACCCTCAGACCCGATCGCTGCGGGTGTCACGCGATCAGGTCACAGGAGCTTAACCACAGATTTCTTTGAATCTTATACAGTGGGCGAGCCATCGCTTGGGATGAGCCCTCCAGTTCACTGAGCTGTGTTTTCCTGTTTCCTTCCTATGCATTAAAGTATGCTTGTTATACTCACTGTGGAACCTAAGGGGTTAATCCTCCACATTGTGTAAAAAGGTAGTTTGATCCTGTCTGCTCTAATCCTCCTCTTCTTCCACTGACTCCAGAACAGGTTCAGATAAGACAAAGTTACTGGAGTCACTCTGCACATGCTCAGTTTGGTGTGTATTGCTAGAGAGTGTTTTTTCTTGGGAGGGTGCATTTAATCAGCACTGTCCAGACAGAGGGTCAGGGGTCCTGCAGCCTCATGGAAAGTCAGAGGAGAAGAAAAACCCCTCCTACAAGCGTTAACCAGACACTGATAGAAGCCGCAAGACTGCTACAGTATATACTGCTGATGAGAAAAGGTATTTAGTAGTTTACTTAAATAATTGCATTTCCATGTTCTGTGTACTGTAGCAGACCAGATATGTTATTTGCCAAATAGCGAACAATTTGGGGTGTTCGCAGCAAATTCGAAAGCTGCGGAACACCCTTTAAAAGTCTATGGAAAAAAATGCAAATTTTAAATACCACCAAAAGAAAGCTCTATTTGTGGGGAAAAAAGGATGCCAATTTTGTTTGGGTACAGTGTAGCACGACCGCGCAATTGTCATTCAAATTGTGACAGTGCCGAAAGCTGAAAATTGGCTTGGGCGGGATGGTGCGTAAGTGCCTGGTATGGAAGTGGTTAAGCTCCTGTGACCTGATCGCGTGACACCCGCAGCGATCGGGTCCGAGGGTTTCGCAGCTACGGTCATGGAGCTTCGGACCGGGTCGCGAGCGCACCGCTGGCGGCGCGCTTGCGACCCATGGCTGGTCTCTTAAAGAGGACTATATATATACGTCCATGTGCCCAGCCGTGCCATTCTGTCGACGTATATTGTTGTGCGGCGGTCCTTAAGTGATTAATGTAGCTTCCTGGAAACGCTAACACTGTGCAATGCAAAAGGACAACATTCCTGGAGAATGCAGTGTAATTATAGGCTATTCAAACAACTTCACAGAAATTCTTCATTGCATGCCAGAGGGTTCTTTTTTTTCTATAGAACTATTGCAGTGACTGAAGACTTTCAGGGGAATACAGTTGAACTCCAGACAGGCAGCTTAATGAGCCATTGAAATACGAATATGGAAACTTTCCTATTGGCTAAAAGAAAAGATTTGTATTCATTGCAATACATCTTTTTGCTGCATTTACCATATGACATATCACTGACTTCATATATCTTTTCGGTGGGATTTGTATATTATGTAATTCCGTTTAGCCAGTTTGGTTAAGTATCCCTTCAAATATAACATTTCCTAAATTAAATTGGCTGTTCCTTTAACAATTAAACTTGTTACTTCAGAGTACATTTCAGTATACAGGCTACCATCCTGGCACTGCAGACCCTGGAGCAAGATGTCATTATGATTCCTATCAAAAAGGACAGATGCTTAAAGTGTTATTAAGCCCACAAAAGTAAAATCAGTCTGTATGTGCAGTAAAGCATATAAAGAAGAAGGAATGGCTGCACACTGAGGTAGCAAAAAATGTCCTTTAGCCCAGGTTCACACTGACTGCGGGAATGAAAATTTTTGAGTTCTGCTGAATATCAGTCCCAACTTCGGGGGCGACTTCAGAGACATCTGTGCTGGGTTTTTTTTGCACAGAAGTCAACGGAAATTTCACCCCGAAATCGCCAAAAGTAGTACAGAAACTGTTTTCGGGGGTAAAAATGCAGCACAGCAAATCCGGCAATTACCGCCAATTTGGCATGGGATTTGACATGTGAAATCGCATGCAAAATCACATCAATGTAAACCAGGGCTTAATCTAATTCCATAAAAGCAAAATTACACACCACAGGGCACTAGCAATGCATCAAAGTGCATCAAGGTAGAGACGTTTCACACAGTTCAATGTACTTATTCAGTAATGAATAAGCACTTACAACTGTGTGAAATGCGTCAACCTTGATGCACTTTGATGCATTGCTACTGCCCTGTGGTGTGTAATTTTGCTTTTATGGAACACGATAAAAGAACTTATAGTATTACCTCGGCGTGCAGCCATTTCTTCTTCTTTGAATCTTATACAGTGGGCGAGCCATCGCTTGGGATGAGCCCTCCAGTTCACTGAGCTGTGTTTTCCTGTTTCCTTCCTATGCATTAAAGTATGCTTGTTATACTCACTGTGGAACCTAAGGGGTTAATCCTCCACATTGTGTAAAAAGGTAGTTTGATCCTGTCTGCTCTAATCCTCCTCTTCTTCCACTGACTCCAGAACAGGTTCAGATAAGACAAAGTTACTGGAGTCACTCTGCACATGCTCAGTTTGGTGTGTATTGCTAGAGAGTGTTTTTTCTTGGCAGGGTGCATTTAATCAGCACAGGGCCAATCAGCACTGTCCAGACAGAGGGTCAGGGGTCCTGCAGCCTCATGGAAAGTCAGAGGAGAAGGAAAACCCCTCCTACAAGCGTTAACCAGACACTGATAGAAGCCGCAAGACTGCTACAGTATATACTGCTGATGAGAAAAGGTATTTAGCAGTTTACTTAAATAATTGCATTTCCATGTTCTGTGTACTGTAGCAGACCAGATATGTTATATGCCAAATAGCGAACAATTTGGGGTGTTTCGCAGCAAATTCGAAAGCTGCGGGAACACCCTTTAAAAGTCTATGGAAACATTTTTTAAAGGTTAATATGCAAGTTATTGTCATAAAAAGTGTTTGGGGACCTGGGTCCTGCCCCAGGGGACATGTATCAATCCAAAAAAAGTTTTAAAAATGCTATCTCTTTCAGGAGCAGTGATTTTAATAATGCTTAAAGTGAAACAATAACAATTGTCCTTTAAATTTTGTACCTGGGGGGTGTGTTTAGTATGCCAGTAAAGTAGGACATGTTTCCCGTGTTTATTCTTTTTTTTTACCACTTAAGGACCGCCTCCTGCACATATACGTCGGCAGAATGACACGGCTGGGCACAAGCACATACAGGTACGTCCTCTTTAAGTGCCCAGCCTTGGGTCACGGGCGCGCGCCTGGGGCACGCTCCCGTCACTCGGTCCGAAGCTCCATGACCGTGGCCGTGGGACCTGATCGCCGCTGGAGTCTCGCAATCGGTCCCCGGAGCTGAAGAACAGGAAGAGCTTCCCCGTTCTTCACTGTGGCGCCATCATTGATCATGTGTTCCCTTATATAGGGAATCACAATCAATGACATCACACCTCTACAGCCACACCCCCCTACAGTTATAAACACCAATGAGGTCACACTTAACCCCTTCAGCGCCTCCCCGTGTAGTTAACTCCCAAACTGTAATTGTCATTTTCACAGTAAACAATGCATTTTAATGCATTTTTTTGCTGTGAAAATGACAATGGTCCCAAAAATGTGTCAAAATTGTCTGATGTATCCGCCATAATGTCGCAGTCACCAAAAAAATTGCTGGTTGCCGCCAATAGTAGTAAAAAAAAAAGAAAATTATAAAAATGCAAAAAAACTGTCAAATATTTTGTAAATGCTATAAATTTTTACGCAAACCAATCGATAAACGCTTATTGCGATTTTTTTTACCAAAAATAGGTAGAAGAATACGTATCGGCCCAAACTGACGAAAAAAACATTTTTTATAGTTTTTTGGGAGATATTTATTATAGCAAAAAGTAAAAAATATTGCATTTTTTTCAAAATTGTTGCTCTATTTTTGTTTATAGCGAAAAAAAAAACAAAAAACGGCGAGGTGATCAAATACCACCAAAAGAAAGCTCTATTTGTGGAAAAAAAAGGACGCCAATTTTGTTTGGGAGCCACGTTGCAAGACCGCACAATGAAGTCAGTCTGAGGAGCGCCATTGAGAGGCTGGCGTTCCAAAAGGGCCTGGACAAACCCCCGAGGATCGAGGTAATCGGACATTAAGGGATTGATCACCTGTCAGTCTGTACCTGGGCGACAAGTTGAAGGAGATCCAGATGTAACTCATCCAAGGAGGGATACCTCAGAGAATTCAATCCAGAAGGGGGCTTGTGGCAGAAGTACCTTTATGAGGCTCACCAAGGAGAGTCTGTGGCAGAGACTTTCTCCTCTAGTTCAAGTTCACCAAGGAGGGTCTGTGGCAGAGACTTTATCCGTAAATTGTCCGAGTGATACTCTGGCTGCCAGGTCAGTGAGAGAGGCCTGTCTGGGTACGCTAAACCCACTCTGGTAGAAGTGGCGCAGAGAAGTGTTACGTTTGAGAACAGGACTGTTTCCTTATCATAAAGCCTGAATCTACAGTTCTCTCTCTTCTTCAACTTTACTTTCCTCACCACAAGTTATTATTTTTACCCGGCTGGGTAATAAAGAGCACAGTAAAGAGCCCCTGTCGTGGACATTCCTTTACTTCCACTATATGCAAATACGCATCTTTCACCCCTAGGAATTCGGAGGAGCCAAGAGGTAATACGCCACCCAAAATAACCAGCAGCTCCTCTGGGGGTAGTGCTACACATCGTTATTCTGGGCCTTGTGATGGAGAGGAGTTTGTGTTGGGGGGGCTTTATGATGGGGAGAATCTGTTATGGGGGCTTTTTGATGGAGAGGAGTTTGTGGTGGGGGGTCAGTTATTGGGGGCTTTGTGATGGAGAGAAGTTTGTGTTGGGGGGGCTTTGTGATGGGTGGCCTTAAAATGGGGGGGAATCTTTGATAGGGGGGTTTTTGATGGAGAGGAATCTGTGATTGGGGGGGAGGGTTCCGTGATGAGGGGGGTCTGTGTTGGGGAGGGGTTCTTTGATGAGGGGAGGCTTTGAAATACGAATAAGTTTATATTGATTAAAATTGTTCTTTATTTTAAATATTGTATTGTTTGTTTTTCAGTTTTTTTTTTTGCACTTCAAATAAGATGTGTGAATAGGTTCATATTTTTTTAAACTATGGTCCGGCCCCCCTACAGTCTAGGAGACCATAAACTGGCCCCCTGTTTAAAAAATTTGAGGACCCCTGATCTAAATCAATTGAATCAGCCTTCACAGACCTGAAAGAGGAGTTTTGCTTTAGTGATATACTTTTCAAGGTCCGAATAGGACACCTGTGCATTTCATGTGCGTTTTAGGTGTAGTGCGTTAAAAAAAAAAAAAAAAAGTCCTGCATGCTGCATCTTTGATGTGCTTTCATCAAAGTGCAAGTTCTATAGAGTTCAATGGTAGCATGTCAAAAATGCATGTGAAACCATGGGCGTCCACTGAAATTTTTTCAGAGGGGGGGTTTTAGCAGCGGTGATACACAGTCGCATTTAACCCTTTCTTAAAACGCTAACGGGGGTTAAAAGCGCCCCGCTAGTGGCTGAAAAACGCAGCTAAAATGATGTTAAAGCACCGCTTTTTAGTGGAGCTTTACCGATAACACGGTCAGCTGGCAGTGTGAAATAGCTCTTGAGATAATTCAGCTTCACTCCATGCCCATATAAATATAGCCTAGAGAATGTACAGACCCCCTTTAGCACAGACCCCTCCATTCAGCACAGATGGACCCCCCTTCCACACAGACCCCCCCATTCCGCACAGACCCCTCCATTCAGCACCAACCCCCCTTCAGTACAGACGGACCCCCCTCCCCCCATCCCATTTAGTACCTCAGATCAGCCATCAGCACAGCAGTTTCCCTCCCCTGTGTACACATAAACACCGGAAGGGGGAGGCGGCTTCACTCTGCTCGCTGTGCCTGTGAGACATCCGGGCCGAGACCGATCAGACAGCCCACGGCCGCTAGACTCTTCAACACCTTCTCGATTTTCCAGGGGGGTCAATTGCCCCCCCCTTGCCTTATGGAGCGGATGCCCATGTGTGAAACGCACCTATGATGCAATGAACCAAAAAACCCTGGCCAGGTTGATTTTAATGGCGATTTTTAAGTATATTTACATAACTTCTACTGTCTTGATTTGCCATTTACCCACATATATACAGCCCACAACATCAACAGCATCTACAGCTCAGCATATGGTCCCCAATCAATTCCACTATGAAATGTTTATGGTGTCTGTTTGATGGATTGGATACCATAAAGATTACCTATTGCACACCATAGGGTTTAACAGTCATTCCCCTAATATGACTGACTATTCAAAACATAGCTGATGGAAGCACACAATGTACTTTTCTAGAGGAACACGTGCTATGAGGCTATTAGACAGCTTGTGAGGAAACATTCATGACCTATCAATAACTATTATTTTCCCCCCAAATCAATCGATGTGCATCTTATGACTGGCTAATTGGAGGCCATTGTGCACTTAGAAGATGTTTGGGAAGTCTGGAGATAAAGCTCAGTGTAAAGATGTTGCTAGGATGCTGCTTAGTTATATTCATTATGACAGGTCATATTTAACCACTTCAATACCGGGCACTTTCCCCCCTTCCTGCCTAAGCCAATTTTTAGCTTTTAGCGCTGTCACATTTTAAATGACAATTGCGCGGTCATGCTACACTGATTTTTTTTAATCATTTTGTTCCCACAAATAGAGCTTTCTTTTCATTGTATTTGATTACTGCTGAGGTTTTTATTTTTTGCGCAACATTTTTTTTTCTGTTATAAAATCCTGTAAATAAGTACGTTGTCTCCTTCACTGATGGGCACTGATAAGGCTGCACTGACGGGCACTGATAAGGCGGCACTGATGAAGTGGCACTTATGGGCACTGATGAGGCTACCCTGACGGGCACTGATAAGGCGGCACCGATGAAGTGGCACTTATGGGCACTGATGAGGCTACCCTGATGGGCACTGATAAGGCAGCACTGCTGAGGTGGCACTGGTATGCAGCACTGATGGGCATTGATAGGCAGCTCTGATGGGCACTCATAGGCGGCACTGATGGATACTTATGGGTGGCACTGATAGGTAGCATGGGTGGGCACTTATGGACACTGATGGGTGGCATTAATGGACACTGATAGATGGCACTGATATGCATCACTGATAGGGGGACTACTGGCAGGCATTGGTAATGGGTACTGACTGGCACCATTTGTGGGTACTGATTAGCATATTTTGGGCACTTACTGTCATCCCTGGTGGCCATGGGTGGCATACCTGGTCATCCATCCATTGTGTGCTATCCCTGGTGGTCCAATGTGGGCATCCGAAGGAGGGGCTGCACTGATAATCAATAAGCGCAGACCCCCCCTGTCAGGAGAACAGATGATCGGCTCTCCTCTACTCGCATCTGTCGGACGCAAGTGAGGAAATGCCAATACTGGCTTTTCCTGTTTACACCATGATCAGCCATGGTTGGACACGGCTGATCACGTGGTAAAGAGCCTCCGGGATCGGTGTAGCGGTGTGTCAGACTGACACATTACACCAACAATTGCTGCGCTGCGTGCCCCCAGTTATCCTGAAAGACGTCATATGATATGATCAGGATAACTGAGCCCCCGCCCAGCCATCATTTTGGTATAGGCCAGGCGGGAAGTGGTTAAAGGACATGTACAATTTGTGTTCAATGAATTTATAGATATACAGTATAGGCAAATGTTTGTAGACACCTGACCATAACACCTGCCTATACCTCTGAGGCCTCGTACACACGATCAAATCTGTCTGCTGGAAAAGGTCTGCTAGACCGTCCCAGCAGACAGATTTGATCGTGTGTACGGCCGAGCCGACGGATTTGGCCACCCGACAGATTTCAAAGCATGCTTTGAAATCTATTGGGTGGGAATCCGTCCGCCTGACATGTCTGCTCGTTAGTACACTTACCAGCAGACATGTCGTCCCGCACCGCCACCGAATGGATTCGGCGCATGCGCGGAAGTGTTTTACTTCCTGGTGCGGTGACGTGGCGGCGTCAACGTCACCGCCACGTCACCGACACATCACCGCGCCGTCTGCTGGCGGGGATTTTGGTTTGCTCGTGTGTACACGCGAGCAAACCAAAATCCTATCAGACAGATTTGTGTGTACAAGGCCTTAAAGTATGTGGACTAGTAATGTTACAGCATGCAATGCCATTTTTGACAGCTAAGCACGTCCAACCTTGTGACAACAGTTTTGGGAAGGCCCTTTTTGGTCCAACATGACTGTGCCTCTTTGCACAAAGCCAGATCCATAATGACATGGCTTGATAAGTTTGGTGTAGAGCAGGAGTCTCCAAACTTCCTGAACAAAGGGCCATTTTACTGTCCTTGAGGTTTTAGAGGGGTCAGACTGTGATCAGTGTCAGTAAACAGTGCCCCATCATTGGTTTTAGTACAAGGAATAGTGCTCTATTGTTGGTATTAGTAGGAGGAATGGTGCCCCATTGTTGGTATTCAAGATAGGAATGGTGCCCCATTGTTGGTGTCTATGGGAAGAATGGTGCCTCATGATTGGTGTCTGTGGGAGGAATGGTGTCCCATTGTTCATATTCATGGTAGGAATGGTGCTCCATCATTGGTGTCTGTGGGAGGAACGATGCAAAAATATAACTCACATTCATACATACACATACTAGGGCCAATTTAGACAGGATGCAATAAACTGACCAGCATGTCTTTGGAGTGTGGGAGGAAACTGGAAGAAACCCACACAGGTGCAGGGAGAACATGCAATCTCTAGACAGGTAATGTCATGGTTGGGATTCAAACCAGCGACCCTTTTGCTGCTGGGTGAAAGTGTTAACCACTAAACCACTGTGCTGCCCATCATTGGTGTCCCAAGGGCTGGATAAAGCCAAGCAAGGCCACAGTTTGGAGACCACTGGTGTAGGGAAACCCATGTGTCTTGCACAGCCTCCTGACCTCAATACCCTACTGCAGGGCTCAAAATGTCAACCCCTGAGCTACTAGCCAGGTCTCAAGAGTTACTCGCCACCAGTTGCCCCACCTAACTCATACACTGCCCCGTGCCTAATTGCGCCCCTAAACACGCCCTCGTAGATTATCTCATGAAATGACACTGTTAAATGTTTTATGCAGAATCAAGTTACACAATTAAATATTACCTACAACAACTTTAACAAAATGGGACAGGGTACTGGGGGCAGGCCAGAGGGACAGGGCACTGGGGAAAGACCAGAGGGATAGGGCACTAGAACCGGGTCTCTTCCTCATTCTCTTGCTGTCTCCTCTGCAACTCCCATCCATCCTCTCTCTCTCTCTCCCTCTCCTATTCATATCATCATCAGGAGCCCGTGTGTGCAGCTCCACGCTTGCCTGTCCCCACTTCCCCCTTTTATTCAGGCTGGCAGTGAGGAGAGGAGCTGCAGCACAGCGGGAGGGAGTACAATCCAGCACCAAGATCCACACAACTGCACAGCCATTGACACCATAGCACAGCGCACACTCACACCGCACAGCACACATTGAGACCAGTCTGCTTGCAGTGCTCAGGCTGAACTGCTGGACACTTACATAGAGCACAAGGAGAAGAAAACTGCACAAACTGGAAGGCTGCCGCTCTCATGTCAGGGCAACTTTCAGTGAGCGCTGCACTGCCTACCTGGGACACCCGGAGTGGTAATTTTCGCAATCCTCCACCTCACTCATTACTTCCTGCTCCTTGCTCTCTGCTCTCCAGCTACATTGGTCGGGGGGAGGGGGGCAGGCTCAGAGAGGTCATACTGTTAGGTCCCATGGCTTAATGAGAATTGTAAGAAGAGCACCTGTGTACTGCTCTGCCTGTGCGTGGCTCACCAGACTACTTTTCCCGAGCATGCGCCTTTCCTCTTCGGCCACCAATCGCATCAGGGCTCTAAGTGTAGGCACAGATTGGAGGGAGATTGGTCATGCAGCCCTGTCATCACTCGCCCCCAGCTGAAATCCACTTGCCAAATGCTAGTATCAAATCAAGCATGTATGAATTTTTTTTTGGTCGTTTTTTTGAAGACATAAAACGACGTTTTGCCCACACACGATCATTTTAAATGACGTTTTTTAAAACGTCATTTTATTTCATCACAAAAAACGACCGTGTGTACGCGGCATAAGAAGATATTACCATGCCAATTGTGCTGCAGAAAACATATAGCACAATGAGGAAGGTTTGTGGTCCAGGATGAGAGGACAGTCAAAATTAGAAGCACCTCCACCCCCCCACAGTTGCGGAATGCTGGCCGCCCACATACGGAAAGCAGTGCGGTCACTTTATGGGGGCTCTAGACTAATTTGCCTCTGCCCAGTCTGCCTCATAAGACTGGCGCTACACTAACAGTGTAGCGCAAGTCGGCAGGGACTCTTTTTGTGCTGTCCCCCTGCAAAGTGCTACCCTAGGCCTGGGCCTTGTTGGCCTAGGACAGGATACAGCATTGTATGTGTGTAAACAAAGATCAGCTTGATGTAAATCATTGACTCACATGCTAAGTAACAGCAGGGGTTTTGGTGCCGGCTGGGTGACTCTAGCTCTGCAACTCTGTAGACTTCTTGGAAGCTCTACACCTCCCTTCCAGGAATCAGTAGCTCCTTGACTGGCAGTGCTGGGAAGGGGGCATGAGCAAGAACTGGGAAGGTTATACAGTCACTTTAACTCACAATGCAAAAAATTAAAAGCTGAAAAAACAATAAACAATTACAAACCGCAAGTGTAATTCCCTGAAAGTAATCACCATCGATCACACATGTGTCAGAAGGACGAGACGCTTGTGCTAAAAACAATATTGATCAGATTAAAATAGTACTAGGCTTAAAATTAAATAAAGGTAAAAATAGAAAACCATGTTATTTTGTGAGAAATAGGAGTCTTGCTGCCAAGTAAAGGTCTACATTAAGAAAGAATGAGGATGTAGAAAAATGGCTTATGTTCCTTCCTGTCTCACATCAGATCTGCGCAGGTCTCATTGTAAGGCTGGCCATTGATAAGTCCATTTTTTTCCTTCAACCAATGGGCTGAACCAAAAAAAATACAAGATGGATGGGGAAATTTCTTTCTGTGTCTTTGTACAGCCGATTTCCAGGTTCTCCACAAACAAGACAGGGACTGTAGGTTTGATTTTAAAGCGGAGGTTCCGCGACCAATCTTTTTTTTTTGTGTGTGCATTCAATTGGGTTTTAGATCAGAACATAGTACTCACTTGTTAGGTGTCTAAAACCATCCCCCGTCCGTTTTCCTTTAAAATATAAACTTTTAAAAACCGATGTAGGCATTTCCCATTTTACTTGTGGGCATTGTGAAGCCCACAAGCACTTACTTCCTGGAAGCAGTGAATGCTCGTCTCCCGGCATTCACCACTCTTTCCCGCGCATGTGCAGTATTTACAGCGACCTTTTTTTTATGTCATTAAAAACTATCGTGTGTGGGCTTCAGAGCATTTTTCACGATCTAAAAAATTGCCATTTTTTTTTCCGAACATGCTCTGTTATTTTCACAACGTTTTTAACGTTGTTGTTTTTTGGGTTGTAAAAAATGGTCGTGTGTGGGCTTTAACGATGTGAAAAAACGCGCATGCTCAGAAACAAGTTATGAGACGGGAGCGCTCGTTCTGGTAAAACTACCATTTGTAATGGAGTAAGCACATTCATCACGCTTTAACAGACGAGACGAGAATCGTCTTTTACTATCACAAAATCAGCTAAAGCAGCCCAAAGGGTGGCGCCATCTGCATGGAACTTCCCCTTTTTACGTCACCACACTTTGCTAGAGCATTTTTTTTTTCACGATCTTGTGTAGGCAAGGCTGTTTTAAAGGGGTTGTAAAGGAAAACATTTTTTTTCATAATAAGCATCCTTTACCTGCAGACATTCTTTTTTCACTTCCTCATTGTTCGTTTTTGCTCAGAAGTTGCTCTATTTTTTCTCTGTTCTGTTCACTTCCTGCTTGTCTGATTGTTACTCACCACTGTGAAGGGAGGCTTTACTGCGGTGGTCAGTGACGTGCTCGCCCCCTCCTGGGAACTACATCTGTGCGGCAGGACGCTCTCTACGTGTTAGGCCGCATACACACGATCAAATCTGTCTGCTGTAAATGGTCTGCCAGACCGTCCCAGCAGACAGATTCGATCGTGTTTACGGGCGAGCCGACGGATTTGGCCAGCCGACAGATTTGAAAGCATGCTTTCAAATCTGTCGGCTGGGAACCCGTCCGCCCGACATGTCTGCTGGTTAGTACGCTAACCAGCAGACATGTCTTCTCGCACACGTGTCGAAAGTGTTTTACTTCCTGGTGCAGTGACGTGGCGGCGTCAACGTCACCGCCACGTCAGCGCGCCGTCTGCTGGCGGGGATTTTGGTTTGATCGTGTGTACATGATCAAACCAATACGTCCCCAGCAGACAGATTTGTTCAAAGCGGTCTGTCCAACCGATTTGAACAAATCTGTCTGCTCGTGTGTGTCTGCTTAGAGACTTCAAGGAGGTATGAATTACTGGGCGTGCCACAATGCATACTGGGAAATGTAGTTCTTACACGAACAAGCGCCGCAAACCAGGAAGTGAATGAGAGAACAGAAACTAGAACGCCGGAGGTGATATAGATGAAGGAATATAATAGGTATTTACTAGTTTTTTAACAGAATCATTACACTATTGTGTCTGTCTACCTTGCAGACATTCATTTTAGGCAAACATTTTTTTTCCTTTACAACTCCTTTAATGATCGGGTTAAAAAAATCTTTGTTTTTTTCTAGACCCTTAAAAACGTAAATTTTTTAGAACCCGAATAACTGTCGTGTGTACGCGGCATCATGCCCGTACACACGGCCGGGATTTTCGAAGGGAAAAAGTCAGTCGGGAATCCCGACGGAAAAAAAAAGAGCCAGTTCTCTTTTTTTTTGCTGGCCGTTTTCCCATTGAAAAAACTGCGATGGAGCATACACACGGTCGGGATCCCGAGCAAAAGCTCTCATCACAGTTTTCCCGTCAGAAATCCCGGGCGTGTGTACGGGGCATTACAGGAGAGAACTTCCCTTCCTTGGGGTAGATTTCCTCTCACTTCCTGTTGTCTTCTCCGTTTGTAAGTAGGAGTTGTTTGTAAGTCAAATGTTTGTAAGTAGGGGACCGCCTGACAGTTGGGAGACTTCCTTGCCATCAGAATACACAAATCAGGGCCTGCAGCACTGATGTAGACTTTTTTTCTGCAACAGGGTGGTTGAACAGAAGTTGATTGGTAGTTCGACTTTTGTTCAACCGCAGTTGCCATATATCAAGTGAAGTGTAGTACTACCTCCAGGGCTTTATTTACCTCTTAGGAGCCTATTATAGGCAGAGAATTCTGAAGCGCCTTCATAAATTACTGCAAATCTCAGTAAAAACACACTTAAGTGAATTTTAGGACAAACAAACACAATAAACTATCCATATTTTTGGTAAAAAAAAATAAAAATAAGTTTGCACAGAGTAAATAGATACCCAACATGTCAAACCTTAAATTTGTGCGCGCGTGTGAAATGGCGATATAATTCAGTACCTTATATTTTCTATAGGTGATGCATCAAAAGACCCTTATACATCATCATTTTAGTGCTACAGAGGAAGTCTTGTGCTAGAATTATTGCTTTCACTCTGGCGTGCGTGGCGATATGTAACATGTGTAGCGCAATTGGGTGGTAGCGCAGTTGCCCAAATGCTTTCACCTGACAGACAGGAGTCTGCCTGTCAGTTTTACACACAATGAATGTGGCTTCAGCCACTGGATTATGTATAAACCCCCTGCTGTCAAGGTCATGCAACGTACGGACCTGGCGGCGAAAGGGTTAATAAAATGTAATTTAAAAAAACGATTACAGATGGGCACCCCTCTAGGAAGGGTTGATGTAGGTACATGCAGAGGTGTATTTAGGTTTTGTGCTGCCCTAGGCCTGACTAAACTTGTGCACCTCCTAATTTAATTTATGACCCACCCCTTCCTGTCAAGGCCACACCCCTTGAGGTTTAAGACCCACCCTGAAATATTCAAGTGGGGACACTAGTTCTGATGGCCTGGGGGGGGGGGGGGTGGATTCCCTTAATTTGCATAGATTTCCTCTAACTTCCTGTTTGGCTATGGGACAGGAAGTGAAGGGAAATCTCTGCAATGGGACAGGGATGGTAAAAAATTAGAAGCGACACCCCCCCCCCCCCCCACAGTTTCAGAATGCCAACCGCCCACATACTGGAAGCAGTGTGGCCGAGTTATGGGGGTGCTAAACTAATTTGCCTAATAGTGTAGCACAAGCCGGCGGGGACATTGTCCGTGCTGCCCCCCTGCAAAGTGCTGCCCTAGGCCTGGGCCTTGTTGGCCTAGGCCAGGATACAGCATTGGGTACATGGCTACAGTGCCTACTGGGAAATCCGGGGGTTGCTATCCCCTTAGGAGCCGCTAATAATTCTGGGTATCCTGTTCACTACTGAGCCAGAGTAAAGTGCTATCCCTGCTGACACCACCAAAATACCTTGGCTAGGCGACCCCCTGGCTAGCACAAATAGGATAAACGCACAAACACTGGTGAGGTAAATACTTGACTTGTATTGATGTCATTAAAAATGGCAAAACAGACCAAAGGTCAAATGGCAAAACACCACAGAGAAAAGGCAATATAACACAATACAGTAAGGCCGCGTACACATGATCGGTTAAACCGATGAGAACGGTCCGATGAACCGTTTTCATCGGACCAAACCAATTGTGTGTGGGCGCCATCTGTTGGTTATCCATCGGGTAAATAAAAGCAACCTTGTTTTAAATTTAGAAACAACACACAGTAGTCCGCACTGATGGTGTAAATAAAGCTGCTGCCTTGCCGCGCTGTCTCCACTAATCCTGCTATGGGGGGAACTCTGATGGGGACACCTGCTGTGGGGTGGGCTCTGATGGGAACACCTGCTGTGGGGTGGGTTCTGATGGGGACACCTCCTGTGGGGGGCTCTGATGGGGACACCTGCTGTGGGGTGGACTGTGATTGGGGACACCTGCTGTGGGTGGGCTCTGATGGGAATACCTGCTTTGGGGTGGGCTCTGATGTGGACACCTGCTGTGGGGTGGGCTCTGATGGGGACACCTGCTGTGGGATGGACTCTGATGGGGACACCTGCTGTGGGGTGGGTTCTGATGGGGACACCTGCTGTGGGGTGGGCTCTGATGGGGACACCTGCTGTGGGGTGGACTCTGATGGGGACACCTGCTGTGGGGTGGACTCTGATGGGGACACCTGCTGTGGGGTGGACTCTGATGGGGACACCTGCTGTGGGGGAACTCTGATGGGGACACCTGCTGTGGGGTGGGCTCTGATGGGGACACCTGCTGTGGGGGAACTCTGATGGGGACACCTGCTGTGGGGTGGGGTCTGATGGGGACATCTGCTGTGGGGGGGGGGGGCTCTGATGGGGACACCTGCTGTGGGGTGGGCTCTGATGGGGACACCTGATGTGGGGGCTCTGATGGGGACACCTGCTGTGGGGTGGACTGTGATTGGGGACACCTGCTGTGGGGTGGGCTCTGATGGGGATACCTGCCGTGGGAGTGAATCTGATGGGGAGGCTCTGATGGGGACACCTGCTTGGGGCCCCTAAATTCCTTTAAATGTCCCTGACCGGCAGGTCTGGCTGTACGCTAAAAAATGAGTCTAGAGTCCCCTAATATGCAATAAAATTATGGTGGTTGTGTAACCTGATAAATAAAACAGCTAATTATGCAATGAAATAGTAATATGTAGAGTAGGCAGAAACCTTAGTGTGTAAGGGTAAGATGTTTGCTGTGGTAGCCTGATAGGTGTGGAACAAAGGCTAAGCAGTACGGGGTATAACGATACAGCAAAATAAGTAAAATAAAATAAGAAAAAACTGTAATCATAATACATCTACAGAAAACAGTCTCAGTATGCAGGTGCACACTTTATCTTAGGCCAATAGCCGGAGTGTAAACATTCCAGGTCCCATAAATCCGTAGAGCTCTAAAACCTCAACAGAACAGTACAATCACTGCGGTGCAAGGAATCAAGTTCTCGGGGACAGCTGTATAAGTGACTTAGTGCTGGTTGTGATGATCCACTAGCAAGGTGACTTTGGTGCTCCCCCTCATAGGTCCCCACTTACCAGATGTAGGCACCCCAGCCGGGGTAACAGGCGGTTGGTAGTGGTACCTTGATCTCTTTCTGTGTCCAGTGTCCTCTGCTGGATCTGAGCCCATCTCAGCGTCCAAGCTGGCGGGGACGTGGCCGTTCAAACAACAAGCGTGCATGCGTGCTGACGTAGAAGGTCACCTGACGCATTTTGTCATTGGACGTTGTCAAAGGTGATGTGGTTTGTTTTAAATTTAACCGATGGATACCTAACCAATAGCAAAAAAAAATGATCTATGTAGGTGCGATCCATCGGTTAAAAATCCACGCATGCTGAGAATCAATTCGATGCATGGTTTGAAGCTTTGAACTTCATTTTTTTCAGCACGTTGTTGTGTTTTACGTCACCGCGTTCTGACACAATCGTTTTTTTTTTTTTTTTTTTTAAAGTGTATTTTTGTGCGTGAACTCGAGAGAGAGGAGCCGGACTGCAGGAGTTGGGAGTAGGCAGACCCTCCCCCCGGAGGCAATCGCCATCCTTCTCCATGCCCCTGGTGGCAATGGCGGGTGTGAGGGGGGGCCTCCCACTCACCCCACCCTACCTGCTCCTCTTGGGAGCCCAACTGGGGCCCAACGGGACCCCAATGGGGCAGAGGGACTCCCCCTATGGGGGAGTGAGGGGGCCTAGCCCACCCAGCCAGCCCCGTAGGTCCTTCGCCTCTCTTTATTTTAGGAGACCGCATGGCCAAAGTGCGTGTGTTTTTAAACCAATTTTGTGTGCGTGCAAGTGTGGTGGTTTTTGTGGGGGGGGGGGGGTGGGCGTACTAAGCACAGGCGTACCTTGCATAGCACACCCACCGGGAGCCGGGCTGAGACCACCAAACTCAATTCACATGTAGCCGAGACCGGGATCCGAACCCTTGGCTGCAGAGGTGAATGGCTTGTCAGCGCAGTGCCCATCACGTTGAGCCACCACAGCTCCCTTCGTTTTTTTTTTTTAACCAATGGTGTGTAGGCACGACTGACCATCAGTCAGCTTCTGTGGGGTGAACTCTGATGAAAAATCCATCAGACCGTTCTCATCGGTTTGACCGATTGTGTGTACAGGTCCAATGACGGAGTGATCACTTGTAAACAAACCGGCGTCATGTAATGACGCCGGTTCCTCCCTCCCCTCTCTGTACCGATCGGTACAGTGTGAGAGGAGAGGGGAGGGAGTGGATGTCAGCGGCAGTGCTGTGGGCTGGATCTGTGACAAATGTAGTCACAGATCCACTCATCCATCCCTCCATGCTCAGCCATCCCTGGGGCCAATACTCTGCGCAATACTCTGCAAACCCTGGGGAAATACTCTGCAAACTCTGGGGCAATACTCTGCATACTCTGGGGCAATACTCTGCATACTCTGCAAAATACTCTGGGCAATACTCTGCAAACTCTGGGGCAATACTCTGCAAACTCTGGGGCAATACTCTGCATACTCTGCAAAATACTCTGGGCAATACTCTGCAAACTCTGGGCAATACTCTGCAGATACTCTGGGCAATACTCTGCTAATACTCTGGGCAATACTCTGCTAATACTCTGGGCAATACTCTGGGCAATACTCTGCAAAAGACTCTGGGCAATACTCTGGGCAATACTCTGCAAATAATATGGGCAATACTCTGCAAATACTATGGGCAATACTCTGGGCAATACTCTGCAAATACTCTGGACAATAATCTGCATACACTCTGGGCAATACTCTGCAAATACTCTGGGCAATACTCTGCAAATACTCTGGGCAATACTCTGCAAATACTCTGCAATATCCTAGGCAATACTCTGCAAATACCCTGGGCAATACTCTGCAAATACTCTGGGCAATACTCTGCAATACTCTGGGCAATACTGTGCATACTCTGCAATACCCCACAATATGCCCCCCTCCTGCGTATACCGACAACGCTACGATCGAAACCAGGATTGTTTTTTTTCAGGCTTCCCAGCCTAGTGGTGAGATGTGTCTTATTGACCCCATATCTCACTGAAGAGGACCTGTCATGTCATATTCCTATTACAAGGGATGTTTACATTCCTCGTAATAGGAATAAAAGTGATCAACATTTTTTATTTTTTTTGCGGAAAAACGTGTCAAACTAAAATAAATAAAGTAAATTGAACAATAAAATATATATATTTTTTTAAAGTGCCCCTGTCCCCGTGAGCTTGCATGCAGAAGCGAACGCATACGCAAGTCCCGCCCACATATGAAAATAGTGTTCAAACCACACATGGGTGACATGTTGGGTATTTATTTACTCAGCGTAACTTCATCTTCATCCAAAAAAAACGTGTTAGAAAAATTGCTGTGCAAATACTATGCGTGATAAAAAGCTGCAATGACCACCATTGTATTCTCTAGGGTCTTTGCTAAAAAAAGCATATATAATGTTTTGGGGTTCTATGTAATGTTCTAGCAAATAAATGATGATTTTTACATGTAGGAGAGAAGTGCCAGAATTGGTCTGGGTTCTCCAGAACACCTGATGGTGCTCCCTGCATGTTGGGCCTCTGTATGTGGCCACGCTGTGTAAGTCTCACACATGGGGTATCGCCATACTCGGGAGGAATAGCAGAATGTGTTTTGGGGTGTAATTTGTGGTATGCATATGCTGTGTGTGAGAAATAACCCGCTAATATAACTTTTTGGCAAAATTTTATAATAGAAATGAAGAAAAATTCATTTTTTGACAAAAAAAATTCATTCATAGCAAAAAAAATAAAAGCCGCAGAGGTGATCAAATACCACCAAAAGAAAGCTCTATTTGTGGGAAAAAAAGGACAAAAATTTCATTTGGTTACAGTGTTGTATGACTGAGTTATTGTCATTCAAAATGTGAGAGCACCGAAAGCTAAAAATTGGTCTGGTTATTAAGGGGGTTTAAGTGCCCAGTTGTCAAGTGGTTAAGCCGCACCCACCCATCGTGCAGGACTAAAGATGTAAATGCTAGCTCCCAAATGGAAAGAATTCACCCAAATGGGCAAATCAAATGAAAAAAACAGGGCTAGCTCACTGGTCGGCTCTCAGGATTTAACTCTCAGAAATGTAGGCATGTAAATGCCCCATAAGTTAACATAAACATATGGAAGACTCTTCTGCCGTCTAGTTGGGGCCCATATGTTGGTGCATGATGGGGAAATTACATATTTCAGATTTCATAATTTACAGTCGTTTAGTTGTTTTACAATGCCTAAGAAAGCAAGCATCCAAAGTCTAGTTACCGTAAATGACTTCATGCTATAGGGATGTCATTGTAAACTGACTATATGGACAAGCCAGCCCACTATTCTCTTTCATGAATGTGCTACATTCCTTAGAAGGTCATTTTACTTGGATGGGGGTGGGTTAACCATTTCCCTACATTCAAGTCCTATACTGTATGTACTACAGATAGAACTTGCACTAACTGTCTCACCTCAGAACTGCCATTTAGCATGCGTCTGATCTGGTTATCGGCAATGCCATCATGGAGAGACCCGTGGTGGAAACACCATCTTTAGTGGAGTATTCTTGTTATATTTTCTATTATTTATTGTCTGTATCAGTTATACTTATAAGTATCTGTGTGATCTCTCTTTGCACATATTGAATACAACCCCAAGCTCACCTTTAATAGGCAAGGTTAGTGTGAAGAGTCACTTTTAAGGACTTCAGGTGACAAAAAGGGGTTGTTTTAGCACAAAGAGGGGGGCCGGGAGGAATTTGGCACAAGTGTGTCCATTTTAATGGAAACTGGACTTTAGAAGCTAGTTTCTTTGATGAATGTCCTGAATCTGGGAGGAAGGGCATGGAGTAATCTTGCCTGAAAGGGACGGTGACAGGGGTAGTCTCTGATATCCTGACGACAGCGTTAATATAGGCAGTTAAAGGGGTTGTAAAGGTTTGTTTTTATTTTCTAAATAGGTTCCTTTAAGCTAGTGCATTGTTGGTTCACTTACCTTTTCCTTCGATTTCCCTTCTAAATGTTTTTTTTTGTCTGAATTTCTCACTTCCTGTTTCTCCTCAGTAAGCTTGCCACCATCATCCGAGCGGTAGTTAGTCAGCCAGAACAGCTTACTGAAGAGGAACAGGATGTGAGAAATTCAGAGAAAGTAAACAAAGAAAGAAAAAATTTTTTAGAAGGGAGATTGAAGGAAAAGGTAAGTGAACCAACAATGTACTAGCTTAAAGGAACCTATTTAGAAAATAAAAAACAAACCTTTACAACCCCTTTAAGTGTGGTAAGGTGTAGCGCTGGGTGGTCCATAGTGTTTGTGCTCAAGCAACTGGATACAACAGACACACTTGAACCTATGACAGCTTTGTATAGGTTAGGAACCCTTTCCCCTGGTCCTATATTGCAGCAGGGTGAAACAATGACCTTCCAGTTGTTCTCATCAGGTATGGCTGTGAAGATGGCGATGGTCCAGTCCAAAAGCGCTGCTAACCTGCCTCCTCAGAATGATCAGTTCTCTGGTGGCTTTGGCAACTTTCAGGCTCACCCCAATCCCACCAAGGCCTTTGTTGATCCACTCTGCTCTCTGTTTCATGTCTAACACAGTCTACCTCTACCATCTAACCCTGTGTTTCCTGGGCTTTTTCATTTTTAAGGGCTCCGGCCCATTTACCAGTCCTCTTGGACTGTATAGTTCAGCTTCAGGTAATCTACATGAAATAATACTGTTTACAGCATACAAGTTCCAGCGACCCCAGCATTCCTTTATCGGTTTAGTGGTAACTACGTTGTGGAGCAAATCGAAGAAAAAAAAGGACAGCCGTACTCTGTTGACACCTTTATTGAAGACGGTTTAAACAAAATTCTGGTACAAAGACATCAGAGGCACAGGATCAATGAAAAGCTGACATGTTTCACACCATGTGGGGACTTAGTCATGTGGAAAACTGCCATCTTGTGGCCAAATATAGTTCTGAATAACAGTAACACTGCACAGTGTTACAGAAGGCTTGGAACTCCTGATTCTGTCTCTGGAGATGTTTTTGAATGTATCACTATGGTACTGATTCTGTCTCTGTGAACATGTGTGTGGAGGTTATGCTATGGCACTGATTCTGCCTCGGCAGACATGTTTCTGAATGTGTCAGTATGGTACTGATTCTATCGCTGGGGACATATTTATTCATTCATAATTTTTGATGTTTCAATTTTTTTATTTGTTAACTATCTGAGTTATTCTATTTTTAGAAGTAAGCTAATATTTAATTCACTGTGTGTTAGTGTGTGTTGGTGGGGGGGGGGGGGGTATGCAAAGCAGTTACCTGCTATGTCCTGAAGTGAGACAGCAATAGAAACCCCAGCATTTAGTGGCTGAGCAGGTATTCTACATACCCAGAAGTGTGGAATACTTCAAGCAGTTGGGAAGAAAAGTCATAGCATTGGCTGCTAAAAAGTATGTATATTGCCTCTAATTTCAAAGAGTGTACATTGTGTTCATTACCCTGTGGTGAGAAGGTCAGTTTAAGGCATTCACACCTGAGCATAGCGTTTTTGGTCGTTTTTTTGGGGCGTTTTTTCTGGCGTTTTGTCGCACGTATTCACGTGTATTCGAGCGTTTGCATACAGCGTCGTCAGACGTTTTTGAACTTCAACGTTTTTTTATTTTAGCCAATAGGAAAAATGATCATCTCTTTCATCACTTGTTTGTAGATTTTTTTATCTTCTGCCTGGGTGAAATGTTCTATTGACTAAAGCGACAAATCGCCCATAGAAACGCTCGTTGTCGCGCTAGACACTTGAATCGAGCGTTTCCATTACTTTCTATGGGAAATACAAACGCTCAAGCACGCCCAAACTGCCCGATTCGCGCGACAAAAAAGGGTCCGGAACTTGTTTGAGTTTTTAGGCATTCGGCGTCACGCGTTTTCTAGTGGAGATGTGAACCATCTCCATAGAGAATAATGTATTTTTTCCCCTCTAGCGTATTATAGCGTCGCGCTTCAGGCGACAAAATTCTCAGGTGTGAATGGAGCCTAAAGCTGAGCAGTAAGCACAAAACATTATTTTAAATAAATTCTTCAATTTTCACAGAACATATAATGTAAATAAATGTAGTCTGCCACCATATTTTGGACCAGGAATAACGCCATGGTTTCTGTGGGCTTTCTTTGTCTAATACAAAAGATTTCATATTTACATTTTGTCCTAAATTTAGGAAGAAATATTATTAGGCATGTTTTATAACAGAAAGTAGAAAATATTGTTTTTATTTTTAAAATGTTATTTCTTTATATAGCAAAAAATCAAAAACCCACTGATGATCAAATACCACTAAAGCCCTGTACACACAATCGGATTTCTGATAGAATCAAATCCGATGGATTTTTTTGTCGGATATCTGATGAAGCTGACTTTCATTAGTCTTGCATACACACTATCAGACTAAATTCGGACCGTGCCAAAACGCGGTGACGTAAAACACTACGACGAGCCGAAAAAAATGAAGTTCAATGCTTCCGAGCATGCGTCGACTTGACTCAGAGCATGCGTAGATTTTTCTCCGATGGAGTTCCACATAGACGATCAAAATTTCCTATCGTTTTTTTATGCATAGGAAAAATTTTAAACATGTTCTATTTTTTTACACTGATGGAAAAAAGACAGATGGGGCCCACACACGATCGGTTTGTCCAATGAAAACAGTTCATCGGTCTTTTTTCATCTGATCAACCGATCGTGTGTACACGGCTTTAAAGAAAGCTCTATTTGTGTGAAAAGATATTGCCGTATTTATCGGGGTATTGCGCGCTCCGGCGTATAGCGCGCACCACTGATGTGGACCTGTAAAAAAACATTTTAGTACTTTTAGTACTTACAGTTTTGGTGTCTTGTGCGGCGTTCATCAACCAGTCCGGTGTTCGTCTTCGGCTTCAGTGGTGTCCTCCCGGCTTCTCCAGCGATGTCTCGATTCGAATCCCCGCTTCCCGCGC
This sequence comes from Rana kukunoris, assembly GCA_029574335.1. Classification (NCBI taxonomy): domain Eukaryota; kingdom Metazoa; phylum Chordata; class Amphibia; order Anura; family Ranidae; genus Rana; species Rana kukunoris. Next base: position 34,253,410 of record CM056050.1, on the reverse strand, counting down.
TCAGTTTGAATGCCTCCGCCGACATATACCGAGTGCAGTACACTCGGGTACATTCGGCCAGGCTCGGCTTCGCTCGTGCTCACGCTCTGTGACGTTTATGCGTGAGCACGAGTGAAGCCGAGCCTGGCCGAATGTACCCGAGTGTATGTCACTCGGTATATGTCGGCGGCTCAGTTCAAACTGAGCGCGGGAAGCGAGTATCGGCATATATCATGCACCCACTATTTTCCCCTTATTTTAAGGGGGAAAAGGTGCGCGGTATACGCCGATAAATACGGTATATCAATTTTATTTGTGTACAGTGTTGCATGACCGCACAATTACCAGTTAAAGTAGCACAGGGTTGAATAGCAAAAAAATGCTCTGGTCATGAAGGGGATAAAACCTTCCGAAGGTCAAGTGGTGAATGTGATACACAATTTGTTGATTTATTTTATTCAAAATCCAACATACATCACAACACGATGTGTAAAAAGTATAAAAAGTGATCACGAATCCAAAAAAAAGGGCCAGCTAACTTCTTGCTTCCCACGTTGCTTTTTTTCGATTCGTGATCACTTTTTATACTTTTTACTAGGGCTGTGCAAATTAACTTTTAATTAATCGATTAATCTTTAATTTTTTTGATCGATCAAAATCTTTTTGATCGATTAAAATTCTTTTGATTGGTACTCACCTCTCCGCTGGCTTCTGGGCCTTCAGGGAGTTCCGTCGGAGATCCGGTAACGTCACTGACATCTGCGGGACTTGCCGTGTCCATCTGAAGTGCTCCTTTGCTGTTCCTTCATATCTGCATGCCGGCAGAACCTTACTATCTGCCACACACAAGGGCTGTTACACTTCCCTCTATCACTTCCCTCTATCAACCTGGGATTCTACAGCCATCCACTGGGAGTTGTGATAGTTCCCTTCATGGGACTTCACGGACTGATGTTAACCTCTCCTCATCTGGATTCAGCAGTGGTATCGTTGTACACATTTTTATACCAGTATCATACTTAGCTACATGTTTTTATGACTGCTTTTGGTACCGTTTGGTATTACTCACACCATTTTTACAGTTTATGTAGCTACACCGATTTTATCTCCAGTGCAATATTTATTTTGTTACCTACTTGAAGACTATACAAGTTTTCATGCTATTACCATCGAGTGCTGTCTTTGTGTGTTTTTTGTATCCTGCTATCCATTTTTCCAGTGGTTGGTAGCTGCACTGGGAATCAGCCTGCAAGGAGATCCGCTAAAAGTAGTTGGATCTGTATGTGTTTTATAATTAATCAAAATTAGTCGATTAATCGATTTAAAAAAACAACGATTAATCGAACACAAAAGTTTTGATCAGTAACAGCCCTACTTTTTACACATCATGTTGTGATGTATGTTGGATTTTGAATAAATCTTCAATGTTTGACCTGCACCATATGGAGCCTCTTTTTGCTTTTTGTTCCTTTCCTCACCTTGGATTCTGATGAGAACATCGTTACCTTGGTAAACGTCTTCCGTTGGACCTCTTCCCCAGATCAACTTACCACCTGGTTCTCTCCTGGTCTCTGTACAACTTTGGAGCCCTGAGTAGTGACACTCTTAAGCCCTTATGACCCACTGCCGTACGGTACGTGGGTTCATCTGATTTTGTAAGAGTATCCATTTACTATATTACATTTGAAGTCTTGGATGTCATCTTGATACAGTGTCGTATACTTTGATTTTTGCCTTCTTCAAGTTACATCTTGTGGCAGAATCCATCACTCTCACTTGGATTACACTGTTTATCCAGCTATTTTTGGGGACAGTACTATATCATGTTGATTCACTCTTCCTAGATTGTATCACTTCCATCACCTATTTGTATTGGACTCTATTTGTTGTGTGATTATCATTAGACACCAGCACGTATTCTCCTTTTTTACAATATATTTTATTATATTATTCCTTATTCACCCAGTGCTACACTATTTTTGTACAATGTGAAGTAGTGAGTGTACAGCTTGTATAACAGTATACATTTGACGTCCCCTCAAAATAACTAAACTCGCAGCCATTAGCCATTAATGTCTAAACCGTTGGCAACAAAATTGAGTACATCCCTAAGTGAAAATATCCAAATTGGGCCCAAAGTGTCAATATTTTGTGTGGCCATCATTTTTTTCCAGCACTGCCTTAACCCTCTTGGGCAAGGAGTTCACCAGAGCTTGACAGGTTGCCACTGGAGTTCTCTTCCACTCCTCCATGACGACATCGCAAAGCTGGTGGATGTTGGAGACCTTGCAATCCTCCACTTCTGTTTGAGGATAACCCACAGATGATCACTAGGGTTTAGGTCTGGAGACATGCTTGGCCAGTCCATCACCTTTACCCTCAGCTTCTTTAACAAGGCAGTGGTTGTCTTGGAGTTGTGTTTGGGGTTAAAAGATATAATCAAATATTTACAAAAATGTGAGGGGTGTACTCACTTTTGTAGGTGTATTGGGTATAACGCATTTAATTTGAAGCACTACTATTAAGTTATTTGCATTTAGCATGGCATATTTCACAAATACACATTTTGTTGGGTGACTTTTTGTTCACTTTAATTGTCATCTGCTTAGGGTTTAGGTGGTTGTAGCGCATAATAGGGTATAAGAAGCAGCTTTAGGTTTTGTTGGTGATCTAAAGAACAGGGTTCCTTTAATGATTTTTTCAATGACAATTAACATTGAGCAAAGACAAGACACAGATTGCTAAAATCCCGTCTGACAAAGGCAGATGCAAGGGATACAGTGTTTGGCTCTGGTTCCTGGCTCGTCCTTCAGATGGAACCGCTTGTTTCCGCTAGTTTATATCTGTGTTATGACAGAACACCCTATCATTAGCGTGGTTAGCTGTAATAACACAGCACTCTCTTATTAGTGGTGGTCTGTGTCACTCTGGCGGGATCCAGATCCATTCATTGTTTGCCCAGATCCCTTTCATAAGCTTTTCACATCAAGAAGAAGATATATCCCATTCACATCCGAAAGGGTCGTGGGTTAAGGGCAGCACTTTGGAAGCTGAACAAGTTAGTAAAAGGCAGCAGGGTTGGTTTCGAGAAATGAATCATGAAGTTAAGATTTTTGAGTTCATCAAATAAAGTCGTATTAAACCCAAAAGCAAACATTTATTATATTGCAGCTTACCAGTTCATAGATGTGGCAACTGCATTCGTTTTCTTGTTTAGGCTTTCTTTCCTTCGTTTTCCCCCTTTGATCCTCATCCTACCACTGTTGTTTTTCAACAGAACAAGCTGTCTTGTAGATGTAAGGTGAACCATTTACCACTGACAGGGATGCTTACAATGGTGAGCTTTTAATCATTTCCCAATTTGATCCCAATTCCAAAAAAGTTGGGACGCTGCGTAACAGCGAATGGCCAGCTTCTGTCGGGATGGCTGCCATACACACGGGCCAAATGTTGGCAGTTTTTTATTGAACCCGGGCCGATGTCACCCAGCATTTGGCCCGTGTGTACTAGGCTTTTCACAGCCTTATGCCGCGTACACACTGTCAAACTTTTCAACGGGAAAACCTCAGTCGGAATTTCCAACAGAAAAATAGAGACAGAAAAAGTCAGATGGGGCATACACATGGTCAGAATATCTGATGAAAAGCTCCCATCTGACTTTTTCTGTTGGAAATTCCGACCGTGTGTACGCGCCATTAGGTCCAGTCACCACCAGGCTCTCCAGGAGGAAGTACGAATCTATCTATCTATCTATCTATCTATCTATCTATCTATCTATCTATCTATCTATCTATCTATCTATCTATCTATCTATCTATCTATCTATCTATCTATCTATCTATCTATCTATCTATCTACAGTATCTATCTCTGTATCTATCTCTGTATCTATCTATCTATCTATCGATCTATCGATCTATCTATCTATCTATCTATCGATCTATCTATCGATCTATCGATCGATCTATCGATCGATCTATCGATCTATCTATCTATCTATCTATCTATCTATCTATCTATCTATCTATCTATCTATCTATCTATCTATCTATCTATCTATCTATCTATCTATCTATCTATCTATCTACAGTATCTATCTCTGTATCTATCTCTGTATCTATCTATCTCTGTATCTATCTATCTATCTATCTATCTATCTATCTATCTATCTATCTATCTATCTATCTATCTATCTATCTATCGATCTATCGATCTATCGATCTATCTATCTATCTATCTATCTATCTATCTATCTATCTATCTATCTATCTATCTATCTATCTATCTATCTATCTATCTATCTATCTATCTATCTATCTATCTATCTTCCATGCATTAATTTGTTATTGATTGTCTCTTTCTAAATTGCAGAAGAGCTCCTCAGTGGATAATCAGCAGCAGATATTTAAATTGTTAAGAAGTGCAGCAAAAGAGGTCTGCGGATTAATTTCTGAATCCCAATAACCCCCGAGCTATCTTTTGTCGCAATCTCTACCATATGTTGGTGGACATTGGTGGGGACAGTGAGAAAGTATAAATGCCATTTATTCTATTGATATGCTATATGGGGCAGCTATACGTAGTGGCGTGACACCTTTCACCCATCTATGCACTGATTTTCAAGGTTCACTTGTGTACCCTGGAACCTCCACTGGGCCATCTCCCCTTTTTTATTAGGATGCTTTCGGGACCACAGCTGGGCTTTTATTTTCTTTAAATGTTTTGCCCCTTACATAAGATAGTGACACACCTGTACAGGCATTTTTTGTTACATATTTGCCACAAAAAAAGAAAAAGGAAAACATTTCAGTTACCCCTTGTAGCTCCTAGGGCTGCTAGGAGATTCTATACCCCATTGGTTACCTCAACTCTGCATATACTCTCTTACCTCTGACACCTTGGGTTTCATCCTGCAATGCTGCGATAGTAATGAGAAAACTCAAACAGTATCACTGAACCACAGATATGTTTACTGAGATCAAATGAACACAAAGAATGTCATGAATAACACACAGCTTTAGTTTAGCAGTAGATCTTATAACTGGTATACAAAGGTGCTTAACACAAATCTACTACAAGGAACAGGAAGACAGAGGAACAAATATCCAACACTGTAACAATTACCGTATATCCACTTCCCGCCCGGCCAATTGCAGATTGACGTCCAGGAAGTGGTTCTGAAATCCTGACTGGACGTCTATTGACGTCTTGCAGGATTTCATGCCGCGGGCGATCGGTGATGCGGGGTGTCAGTCTGACACCCTGCATCTCTGATCTCGGTAATGAATCTCCGGCGGAGGCTCGTTACCACGTGATCAGCCGTGTTCAATCACAGCTGATCACGATGTAAACAGGAAGAGCCGTTGATGGCTCTTCCTCACTCGCGTCTGACAGACGTGAGTAGAGGAGAGCTGATCAGCGGCTCTTCTGACAGGGTGGGTTCGTGCAGCCCCCCCCTCGGATGCCCACACTAGACCACCAGGGAAGGACAAAAAAAAAGGGGCAATTAAAAAAAAGTCAGTAAAAAACAAAACAAAACAAAAGGCCAGTAAAAAAAAAAGATGCCAGTCAATGCCCAGTGCCCACCTATCAGTGCCCATCTGTGCCACCCATAAGTACCCATCAGTGCCACCCATGAGTGCCCATCTGTGCTGCCTATGACTGCCCATCAGTGCCACCTATGAGAGCCCATCAGTGCCACCTATGAGAGCCCATCAGTGCCGCATACCAGCGCCGCCTATCAGTGCCACCTCATCGGTACCCATCAGTGCTGCTATATCAGTGCCCGTAATTGAAAGAGAAAACTTACTTATTTACAAAAAAAATAACAGAAATAAATAAAAACATATTTTTTTTCAAAATTTTCAGTATTTTATTAGTTGTTGCGCAAAAAATAAAAACCGCAGAGATGATCAAATACCACCAAAATAAAGCTCTATTTGTGGGGAAAAAAAGGACGCCAATTTTGTTTGGGTACAGTGTAGCATGACCGCGCAATTGTCATTCAAAGTGCGACAGCGCTGAAATCTGAAAATTTGCTTGGGCGGGAAGGTGCGTAAGTGCCTGGTATGGAAGTGGTGTTTACGGTCACCTTTTTTGCGCCTGATCTCCCGGACTTTGGGGACCCAGTACTGTGCGGCCGTAGGTCCCCTGGCCTATCTTTTTTGTCCACTGGACCTAAGGCCGGGGAGCACCTATTTTGAAAAGTCGGGCACCCCCTCCATAGACTCCCATGTTAAACGGTAATTTCTCTATTAAATTGGGAACCCGGTACCGGCCGGCCATAGGTCCCCTGGATGTCAGGCCACCAGTTCTGCGGACTTTGGTTTCGCGCACATGCGCAGAAGAGCTGCGCTATCGCGCGTCCCTACTCAGTGCATGCGCGCGCACGTGCTCGGGCACGGTCCGGCAGCGCGGCTGGCACGGGAGCACACGCACGGCACACGCGCCCTATTTAAACCTGCCTCTGACACATGACAGGTTGCTGGTTTGTCATCAGCTACTGTATGTGTCCCGCTGCCCTTAACCTGTTTTGACCTGGATTTCCTGGCTTACCTGACTGAATACCTAATCTCGGCCTGCCTTGGACTTTTGCTGATCTCTCCAATCCCTTGACCCCAGCTTGCACCCCTGGACTCCGCTGACCTCTCCAACTCTTGACCTTGGCTTGTATTACTGGACTTTCGCTGATCTCTCCGATCCTTGGCCCCCAGCCAGTACCTTGAACTTGTCTGTCTCTTCGGTCCCCTGATCCTGGCTTGTCTTACGGACTGTCTCCTCAGCCTGCCTGCAGATCCAGTGTTCCTAGATATCGCACTCATCCACCAGGTGTCTCCAGTGCCTTCCTGTGCCTTCCCCGATCTGCATCTCTACTCAGCTACCTGTTTCCGGCACCGGTGCCTCCTGGTGCTGTCACCCCTCTGTTCCCAGCACCAGAGGGCGGTCAGCGCTGGTTCGCAAGGGTGAGCCGTCCGCAGCATCTCGGCCTCGGTAAGTATGATAGCCTCTGACACTGGACCCGAAAATTGGCACACATGTAGCCACAGTTCTCCTCTACACGTGTGCAACGTTTGCTGGGGGACCTACGGCCAGGGAGCACCGATTTTGCAAAGCTATAAACTCCCATGTTAAACGTAAGTCTAGTCATGGGCACAGTGACATGCAGATGTCTAGGAAGCTCCTGTCAGGTGGAGATTACACCGCCTGATAGGGAAGTGTGGGGGGCATTACTGGTCTCAGACTTGTGCCCGTGCAGGAGCGCACCTGTACTGGGGCTGGTACACCGACACTTCTACTGCGCCCCCCTTCCTCCAGTAAATGGTCCAGCGCAGGGAATCCGCCCCTTCCGCCCCTCCCCTTCCTGTACCAGCCCTGCTGATACCCATCAGGAAGTGAGGTCAAATCTACAAAACACAGACAGGCAACAACAAGATCATAGTCCTAATCCTTCTTCCATGTATCCAAAACAAAAACCGCAGGTTTTTCAGGCTGCCTAGGATCACAGTCGCACTATTCATCACCGGTTGTTTGACATTAATAAAGCATTTTGAAGAGCACGTTACCAAGCACTTAAAACATTTTGTTTGCCTGTATAGTTTCGTAAGCGCTGTTTTAATGGATGTATCCGGTCAAGGTTTTGTGCAATGGATTGTTTGCTTAAACAGCAGCTTTGTAACAAAAGGAGAATTATTGGCGAGGAGCTCATTGAAAAGACGAGAGGTGATGTAGATAAGGCCCTTGTGTCTTGTGTAACTCTGGGAATCTGTAACCAAATGAAGAAGCACATTTCTTATAAGGTAAGGAGCCAATCAGTTATGACTAAAGCAAACATCAGAATCTTTGAATAAACAGTAATGAATAAAAGTGTATTTATAGCCCAAACTTTTTTTCCCCCTTACCTTCTGTTCTGGTGACATCACCGCTCTGCCTCTTCATCTTCTGTTATTGGGAAATTGCTAAGTAATGTCTGAATGCATGGCACTCTTCCCGAGTAGCTGAACTGCTGTTTTTCATCATGCAGCAGGGCAGCCGCTCCGCATGGGATCCAAAAGTGGTGTCTGCTAAAGTGACTTCCAGCTTCTAGAGCACAGGTGTCAAACACAAGGCCGCGGGCCAAATCCGGCCCTCCAGGCCATTTCATGTGGCCCTCATGCCCCCCCTTATCTCCGCCCCCAGCAGCAGAGAGAATAGGACTCCTCCACCAGATCTTTCACTTCTCTGTCCAATGAAAGAAAAAGGGGCCTAGATTAACGTGCATCGACCGTAGGGTGATACTGCGGATGCACCAATATCTGATGTGTCACCGCCCCGATAGTATTGGAAATGGCTGAGGGCTAGTAAGTCGGACTTTAAAGGCACACGGTAACGAGTAGTATGAAAAACAAGAATTTTTTTATTCGTATAGAAATATCATAAAAAGCAGTTATAAAAATAAAATCACAAAAGAAATTAAATGAATAGCTGGTTCCACATAGGTTAATACACAGGTTATATGATTCTAACATAGACCGCTTAGATATAAAGCATAATTATGAGGTAGGTTATATCATATGTAACCGAGTGGTGATCCAAAGGGACAGGAGGACTTGCTCAACATGTTGCGCGCTTATGAATAGCGCTTCCTCAGGAGCATAGATATTTCAATGAATTGTAAACCACGTTGGAGGTAGACAAGGGTTGGTCTTTTATTAGCCTATCATTGGCTGGGTTTCAAAAGAATACTGATTTAACCAATTAGGGGGATAGTATCATGACAAAAAAGCAAAATAGCAAAAGGTGGTAAGGCAATCAGTTGCTGGTACAGTAAGCAACAAGAGAGAATCTGTTCCAGGGATGTGTACACAGGTAGGCTGTATGCTGAGAGTGAAGGGCCGGACACCGGTGAGCAGATGGGTAAATCTAATTCAGCATTAGCCAGCCTGAAAATCTTTAATCCATAACCATGGAGAAGGTTGCAGGCGATGGCAATACAGTCCTTGAAGCCCAGATTAAGCGTGTGTCCCTGGTTTCTCTGTCCAGCCCACCTGGCAGCAGCAGAAGGCAAGAGGGTGCACATATGTAGGGGATAGTGACGTGGATGCGGATAGTGACGTCGACTTCTGATGGTGGGGGGGCTCCTGAAATATGATGTAAGGGGGAGGGGTGCTGATAAAACCGGCCCTTTGAGGGCAACCATAATACTGATGTGGCCCGCAAGGAAATGGTGTTTGACACCCCTGATCTAGAGGGATCCCACAGATATTGTTTATACATCGCTAGATTGTAACTATGTATAAAATGCCCTACCTGGAATTCTTCTTTAACCGTTTGCCGACCACCTACCTACCATTTACTGTAGCAAAATCATGTACCTGTACGCGCAATAGCTATTATGGGTCACGCCCATGCCGCCGGGGGCGCAATCACGCACTGATTATTCTTTCCCACTTCCAGGAGTCCGGGCCGCAGCCTGTAAAGCATGCAGGGCTTCCTCCTCCTCCCCCGGCTGCCGGGCCAGTAGGAGAGAGGAGCAGGCCTTGCACATGCACAGTAGGCTACACTGCCAGGTACCCTTACCTGCAATGGCGGTGGCAGCACTGACAGCTGATGCAAACATCAGCTGCGGGTGCTGATATCGCTGGACTCCAAGACAGGTAAATGTCCATTTATTAAAAGCCAGCAGCTGAAGTATATGTAGCTGCTGGTTGTACATTTTTTTTTTGGGTGGAACACAACTTAAAGAGGAAGTAAACCCGTTTTTGTTTTTCCTGCAAAAACAAACCCTGCAAGAGAAAGGCATAATGAGCTAGTAAGTGTTCCTCATTTCCCTCCGCCGCCTCCATGTTACCTATGAGTTCCGTGTATCGCCACTCTGCCGCTGTGACTGTCCGGAGCGGCGATGACGCCACTCCCGTGCATGCACGTGGGACCAGCACGTGCCCAAGCATGTGTGCAGGACTGGCATAATCCTGGCACTATCCCATTCAAGACCCGGCCCGCTCAGTGTGCCTGCGCAATTGTCTACGGCGCAAATGCGCCGTAAACATCGATGCAGTGTTTTCTGCAAATATCTCCTTAACCGTGTAGGTCAAGGAGATATTTCTTGCACCTACAGGTAAGCCTTAATCTAGGCTTACCTTTAGGTGCAAGTTGTCAGAGTGGGTTTACAACCACTTTAAGGAGTTTACAACCTAAGGTCCCTAACACACATTCATACATATACTAGGGCCAATTTAGACAGGATCCGATCAGCCTACCAGCATGTCTTTGTGGTGTGGGGGGAAGCCAGAGTGCCCGGAGGAGGCCCACGTGGGCACAGAGAGAACATGCAAACTCCTGGCAGATAGTGTCGTGGTTGGGATTTGAACCAGTGATGTTTTTTTGCTGCAAATCGAAAGGGCTAACCACTACACCAATGTGCTGTTGGCCGCTTAGTCTCAGTGAAGAGCACTTTTAAGGCATCAGCATACCAAAACAATTTAGACAATTTCATGCTCCCAACTTTGTGGGAACAGTTTGGGGATGGCACCCTTCCTGTTCCAACATGACTGCGCACCAGTGTACAAAGCAAAGTCCATAAAGACATGGATGAGAGTGTTTGGTGTGGAGGAACTTGACTGGCCTGCACAGAGTCCTGACCTCAACCCGATATAACACCTTTGGGATGAATATGCCTGGAGCCAGGACTTCTGGTGCAACATCAGTGTTTGTCCACACACATGGGGTTCTGGAAGAATGGTCAAACATTCCCATAAACACACTCCTAAACCTTGTGGACAGCCTTCCCAGAGGAGTTGAAGCTGTTATAGCTTCGAAGTGTGGGCCAACTCAATATTGAACCCTACGGACTAAGACTGTGATGCCATTAAACTTCATGTGTGTGTAAAGGCATGTGTCCCAATACTTTTGACAACATAGTGTATGTTGGAATTTAAAAATGAGCTAGAGAAATGGAAGAAAAGTTTTTCATATGCAAAAGCATTTCAGACATTTACACGTCTAAACATGTGTAAATGTTAGGACTTTTCATTTGTTTTTATACACAGAATTCTTCTGCCAGCAAAATATATACAAAACATGTACATTTCTTTCAAAGAAACAACATATTATTTAAAGGGGTTGTAAAGGATTTTTTTTTTTCATATTAAGCATCCTTTACCTGCAGACATTCCTCTTTTCACTTCCTCATTGTTTGTTTTTGCTCAGGAGTTGCTCTATTTCTTCTCTGTTCTGTTCACTTTCTGCTTGTCTGATTGTTACTCACCCCCTTCTGGGAACTACATCTGTGCGGCAGGATGCTCTCTACATGTTAGAGACTTCAAGGAGGTGTGAAATACTGGGCATGCCGCAATTCATACTGGGAAATGTAGTTCTTACATTAAGGAGCGCCGCAAACCAGGAAGTGACTGAGAGAACAGAAACTAGAACGCCGGAGGTGATATAGATGAAGGAATTTAACCACTTCAGGCCCGCGCTACCGTCGGATGACGGCAACAGCGCGGGCCTGAATATCCAACATGCCGTCATTTGACGGCATGTCATTCAGGCGTTCCCAGCGCGCGCTGTAGAGCGCGCTGTGGGGAAGCCCTGTGTTGTCCGTGTCCCTTGGACATGGCCAATCACAGATCGCGGCGAACGGCCAATCAGAGTGGCCGTTTGCGATGCGATCTGTGGGCCAATGAGAGATGATCTCTCATAGATCATCTCTCATTGCCGTGTTACACAGAGACAGCGTCTTGTCTCTGGAGAGGAGGAGCCCGATCTGTGTTCCTTCCTACATAGGGACACAGATCGGTCACCCCCCCCCCACAGTTAGAACACACCTAGCATACACATTTAACCCCTCCTCACCCCCTAGTGTTAACCCCTTCAATGCCAGTCACATTTATACTGTAATTAGTGCATATTTATAGCACTGATCGCAGTATAAATGTGAATGGCGCCAAAAATGTGTCAAAAGTGTCCGATGTGTCCGCCATAACGTCGCAGTACCAATAAAAATCGCAGATCACCGCCATTTCTAGTAAAAAAAAAATAATAAAAAATAATAATTCTCTCCCCTATTTTGTAAGCGCTATAACTTTTGCGCAAACCAGTCGCTTATTGCGATTTTTTTTTTTTTTTTTTACCAAAAATATGTAGAAGAATACGTATCGCCCTAAACTGAGAAAAAAAATGTGTTTTTTTTTTTTAATTGGGATATTTATTATAGCAACAAGTAAAAAATACTGTCGCTCTTTTTTGTTTATAGCGCAAAAAATAAAAATCGCACAGGCGATCAAATACCACCAAAAGAAAGCTCTACTTGTGGGGAAAAAAGGACGTAAATTTTGTTTGGGAGCCACGTCGCACGACCGCGCAATTGTCAGTTAAAGCGACGCAGTGCCGCAAGCTGAAATTTTACCTGGGCAGGAGGGGGGTGTAAGTGCCCAGTAAACAAGTGGTTAATAGGTTTTTTCTCGTTTTTTAACAGAATCATTACACTATTCTCTCTGTATACCTTGCAGACATAAATTTTAGGCAAACATTTTTTTTCCTTTAAAACTTCTTTAAAGGCAGTACTGACATTTGTGTTTTGCTGGACAATGACTTGATGCAAGCCATAATTCTTTGAAGATGGACAATCCTTTTAATTCATATTTTTCTATAATCAATCAAGGAAACATAAGTAACAGTATGTTGCTACAATGAATTTTGGTTGTATAATCCTCTGTAGAAAAACAGAAGCACAATTTAATACAAATTACTCGGTGATGTCTCTCTGTTGCTTGAAATAAGATTTCCCATAATAATCATAAATGACTTTGGGAAAACTTAATTATTTCATTGCTGCAATAGATTTCTATTGTCTGGCTCCAGTACCACCTGCGGCAAAACTGAACTGTCAATCCACTTAATGCCTTTCAAAAAGAACTCCACTACTAAAGTAGCTGCATAACCCTGTAAGTCCCGGTTCACACAGGGGCAACAAGTCACACTCCATTCAGTGCAATGGAACTGTTCTAATAGGAGCCACTCAAGTCGCTCCGACTTCTATTAAAAAAGTTGTTTACAAGCCGCGCTGAGGTCGCACTGTGCAGGGCGGCTTCAGAGTCGGATGACTCTGAAGCAGCCCCTGTGTGAACCGGCACTGACAGTCAGGCCCGGATTTACTCCCTTTCCGCCCCAAGGCCGGGTCCTTCAATGCCGCCTCTCGCTCCTCCCCTTCTCTATACGCAATACAGGCCCATTTCACTCTATGCTTTTCCCTAACACTATAGTCAATGCCAAGCACCTCCCCTTTACACCCATAAATGTTATTGGTCTCTTTTTAAGCTCCTCCCATAAGCATAAATCTGTCCCAAACTTGCAAGCCCCTCCCCTGTCACTATAGTGAATATCAAGACCCTCCCCTATCATAGTGAATGACAAGCTCCTTTTCTGACTCTAGAACCCTCCCCTATATTAACACCCATATTGCAGGCTATTTCTCCCACACTAGTTCCCTTCAATAAATACAGAACTGTCCCTCCTCCAAGTCCCGCCTCCTCTCTCTCTCCAGGACACCAATGGCGGCACACACCTGCTGCAGACACTCGATGACTTTGTTCATATATTCCACTCCTGACACTTGTACGGAGTGAACTGTAAGTCCACAGGGATTCCGGCCACTTGAATCTGAAGCATGTCCGCTGCTCACAAACCCCCCCCCCCCCCCCGGTTGCCTCCTGCCTCAGCTTCACAATTCCCACCCGTCAGTGGGACACCCACGTCCCGTCCACTGGTGATGTCACACTCTCCACCTTCTTGTTAGAAACCGAGGAAAGTGGAAGGGCAGAGCTGTGGGCAGGGCGGATGGGATAGAAGGGGGCGCAACCGTTCAGGGACACAAAATCGGGTGCTGGGAGGCGGAAAGCAGCCAGGCAAAGAGGTGCCGCAGCGCCGCCCCTGCACTCACTACCGCCCCGAGGCCTGGCCTTGGTGGCCTTGTCTGAAATCCAGCCCTGCTTACAGTTTTTGAAAGTCTACAACTGTTTCAAAGAAAAATAGTCAATATTATTGATGTACCTGTAAGGCCGCGTACACACGACCGGTTTCCTCGGCAGAATTCAGCAAGAAACTCGATGGGAGACGTATTCTGTAAGTCGTGTGTACACTTTTCGCCGAGAAACCCGTCGAGGAACTAGTCGAGCCAAAAAGAGAGCATCTTCTCTATTTCCTTGATGGGCAATGGGAAAATTTGGCTCGACAAGTTTTTTGACTGCCGAACAAGGAACTCGACGGGGAAAACGATGTGTTTCGCCCGTCGAGTTTCTCGGTCGTGTGTACCCGGCCTATGGGTGATGTTAGGGTTTCCCCTACTTTATGGTGACTCAAGAGGTTGAGTCTGCTGATGCAAAGAAGAGACTCTGAATGGATGGAAAATAGTGGCGGCCCATCCATACCCAGCTTCTAATCTACATGCAGGGCACCGGATGCATGGATTTCAATGTTTTTTTTTTTTTTTTAAGCAGATGATTAAAATCTGACCTGAGCTCACCCACTTGTGTGACATTAGCAAATTAATATCTGCTAATGTCTTTCTGCTTCTCCTCCCAGCAAATCAGGAAGTGGGTCCTGAGACCTGATTGGCCAGGTCCCTCTCACGCGGAGGGACACTGATCGCCGCCGTCCATCTCCGATGGGGGGGGGGCAGGTTTGTTTGTCAGTAGAGCAAAGATTGGTGTCAGTAGGGCAGTGGACGGTGTCAGTAGTTTTTATTAATTTAATTTATTATTATTAAATTATCTTTTACATTTTTTTTATCCATTTTTTTACAGGCTTTGCTGAGATATCAAGGATCTAAACAGACCTCTGATGTCTCACTTTTTAGACAGAGAAAGAAAATGAGGACAGAGATTCTTCAGTCTTTCTCTGCAGCCTGCATTAAACATAATTTACTATGCTTTAGTTAACCACTTCAATACTGGGCACTTATACACTTATGCCTCATTTCCACTGGGCGGATCGGTTCGGTACAGTTCGGTACGCTATTTTGGGTGTTTCCATTATGAAAGTGTGCCATAAAACCGAACCGTACCGGACCATTCTGGGTCCTGCTTCAGATGTGGGGCTATAGAAAATGGAACGGTTCGGTTAGGTCGGACCTACAATACATTCCACTGATTGGTGGACACCCTAGGCATTTTTTCGAAAACCCTAAATGGCCCCTGACGGTCCGACTTGCAGTGGAAACGCTCACAAGAATAGACCGGTCCATTCTAACCGTTCCAAACTGTACCGACCCGAACCGTTCCGTTCAGTGGAAACGAGGCATTATAGACCAAATTTCAGCTTTCAGAACTGTACCAGCCCCTTCCCCACTCCTCAGAGGAAAGGAGGAAAAAAGCAGGGGGAATGGCAGACCCGGAACACCTTGTGCACACACCTATGGTCATGAATGCATCATGCATGAGGCATCTCATCACTCCATGACCAGAAAGTAGCACAAAAAAGATCAGGTGCCAATGGAGTATGAGTGTATCATTGGGGAAGATATATAAGGTCCACTGTCCATAGCTGCTAGAGAATGTCCTTGGGAGCTAGAAAACAAACAACCAAAAGTTCTCTATAAAGCGCTTAGAACAGGGGTCTCCAAACTTTTCAAACAAAGGGCCACTTTATTGTTCTTCGGACTTTAGGAGGGCCGGATTGTGGCCAGCAGGGGCAGAAAATGTTATGGACCTAGCATCATTGAGAATAAATATGGCCTCACGGTTGGTTCTCAATAGGAGGAGTATTCCCCCTATTAGTAGGAGGAATAATATTCCATTATTGGTATTAGTAAGGCCTCGTACACACGATCAAATCTGTCTGCTGGAAACGGTCTGCTAGACCGTTTCAGCAGACAGATTCGATCGTGTGTACGGGCGAGCAGACGGATTTGGCCACCCGACAGATTGGAAAGCATGCTTACCAATCTGTCGGCTGGGAACCCGTCCGCCCGACATGTCTGCTGGTTAGTACGCTAACCAGCAGACATGTCTTCTCGCACACCCGTCGAATGGTTTCGACGCATGCGCGGAAGTGTTTTACTTCCTGGTGCGGTGACGTGGCGGCGTCAACGTCACCGCCACGTCACCGACACGTCAGCGCGCTGTCTGCTGGCGGGGATTTTGGTTTGCTCGTGTGTACACGCAAGCAAACCAAAATCCAAGCAGACAGATTTGTTCAAATCGGTCGGTCTGACCGATTTGAACAAATGGATTGCCTCGTGTGTACGAGGCCTAAAAGATATAGTGCCCCATTGTTGGTGTCAGTGAGAGAAATAGTGCCTCATATCAATGGAAGGAATTGTGCCCCAAGGGCCGCATAAAGGCTAGCAAAGGGCCACATCTGGCACTCGGGCCGCAGTTTGGAGACCTCTGTAAAAAAAAAGCCAACCAGCTGTGGTGATAACCAATGAGAACATTTATTCTAAAGGCCACAATGCACTGTGATTAAAAAGATCCAGTAAAAAACACTAGAGCACTGTGATCATATTGTTATAACATGTTATCCCATATACACAGCCCATGGCTCAAGCACCTACTTTCCTATAGATTGAAATGTAATCTTCAATCATGTGATAGGTCAAAAACATGGCTTTTGGAATAAATGCTCTTATTGGTTATCGCCACAGCTGGTTGACCTTTTTTACAAGAACCATCATGAATCGACTCATGTCCTAAGCGCTTAATAGAGAACTTTTGGTTGTTTGACCACTCCATGACAGCTTATTCTCAGGGTTGCCACCTGCCCAGGATTCACCCGGACAGTTTGGGTTTTGAATCATGTGTTCAGGTTTTAGACCTCCTGAAACCGGACACAATATTCAGACAGGAATGTGCCTCAGAACAATGCCTGATAGGAGGGTGAGGGGGCACTATGCACGTCACATTACTGTTTTTTATTGGAGCGCACAAAGGTGTCCCAGATCTATTACAATCCTCTAGTCACTAGTGTTTTCCCCCAAAAAAAGAAAACATTTAATTTTTCGGGTTTGGCTTAAAGAAAAAGTGTCAACCCTACTTATCCTACCTGGCAAAAGGTTTAAAATAGACATCCCATTAAGTAACAAGAGTTTATCTGCCTTAATGACTACAGGAATAGAATAGCCATGGGTATCATAGCTTGTCATACTCAGAACAATCTCTCTGTGTTGTGTTTGTGTGTTCCTATGTGCAGAGAAGGAATGTGCACACAATAATAATAACTGCAAGAAACATTAATGAACCTGTTGGGATAGTTGACTTATTGGCCTTTTGTATCACTCCTTCCAGATGGTGGGTACAACAGGATCTCAGCATTCCATGGGATGCATAACTCCTGAAGATCCAGCTGTCTAAATATTGTTAATGTAAAAACATGCTTATGGCTCCAATAAAATTTCAGTGCATAATTCAAAAGACTGAAGGGATTTAACCACTTGCCCACCGCCGCACGCCGCCATTACTAGTAAAAATAAATAAATAATAAAAATGCCATAAAACTACCCCCTATTTTGTAGACGCTATGGGCCAGATCCACAAAGGAATTACGCCGGTGTATCTATAGATACACCGACGTAATTCGAATTTCCCGCCGGCGTGTCATTGTTTTCTATCCAGAAAACAAGAGACGCCGGACTTACACTAAGATACGACTTGCGTAAGTTTCTTACACTGTCGTATCTTAGATGCATATTTACGATGGACGCTAGGGGCGCGTCCGTATTAATTATGCAAATGAGGCAGATACGGCGATTCCCGAACGTACGTACGCCCGGCGCAGTGTGTTTACGTCGTTTGCATAAGCGTCTGTACGGCATAAAGATAAAACTGCTATAGTGAGGCGCAGCCAATTTTAAGTATGGACGTCGGGACCGCGTCGTATTGGACATCGTTTACGTCGTTTGCGTAACTCGTTTGCGAATAGGGAATTGTGTATATTACGTACACGTCGTTTTCATTGACTATTTTCGACGTGATTTCACGCATGCGCACTAGGTTACGTCCACGGCCGGCACATGCGCAGTTAAAAAAAAAGCGTTGTTTGCGTCGGGTCATTCATAATTATAATAAAACACGCCCCCACTAGTTAATTTGAATTACACCCGCGTACGCCGGCCCATTTACGCTACGCCGCCGTAAGCTACCGCGGAATTTCTTTGTGGATAAGGATACGTAGTGTAAATGGGATACGCCGCGCGGGCGTCCCATCTTTGTGGATCTGGCCCTATAACTTTTGCGCAAACCAATCAATATACGCTTATTGCGATTTTCTTTTACCAAAAATATGTAAAAGAATACATATCGGCCTAAACTGAGGAAGAAAATCGTTTTTTTTTTTGGGATATTTATTATAGCAAAAAGTAAAAATCATTGTTTTTTTTTGTTTTTTTCTAATTGCCTTTTTTTTTGTTCATAGCACAAAAAAATTATCGCAGAGATGCTCAAATACCACCAAAAGAAAGGGAAAAAAAGGGCGTCAATTTTGTTTGGGCACAGCGTCGCACGACCGTGCAATTGTCAGTTAAATCGATGCAGTAACGAATCGCAAAAAATGGCCTGGGCATTTAGCAGTCAATTCTTCCGGGCTGAAGTGGTTAAACAATACATAACAGCTATACAATGCAGTTCCCACTCAACCTCAATTAATGGTGTAGATTTTACTAACAGGAACTTTGAGGCGGCGCACACACGGCCGAGATTCTCGGCAGAAACCAGCGAGAAGCTCGCTGGGATCCTCATTCTGCCGAGAACCTCGGCCGTGTGTGCGGTTTTGGCGAGCGTCCCGTCGGGAAAGCCGTCAAGAGAAAATAGAGAGCAGGTTCTCTATTTTCTCGACGGTCCGTCGGGATTAATGGCTCGTCGTCTTTCCCGACGGGCTGGTCGTTGAATCTGACGGCCGGGCGAGAACCTCGATGGGCGGAACGATGTGTTCCGCCCGTCGAGGTTCTCGTACGTGTGTACGGGGCCTGATAGGACTGGAGTACGCTGACTCTCGATGCGATCTCTGTTCTTGTGTTCCTTGGTCTTTTAATATGCATTTAGGAATTATAGCACGGAGATATCAATGTTAAAGATTCCAAGTCATATAGGAAGCCAGTGATTGACTCACCACACCCAGAATGTATTTTATGAGCTATCATCTTTGGGTGGACTGACAATTTAAGTGTTGACTTACAAAAAATCAATGTTTGTAGAGTACTTGGTTCTTGCAGTTCCCAAAGCACACTCGTGCAGTAGTTTTGGATAGTAGGAATATGTTGCATCCTCACTCAGATTTTTATTACTTTCTTTAATTTGAGTAGATTTCCTTCATGTAATGTTTGGATAGACATAAAGTGGAGTGAAATCTCTCCAATAGGTAGACAGCAATTTAAGCCTCATAGAAGTTCCAAACCTTTTTTATTCTACCCAAATCATAACAAATGGTTGGCTAAAACTGGCTTACAGTTTTGTGACACAAGACGTCCTCAGCTTTCTGGGTTGAATGATGTCCAGCCCCACGCAACTAAAAAACAAAGGGTATACTGTGAGCGCAGGGGGCCATAGACCCATCCCAAGGGAGCATTACCACGGTGCCCTGCCATTACACTCTACCTTCAGAAAATGGCACATATATCTTTATGCAGAGCTCTTGCACCTGTCAGGACTGGGCTCAGCCCTTCCTTCTCTGAGCTGACGGCTAAGCTGTCGGCCAATTGCCAGCTCCTTTCTCTCTACAGTGACTCACCTGTTGATGATTCGGCTCATCAGTCCTGCCTACTTAGGCCCGGATTCACAAAACACTTACGCCAACGTATCTCCAGATACGCCGAGGTAACTACAAATGTGCGCCGTCATATCTATGCGCCGACCCACAAAGCAAAATACGTAGAAAAATAGGCTTCAGCCGCCCGACGTAACTTTCCTACGCCGGCGTATAGTGGGCGCATATTTACGCTGGACGCATGTGGCGCTCCCATTGA
Source organism: Rana kukunoris (assembly GCA_029574335.1). NCBI lineage: Eukaryota > Metazoa > Chordata > Amphibia > Anura > Ranidae > Rana > Rana kukunoris. The sequence goes on along the minus strand of CM056050.1, from coordinate 34,233,502 downwards.
TTTTTAATGCAAATATGCTAATGAGTCAAATACGACAATTCACGAATGTACTTGCGCCCGGCGCATAATATACGCGGTTTGCGTAAGTCGTACGTCCGGCGTAAAGTTATTCCCCATATTGGAGGCACAACTCATGCAAAGGTATGGACCAGGGAATGAATGCTGTCAAATTTTACTTAGTTTACGTTGTATGTGAATAGGGCTGGGCGTAGGATACGTTCACATCGTTGGCAGTGATTTAACTTATCTTAGGCAATGTGAATCTGGGCCATAAAGCAGAGGCCTGCCAATTTTTTTTTTTTTAAAGTCAGCAGCTACAAATACTGCAGCTGCTGACTTTTAAAATAAGGACACTTATCTGTCCAGGGCGCCCGCGATGTTGGCACCCGAAGCCGACTGACCCCTAGGCTCTCGGATGCTGCTGGTGCCATCTTCGGTAAGGGAATCATTAAGTGAAGGCTTGTGCACTGCGCAATGCCACTGGTCCCTGCTGTCTTATGGGACCTGTATGAACTGGAAGGCTTTAAGCCTTCCAGTTCACTTGCTCTCTGCCTTCGCCTTGGTCAACATCACAGAGACTATCTCCTGTGTTCCTGTTGAAGACTTTGCTCAGCTGACATCCCTTCTGGCTCCTGATCCTGCTTGCTTTTCTACTACATTATTCTCTGGCTCTATGACATTTGGCTCGGCTGACTATCCAATCTGGTTCCTGACCACTGGCTATGCTTACTCTGTTTATCTTTTTATTATTATTGTTAAACAAGTGAGATTTAACTGTACTTCTGTATCGGTCTGATTCATGGTTTCTGACAGCACCTCCTGTTCAACCAGTGTTAACAACAGATTTGAAGACACAAGTGGCATGAGGGCCAATGAAGAGACATAGAGACCTCAGGGAGCAGGCTCCAACTGTTGGTTGCAGGACACAGATCACTGATGACCAGAACATGGTGACTCTATTAGATGACAGGAGCAAAGCCAGAACACAAGCCAAAGGTCATCAAGAGCTGGACAGCAAGGTACAAGAACATAAGGCCGAGGTCACTTCCCCGCGGTCAGTAAGGTACCCAAATTAGAAAGAAGGATACAAACAAAAAGCCAGGGCCACATAGACTGAAATCTAAAGACAGTAAGTTGGGTCATACATAAGAAGGCAAACATAGCAGGTCAGGTCACAGGTTAATCAAGACTAGCTGAAGACCGCTCAGCACTCTGTTCATGTCACAATCCAGCTAAAATAGGCCATTTGGCACCAATATCAGTGCCAAGTGTGCTCATGGTTGCTGGAGGCAAAGGGGGTCCTTGGGATCGGGGGGGGGTCAAAGCCTGTATTTGGGCTTTGAATATTTTTAAAGCAACACAACACACAACAAGGTAACATCAGATGACATATGGAGGGTATTAATATCTTTGGAATAAGATATAAATATCATATATTACAAAGATATTATGACCCCCCATCCATCATCTGATGTTGTCTTCTTTGTGTCATACAGAAATAAGCTCTCCTATTATTGTCAGAATTATATTACTGGGTTTTATCAGTGATAAATGTAGTACAAAGTCATATATAACTGTCAATTAGAGGCCTTGCAGAAGATTACATTATACCGCTGTGAGTGTAATTAATCAAAGTGTGCAAATAAATTCATATTTCTGGACATTGTTGAACTCTGGCAGATTTGTCTAGTGATACCAAGAAGAATCTGTAAAGTTCAGTGACACGTGGCAACCATTTAGAAATCATCTTTCAATGGTCTGTCTGAAGTGGTTACTATGGCTTATTACAGCACTTTGATCCTGGAAGTCACCAGCATTCTAGGATTACTCTGTATACTGGTTACTAGTCATTATATACACCACAACGTAACATTTTTTGTTATGCTTTCTTTGCTCAGGCACTCAGCCAAAGAAAATACTTCATACCCTCAGCAAAGGGGCTCAAGCAAACAAAAGCCCTATCCACCTCAGGGTAAGGAGTTGCTTAACCACTTAAGACCCGGACCAATATGCAGGTTAAAGACCTTGCCCCTTCTTGCAAATGGACACTGCGTCGCTTTAACTGACAATTGCGCAGTTGTGCGATGTGGCTTTCAAACAAAATTGGTGTCCTTTTTTCCCACAAATAGAGCTTTCTTTTGGTGGTATTTCATCACCTCTGTGGTTTTTATTTTTTGCGCTATAAACAAAAATAGAGCGACAATTTTGAAAAAAAATGCAATATTTTTTTACTTTTTGCTATAATGAATATCCCCAAAAAATATATATAAAACATTTTTCTTCAGTTTAGGCCGATACGTATTCTTCTACCTATTTTTGGTAAAAAAAATGTCAATAAGCGTTTAACGATTGGTTTGCGCAAAATATATAGCGTTTACAAAATAGGGGATAGTTTTATTGCATTTTTATTAATAATTTTTTAATGGTGGCGATCAGCGTTTTTTTTTGTGGCTGCGACATTATGGCAGACACATCAGACAATTTTGACACATTTCTGGAGCCATTGTCATTTTCACAGCAAAAAGGGCTATAAAAATGCATTGATTATTGTGAAAATGACAATTGCAGTTTAGGAGTTAGCCACTAAGGGGCGCTGTATGGGGCTAAGTGTTTCTAACTGTAGGGACGTGTGACATCATTGATCGTCTTTGCCTATATCAGGGAACAGACGATCAATGACTCTGCCACTATGAAGAACGGGGAAGGTGTTTACACACACCTCTCCCCTTTTTTTAGCTGCTGTGACCGATCGCGGAACACTGGCGGCGATCGGGTCCGCGGGTCCCACAGCCGCTGTCACGGAGCTTCGGACCGAGTCGCGTGAGTGCGCCGGCGGGTAACGTGTGCTCGCTCGCGACGGCTGGGCTCTAAAGGGCGACGTGCCCGTGCCCAGCCGTGCCATTCTACCGTTGTATATCGGCGTTAGGCGGTCCTTAAGTGGTTAACCTAATAGGAGTTCTATAACCCACAATCAATCTAGAGTACTATCACTGTCATGGAAATGGCTGAATCAAAAGAGAATTCCATAATGCTCAGGTTAAGGGATTAGCAAAATGAGAGAATTATCAACCTCTGGAAAGGGGCTAAACCACCTAAGAGACCTATCAAACACAGAGCTAGACAGAAACAAATGAGAGACCCATCAATCTCAAGGATGATCTTCAACCACCTAGAATATGTTTCATCCACAGTGAGGATCTCAACAAATTAAGAGACCTAGAGTAAGGTGACCATATTTTTAAAATGAAATCCGGGGACATATATTTTTTTTTTACTAGTAATGGCGGCAACTTTCCGTGACCTGGCTACTACTGGGTGGGGTGCGGAGGAAGATCACTCCGCCAGGGAAGGCAAGGAGATAAGCAGGCAGGCGACTGGCTGGGAACATGTGAGCGGAGCAGAATGGGCATGCACCCAAAACTGAAGAAATATTCCCTCCACTCCGACCAGCACATGATCATCAGAAAGGGGCACAGATAATGGGAAAATACACCCCCCCCCACCCAAGCTAGTAGGTGTGGCAGAGAGAGGGGGTGTAGATTTTTTTTTTTTTTCTGCACTGACTATCTTTGAAATTGCCCCAGCCCCTGTTCAAATCCAATCCAGGGACAAAACTGGGGACAGACTTGGTCCGGGGACAGTGTCCTCAATCAGGGGACTGTCCCCAGAAACCGGGGATGTCTGGTCACCCTACCCTAGAGACCTCAGGGAGCAGGCTCAACTTAAAGAGATTCATCTACCTCAGAAAGGGGGTGTTGAGGAAATGTTATGAAGATGTATTTAATATGTATTATCGTAGTGTCGCCCACAGTTAGTACTCCTGCAGCCCGCTCTAAAGAGCTGACTGGGGCAGACTGATGCTGGATGAGTCCCGTCTGGTAGTGGAAAACTTTTGAGGTTGGCAGACGTGTTTGCAGAGTGGGGGTATGTCCACCAGCAAAAGGGCCCCTGTGCATTGCACAGACATTCGTCTGGGGGGATATGTTCGCTCTGCAGGGACATTATCGGTTATAGGTGGATGTACGCTCTTGTCTCTGCTGTGTGTCTGATCAGCACATGTCGAGACTCGTAGCATGCACCTGCAGATAGCCAAGGGAACGGTAGTATAATCCGGCTATGCATTGTTCTCTGGAACATCAGAGCTAGTGCCCCCCATTGGAAGATTACCCCTTCATTTGAAGGGATTTCCTTTCACTTCCTGTTTGGATATGGGACAGGAAGTGAAGGGAAGTAAAGTGAAGGGAAATCTCTGCAATTGGACACAGATATGGTGTAAAAAAAATCTAACATGGGTTATAACCCTCCCTTGCTCTATCCAAAATGAAAAAAAAGGTTTTACCTATAGTTCTAAAAGTATTGATTCCAGAGAAAATAATAAAATCTCAGCGGTGAGAACTGCACAAAACAGCATTTTTCCTCTGGAGATCCTGTGTAACGTTCTCATGTTTTGGAAATATATTATCCAAGTCTGTACCGCATTTTTGTTACATCCAGACTGACTATAACTGTAATGAGCCATGCATACTCTATCTTGAACAATGACATCTTTGAATTCAAATTCAATGGTGGCCCGCTGATCTTTGACCTGTGTGAACTGCTGGAAGAAATACAAGATTCAGACACAGCCCTCCTCAGATGAGCCAGAGAGAGTGAGTCCATCAGAACATCTAACATTTTAAAACAAGGGCTTATTCATTTTATCCGTATGAAATCCCCCATGTGTTGTGTTGTCCGATATCAGATTTTCTTCAGAAACTTGTTGCTTCGTCGTAGCCACACAGTGAGCACAAATTGAAGAACACGATTGTTGTATTTGTCATTCGTTTTCTGGGTATCTTCAAAGTCAAGCTGAGTTTTGGTCAGGGGTGATTGACATGCTCTAAATCAGTGGTTCTCAACTTCAGTCTTCAGGTACCCCCAATGGGCCATGTTGTGGGAACTTCCCTTAGATAAAATAGCTCTTATCAATATCATGTCACTATTATTTATTTAAAGGGGTTTGTAAAGCTTCCGTTTTTTTCACCTTAACCACTTCCCTACCGAGTCATAGTAAAATGACGTCGGCGGGAACCTTTCGTCTTTCAGAGTGGACGTCATATGACGTCCTTGCATTCCCGGCCGATAGGGGGCGCACGCCCCCGCCACATTGCTCGGGAATGGGTGTGCGTGCCCAGCGGCCGTGATGGCCCCCGGGCACCCACGATTGCCCACAATCACGGCAGGAGTGTGGATCTGTGTGTGTAAACACACAGATCCATGTCCTGTCAGTGGTGAGGAGACCGATGTGTGTTCTCAGTACAGAGGAACATACATCGATCTCCTCCTCTTGTGAGTCCCCTCCCCCTACAGTTAGAACACACTTTAGGGAACATATTTAACCCCTTCAGCGCCCCCTAGTGTTAACCCCTTCCCTGCCAGTCACATTTACACAGTAATCAGTGCAGTTTTATAGCACTGATTGCTGTGTAATTGTGAATGGTCTCAAAAATGTGTCAAAAGTGTCCGATATGTCTGCCGGAATGTCACGGTCACAATAAAAATTGCAGATCGCCTCCATTACTAGTAAAAAAATAAAAATGCCATAATCCTATTCCCTATCTTGTAGAAGCTAGAACTTTTGTGCAAACCGATCAAATACGCTTATTGCGATTTTCTTTTTTACCAAAAATATGTAGAAGAATTCGTATCGGTCTAAACTGAGGAATTTTTTTATTATGATATTTATTAAATCAAAAAGTAAAAGATATTGGGCCAGATCCACAAAAACGGGCGTATCTTTAAGCGGGCGTAGCGCATCTGATATGCGCTACGCCAACGTAACTTTGAGAGGCTTGTATGGTATCCACAAAGCACTTGCTCCCATATGTGCGCCGGCGTAACATAAATCGGCCGGCGTGAGCCCGCGCAATTCAAAGTAGGCAGGTAGGGGGCGTGTTGTATTTAAATTAAGCGTGACCCCATGTAGATGCATGGCCGACCATACGGCGCATGCGCTGTCCGTGGACGTATCCTAGTGCGCATGCGTCTGATAAAATGCCTAAGATATGTTGAACACTGCCTACGACGTGAACGTAACTTACACACATCCCTATTCGCGTACGACTTACACAAATGATGTAAAATTCTACGCTGTTCCGACGTCCATACCTTGACATGAGTTACCCCTGCTTTTATGAGGGGTAAAGTTACGCTGGTCGTACGCCTTACATAAAAAGCATATATTGATACGCCGGGCGCAAGTACGTTCGTGGATCGGCGTATCTAGCTCATTTACATATTCAAAAAGGAAATCTACGGAAGCGCCACCTAGCGGCCATCGTAAATATGCAACTAAGATACGATGGCGTAAGAGACTTACGTCGGTCGTATCTTAGCAAAATTATGGCATATCTTGTTTTGTGAATACAAAACAAAGATATGACGCATCGTAAAACTTACACGGCGTATCAATAGATACACTGCCGTAAATTCTTTGTGGATCTGGCCCATTGTGTTTTTTCAAAATTGTCGCTATTCTTTTGTTTAAAGTGCAAAAAATAAAAACCGCAGATGTGATCAAATACCACCAAAAGAAAGCTCTATTTGTGGGGAAAAAAAGGGGCATACATTTTGTTTGAGGGAGCCACATCGCACGACCGCGCAATTGTCATGCAAAGTGCGACAGCGCTAAAAACTAAAAATTGGTCTGGGTAGGAAGGGGGTGAAAATGTCCTGTTAATGCTTCCTATGCATTAAGGTAAAAATACATTGATGCTTACAGGGCCCTCCCCCATTTACTTACCTGAACCGTCGAAAGTCCAGTGTTGTGAACACGCTGGCTTCTCGGCCCGGCTTCTCGGCTCTTTATTGGATAGATTGATGGCAGCGCAGCCATTTGCTTGCGCTGCTGTCAATCAACTCCAATGACGTGGCACACGGCCGAGAACTGTAGTTGGCGGCTATGGACGCCCAATACAGGACTCGGGAGCGCACCTGCAAGGTAACCCACATGAGAGAGCGCCTGCCAGAAGTGGGGAGGCATCAAGACAGCCACTGAGGGACCCCTGAAGACGAGGATCGGGGCCACTCTGTGTAAAACGAGCTACACAGAGGAGGTAAGTATGACATGTTTGTTATTTTAAAAGAAAATGTGAAGCTTTAGTTCACTTTAAAGCAGCTGTCCACAGTGCCGATCCTGACCTCCTTGGGGCCCTAAGCAAAGTGACATGTCACATTAAAGTTGAGAAGCGGGGGGGAGGGGGTGTTCTGCTGTTGGAAATTACATTTTACATTAAAGTGAGGTGTGGGAGGTGCTGACTTCTTACCTCTTCTCCAATGCAGCCAGTGAGCTGAGGAGCGGGGTAAGGGGCCTTCTCACCCTAGGCGGGGCCTCTAGTAATTTGGGGGGCCCTCTGGAGATTTGCGGGGCCCTAAGCAGAGGCTTGCATAGTGAGCCTATAGGGCGGATCGACCCTGGCTGTGCAAAGTAAAGGGAAATCTGAAAATAAGGCCAGTTTGGAGTACTTGAGGTACCGAGGTTAAGAACCACTGATATTCTAAGCAGCTGGAGGATCGAAAAGTGGCCATACTTTTTTTTTTCCTCTCAATTGTTTTTTTATTATTTTTCCATTTTAACAAACATTGCGTATAGTTACTTGTAGTCTTTTAGTACAGCTAGATTATTTACATACAGGCCATTATACAGTGTGCAAAAAGACTAGTATACAAAAAGTGTCTTCACCCCCCCCCTTCCCCCCTCCCCCCCTTGATAGAAGAGCCAAAAATCAGACAGAGGGAAGGAGAAGCAAAGATGCAGCGAGAGAGAGAAGCTAGCATAGTCTAGTTTGTCTAATTATTCGTTTAAGAAAGAAAGAAAATGGGACAGAGAAAAGAAAGAAAGAAATATAATTGAGTTGATTGTCAGCCTATCTAACCAGTGCCCATGGATAGGGTCACATTTCCGGCTGATGGAGAGATTCCCACATATCTGGCCCAGGGTTCCCAAACAGCCTCAAAAAGGTCAGAAGTGTTTGAAATGGAGCTAATTATTTTTTCCTGGGTCATAACCCACGAAATCTTCCTTTTGGCTGCCAGATAAGAGACTCTAGGTTGTTTCCACGCCCCTGCTAGAGTAGTTTTTGCTCCCAGAAGCATAAAATCTATCAATCTTTGTCTGTGTTTAGAAGCTTGGGATATAGTAGTCCCTAATAGCGCAACCTGTGGGGATCTCTCCACTGGCAAACCCGTGACCTTTCCGATGAGACTAAAAATCCTATTCCAGAATCCTCTAATTCTTGGACACTCCCACCAAATATGAAGCATAGTGCCCTGAGCTTGACACTCTCTAAAACACAATGGGGAGGCAGTTGGGAACATTGACGCAAGCCTACTAGGAACCAGGTACCATCTCATCAGCACCTTGAGATTGGCTTCTATCAAGGATATATTGATTAAACCTTTAAAGGTTCTCGTACCTATCCTATGCCACTCCTCCAGGTCCCATGTCATTCGCAGATCCCTCTCCCATGCCTCCATATAAGCGAACTTAGAGAAAACTTCGGATAAGGCAGCATATATTATGGATATTCCTCCTCTGTGTTCTTCCACCAGCGTTCGTAATTGGTGAAAGCCAGCGGACCAGTATTGTTATTCCAAAACGAAGAAACAAAGTTGAAAATCAGAGAGTATCGGGACTTCTCTTGGTCAGGCATACCCAATTTCTTCACACAATGCGTCAGAGAGAGAGGTCCTGTGGTTAGAAGGAAATCTCCTATTCTATAAATCCCCTTGTCCGTCCACCATTGGAATGCTTTAATGTCCATTCCTGCTGCAAATTGAGGGTTGTGGAAAATTCGGGTTAGGGGCTTAGTTCCCGAAATCAAAGAAGGAAGATGTCTCATATCATCCCAGATTTTCAGTGATTGGGACAGCGTTGGGGACATTATTGCTGGCCTAGATTTTTGGGGCATCCAAAGCAAGTTTTCCAATTTTAGACCGGGGACTGCCAACCCCTCTATGTCTAGCCACTAAGGTTTCTCACACTTAGAGTAGATGGAGGACAGTTGGGCTAATCTGGCTGCTTGGTGGTATTTAAACAGGTTAGGCAGACCAAGACCCCCCCCGTGTCTTGAGTCCAAATAAGACATTTTGGGCCAATCTATAGCCTTTACCTTCCCAGATGAATTTAATAACTTTACTCTGGAATGATTTCAGTTGATCTTTTTTAATGGGAATGGGGAGGGATCTAAATAAGTAGACAAACCAAAAAAATTCTTCAGAAAAGCGCTAAGGCACAGACAAATGCAGGAAGTCCCATAATCATGCAAATGTAAATTTATTAAAAAAGGGGGATAGTCTGATAAACAATATATATGTTTCCGAGAGTCCCAGCTTTGTGATGCAAAATATATAATATGCAGTATGAATGATCCCAATACATATGCTTCACTAGACCATGGTGCACAGCGTGATAGTGGACACAGAAAAACACTCCTATGGAGTGAATGTCTTTCCCTCAGGCATGCAGTCTCGCTGTGGGAGGAAAGGATCCAATACTGGATGGCATCAAAGGATGTCTATACGATTGCTCTTACCATGTCCCAGATGGAAGGACGGATATTCAAGAGAGTGATGGCGATGGAACGGCCAGGGGTGAGGGGGTGATCACCTGTGCTCTGTGAATAGTCTAGACGCGCGCTCCGTTCAAGCCATACAGGACGTCTCACTGACGCTGAACAGGAGGGGTAGAGACACGACACAGGAGGAACTGATGCTGGATTGGATGGAGGCTTAGCAGGCTGGGTCCGTGTGAACGTAGTGGGAGGGATCCCAGAGTTGTAAACAGCAAACGGAATGTCAGTGGATCTGTGAAGATCTGTGGAGTCTGCTGGTCTGCGATGCAACAACGAACTGGAACTCAGGGCTTGGGGCAGCTACAAACTTGGACGACATGTATCGGGTCTTAACCCTTCATCAGGTCATGAGGATGTAGCAGTATAGGGACTATTTAAAGGAAACTGATGCGTGTGGGATGAGACATAGCAGGGCAATTATATGCTTAGAAAACTATGCTAACAACAACAGCAGATGCATCCTAATAAAAACATTTTAATAACACACATTAATAAAATAGAGGGGGCAGTGGACAGGGATGGGAAGGATAAGAATATTAGTAAAATGTATTGTGTATATATATATTAAAAAATGTTTGTAAATAAAAACAGTGTTATAACACACAAACTGAATGGTTAATAAAATCACTAGATAGAGAGAAAAATGGATTCTATGAGAATATATTTGTTATACTATATGTCATAAATAAACATAGATATAAAATATAAATGAATATGTATATATATGTATATATATATATATATAAAAACAGAGAGTGGGAACCGGAAAGGAATTCTTATAAAAGATTACTGATTTCAAGCCCCTCGTTGAGGCCATTGGGGGATAAAGATGATAATTTAAATATCCAAAAGGATTCTCGTTTACATAGTCGGACAAATCTCTCATTGTCAGTGAGCGTGCCCTCAGGTATATGTTCTATAGCCAGTACTTTTAGATGTTTAAAAAATTTTTCATGGTTGCATTTAAAATGTCTTGGTACGCTATGTTCTTCTGCGCCTTTGTCTATTAGAGGACGGTGATCCCCGATGCGTTTCCGTAAGGTTCGTATGGTACGGCCGACATATAGCATCTTGCAGGGACAGATGAGAACATAAATCACGTATTGGGTTGAACATGTAATGAATTGGTTAATTTGATACACTTGGCCTGCTCTGTCAGAGAACGAGGATTTCCCATGTTCTATGAATTGGCAGGTCAAACATCCACGTTTTTTGCATTGAAATATGCCAATACGGTTATCAAAATGTGCCGTGTTATTCAATGACTGGTCCTTCTTTTTGAGTTTGCTTGGTGCCAGAATATTTTTCAGGGTACGATTTCTTTTAAAAATGATTTGAGGGACAGGTGGTAATATGGGACCTAACCTTGGGTCCATTTTCAGAATGTGCCAGTGCTTTCTGACGATATTTTGTATCATTCTGTATTTATTATTGAAATCTGTGATGAACCTGAAAATGTTTTTTTGTGTTTTATTGGAATCTATGGGAAGCTTTGTTTTAACAGGCTGTTGGATGAATTTGTCATGGGCTGCCTGTATTAGGGTCGGGGGATAACCCTTCTCCAAGAATTTTTTTGTCAGAACTGCACTTTGTAGTTCATAGTCAGTGTTATTTGTGCAATTTCTCCTTAGTCTCTGGAATTGTCCATTGGGTATATTATTAGTCCAAGATGGATGGTGGCAGCTTTTGTAATGTAAATATGCGTTGCCACTGGTGGGTTTACAGAAATTTCTGGTACAGATTCTATCATCTTCATGGTAGAGGACCAGATCCAAAAAGACTAATTCCGAGGGGTCACATACATACGTGAATTTTAGATCTAAATAATTGGAGTTGCAGTGTGCAACAAAAGAGTCGAAAAGTTCCACAGTGCCACTCCAAATGAGCACTACATCATCAATGTAGCGGCCATAATATACTATGTATCGTGCAAAAGGGTTGTTGGTCCAAATAAAATTGTCTTCCCAATACCCCATGAAAAGGTTGGCGTAGGAGGGCGCAAAATTGGCTCCCATGGCTGTGCCGTTAGTTTGAATGTAGAACCTGTCGCAGAACACAAAATAATTGTGTTCGAGACAGAAGGCTGTAATATCCCCTAGAAATTTTGCTTGATGGGAATTCATATTGTCATCTTTGGAAAGAAAATATTTGAGGGCTTCTAGACCTGCAGAGTGGGGGATGGACGTGTATAAAGATACTACGTCCAAAGAAGCCCATATGTAATCATCGTCCCACTTATATTGTTCTAGTGACTCAATCACATGCCCAGAATCTTTAATGTAAGATGGAAGAGCCATCACTATAGGTTGTAAAAAATAATCAATGTAATGTGAGAGACCTGAAGTGAGACTGTCCATACAAGCCACTATGGGTCGACCGGGTGGGCAAGTAGTGGACTTATGTACCTTTGGTAAGTGATAGAAGTAGGGAGTACTGCACACTGTGGGTAGCAAAAATTGTTTCTCATTTTTGTCTAGAATATCTTCTTTGGCCGCTTGTTCAATAAGGACTTTAAGTTCTGACTGGAAATCCAAAAAAGGATCCCCAGTGAGAATACGATATGTTTTTGCGTCGGCTAATAAACGAAGTGCTTCTGTTTCATAATCAGACAAATCTTGTATAACCAGACTACCGCCCTTGTCGGCTTGTCTGATAACAAGAGCATGGTTCTTTTTTAGTGACTCAACTGCAGCCCTTTCCTCGATTGATAGGTTAGATCGGAAGATGTGTTTAGTGTGACACAGTTCTAAGAGGTCCCTATATGTGGCCTGGTAGTATGTTTCAATATATGGGCCTTTACAGGAAGCAGGATAAAAATTGGATTTTGGTCTCAAGCCCGTGTGGGCAATGTCAGGGGCACTATAATTCTCAAAGGGAGTGTGAGAAGGGAGCCCATCACCCCAGAGGTCAATTAATATCTCTAGAGCCTCTGAATCAGCTTTGTCGGTTTTGCTGTCAGCCTTATTGGAAATGGGATCTGGTTCAGGAATGGTGTATTCCTTAGTATAAAATCTTTTCAAAGTAAGTTGTCTGATAAACCTATTGAGATCCTTGAACAAACCAAATTTGTTTGGGCCTATAGTAGGAGAAAAACCCAGCCCCTTTTCCAGAAGGGATAATTCAGCAGGATTGAGTGTATGGGTTGAAAGATTAAAAATCTTAATCGTATTGGGTTCTATCTGATTTGATTTTCTTTCCTGTCTTTTTTGTGTTTTAATTTTGCAGATTCTTCCTCCACGTCTACCTCGTCTATTTTTCTTTTTTCTTTGGACGTGGACGTGGGGGGCTGAACTAAAAAATGATCGGGGTTGGTGTGAATGGTGGGAAGTGCACTAAAAGAGGTGCTGGCCTCATTGGTTGAATTACCTTTTGTCATAAGGGAGCTACTAAATGTGTTTAATTCTTGGGAGAACAGGTCCAAGTCTCTAGATATAGGACTGTATCTGTTATGAGTAGGAATCCCAGGGAATAATTGACCAGACTCCTGGCCTGCACAAATAACACTGACTATGAACTACAAAGTGCAGTTCTGACAAAAAAATTCTTGGAGAAGGGTTATCCCCCGACCCTAATACAGGCAGCCCATGACAAATTCATCCAACAGCCTGTTAAAAGAAAGCTTCCCATAGATTCCAATAAAACACAAAAAAACATTTTCAGGTTCATCACAGATTTCAATAATAAATACAGAATGATACAAAATATCGTCAGAAAGCACTGGCACATTCTGAAAATGGACCCAAGGTTAGGTCCCATATTACCACCTGTCCCTCAAATCATTTTTAAAAGAAATCGTACCCTGAAAAATATTCTGGCACCAAGCAAACTCAAAAAGAAGGACCAGTCATTGAATAACACGGCACATTTTGATAACCGTATTGGCATATTTCAATGCAAAAAACGTGGATGTTTGACCTGCCAATTCATAGAACATGGGAAATCCTCGTTCTCTGACAGAGCAGGCCAAGTGTATCAAATTAACCAATTCATTACATGTTCAACCCAATACGTGATTTATGTTCTCATCTGTCCCTGCAAGATGCTATATGTCGGCCGTACCATACGAACCTTACGGAAACGCATCGGGGATCACCGTCGTCTAATAGACAAAGGCGCAGAAGAACATAGCGTACCAAGACATTTTAAATGCAACCATGAAAAAAATTTTAAACATCTAAAAGTACTGGCTATAGAACATATACCTGAGGGCACGCTCACTGACAATGAGAGATTTGTCCGACTATGTAAACGAGAATCCTTTTGGATATTTAAATTATCATCTTTATCCCCCAATGGCCTCAACGAGGGGCTTGAAATCAGTAATCTTTTATAAGAATTCCTTTCCGGTTCCCACTCTCTGTTTTTATATATATATATATATATACATATATATACATATTCATTTATATTTTATATCTATGTTTATTTATGACATATAGTATAACAAATATATTCTCATAGAATCCATTTTTCTCTCTATCTAGTGATTTTATTAACCATTCAGTTTGTGTGTTATAACACTGTTTTTATTTACAAACATTTTTTAATATATATATACACAATACATTTTACTAATATTCTTATCCTTCCCATCCCTGTCCACTGCCCCCTCTATTTCATTAATGTGTGTTATTAAAATGTTTTTATTAGGATGCATCTGCTGTTGTTGTTAGCATAGTTTTCTAAGCATATAATTGCCCTGCTATGTCTCATCCCACACGCATCAGTTTCCTTTAAATAGTCCCTATACTGCTACATCCTCATGACCTGATGAAGGGTTAAGACCCGATACATGTCGTCCAAGTTTGTAGCTGCCCCAAGCCCTGAGTTCCAGTTCGTTGTTGCATCGCAGACCAGCAGACTCCACAGATCTTCACAGATCCACTGACATTCCGTTTGCTGTTTACAACTCTGGGATCCCTCCCACTACGTTCACACGGACCCAGCCTGCTAAGCCTCCATCCAATCCAGCATCAGTTCCTCCTGTGTCGTGTCTCTACCCCTCCTGTTCAGCGTCAGTGAGACGTCCTGTATGGCTTGAACGGAGCGCGCGTCTAGACTATTCACAGAGCACAGGTGATCACCCCCTCACCCCTGGCCGTTCCATCGCCATCACTCTCTTGAATATCCGTCCTTCCATCTGGGACATGGTAAGAGCGATCGTATAGACATCCTTTGATGCCATCCAGTATTGGATCCTTTCCTCCCACAGCGAGACTGCATGCCTGAGGGAAAGACATTCACTCCATAGGAGTGTTTTTCTGTGTCCACTATCACGCTGTGCACCATGGTCTAGTGAAGCATATGTATTGGGATCATTCATACTGCATATTATATATTTTGCATCACAAAGCTGGGACTCTCGGAAACATATATATTGTTTATCAGACTATCCCCCTTTTTTAATAAATTTACATTTGCATGATTATGGGACTTCCTGCATTTGTCTGTGCCTTAGCGCTTTTCTGAAGAATTTTTTTGGTTTGTCTTCCTCATTTCACATCACTCCTGATGTGTCTATTCTTCTAGCAGCTCATTCACTCAACCCTTTACTATTCAGGGTACATTTATGTATTAGCACCATTTGGTTATACCCCCTTTCTGTGTGTTTATACTGTCTTACTACGGTTTTGGCGCTGTCTTTGTTTTGTTTGTCATTTTCTATTTTTTGGAGTAGTTTAGCTGCCTCAGCCATCTAGTTTGATATTATTATATTTCACATTTCCACCATATAGTGTTTTTTTATCTATATTCCAACACACATTTTATCCCATTCCATTTCCCTTCCTCCCCCCCCCCCTCTCCCCCCCCCCCTTCCTCTCCTTCCTCGCCCTCCCCCCCCCCCCCACTCGTTTACCTTCGCTCTCATGGAACATGACAGAATTGAAAAACTTAATACTATATTTGCAAAGGCTTCCCTCTACCGCCATGAGAATAAAACAAACACTGTGGTTGATTCTCAACCCTCCAATCAGGCTAATTACCCACCCCATACTCCTGAATTCGAGGCACAAATGAGAAAAAACTTTTTTTCAGCACAAAATGCTAGAGAGTCTGAATGCACACAGTGGTGGGACCTTTCTTTTCTCAAAAAATATCTTGAACTATACATCACCCCGAGGGGGCTCAGGGTCAAGAAGCAATGCAGCTTCTTGGACCCTGATTTATCCAAGGAGTGGTGTCTGATGTCTGAATTTTGCACAACAAAATGGATAAAAATTCTAATTATACAACGAGAACGAAAATTAATTATAGCTGAACAAAAGAAACTAACCACCACAGAGGAACTAATGAAATTTAGTTCCTCTTGCTTATTTTCAAAATGGCTATCCGTTCTAGATAAGAATATCTCAAAATTCGAGGACACCCTCATTGAGAAGAAAACAGGGAAACTAAATAGGGACATAGAGGTCTACAAGCAAAATAGAGTGTTTGATTGGAGTGATATTAGGGCTTCACTCACCCAAAAAAACATTTCAATTAAACCTCCTGGGAAAAAAGGCCCGAACCCCCCACATGTGGCTCGTCACCCACAACAGCGATCAAGGGGTCCACGTAATACATACACTGCTCCTAATAATAAAAAACTCATTAATGAGGATTATACTCTTGAAATATCTCAACCTAGTAATGAACAACCTTGTACCCCACAATCTGATACCATCCAGAATGAGCCAATCCTTTCCAATGACATGGAAACATGCCCATTCACGGCCTTGTCCAATACCTCCGGAAACGGCCCAACCTCTCCACATACTTTAACCCAGACAGGCCAGGAGTCTGGTCAATTATTCCCTGGGATTCCTACTCATAACAGATACAGTCCTATATCTAGAGACTTGGACCTGTTCTCCCAAGAATTAAACACATTTAGTAGCTCCCTTATGACAAAAGGTAATTCAACCAATGAGGCCAGCACCTCTTTTAGTGCACTTCCCACCATTCACACCAACCCCGATCATTTTTTAGTTCAGCCCCCCACGTCCACGTCCAAAGAAAAAAGAAAAATAGACGAGGTAGACGTGGAGGAAGAATCTGCAAAATTAAAACACAAAAAAGACAGGAAAGAAAATCAAATCAGATAGAACCCAATACGATTAAGATTTTTAATCTTTCAACCCATACACTCAATCCTGCTGAATTATCCCTTCTGGAAAAGGGGCTGGGTTTTTCTCCTACTATAGGCCCAAACAAATTTGGTTTGTTCAAGGATCTCAATAGGTTTATCAGACAACTTACTTTGAAAAGATTTTATACTAAGGAATACACCATTCCTGAACCAGATCCCATTTCCAATAAGGCTGACAGCAAAACCGACAAAGCTGATTCAGAGGCTCTAGAGATATTAATTGACCTCTGGGATGATGGGCTCCCTTCTCACACTCCCTTTGAGAATTATAGTGCCCCTGACATTGCCCACACGGGCTTGAGACCAAAATCCAATTTTTATCCTGCTTCCTGTAAAGGCCCATATATTGAAACATACTACCAGGCCACATATAGGGACCTCTTAGAACTGTGTCACACTAAACACATCTTCCGATCTAACCTATCAATCGAGGAAAGGGCTGCAGTTGAGTCACTAAAAAAGAACCATGCTCTTGTTATCAGACAAGCCGACAAGGGCGGTAGTCTGGTTATACAAGATTTGTCTGATTATGAAACAGAAGCACTTCGTTTATTAGCCGACGCAAAAACATATCGTATTCTCACTGGGGATCCTTTTTTGGATTTCCAGTCAGAACTTAAAGTCCTTATTGAACAAGCGGCCAAAGAAGATATTCTAGACAAAAATGAGAAACAATTTTTGCTACCCACAGTGTGCAGTACTCCCTACTTCTATCACTTACCAAAGGTACATAAGTCCACTACTTGCCCACCCGGTCGAACCCATAGTGGCTTGTATGGACAGTCTCACTTCAGGTCTCTCACATTACATTGATTATTTTTTACAACCTATAGTGATGGCTCTTCCATCTTACATTAAAGATTCTGGGCATGTGATTGAGTCACTAGAACAATATAAGTGGGACGATGATTACATATGGGCTTCTTTGGACGTAGTATCTTTATACACGTCCATCCCCCACTCTGCAGGTCTAGAAGCCCTCAAATATTTTCTTTCCAAAGATGACAATATGAATTCCCATCAAGCAAAATTTCTAGGGGATATTACAGCCTTCTGTCTCGAACACAATTATTTTGTGTTCTGCGACAGGTTCTACATTCAAACTAACGGCACAGCCATGGGAGCCAATTTTGCGCCCTCCTACGCCAACCTTTTCATGGGGTATTGGGAAGACAATTTTATTTGGACCAACAACCCTTTTGCACGATACATAGTATATTATGGCCGCTACATTGATGATGTAGTGCTCATTTGGAGTGGCACTGTGGAACTTTTCGACTCTTTTGTTGCACACTGCAACTCCAATTATTTAGATCTAAAATTCACGTATGTATGTGACCCCTCGGAATTAGTCTTTTTGGATCTGGTCCTCTACCATGAAGATGATAGAATCTGTACCAGAAATTTCTGTAAACCCACCAGTGGCAACGCATATTTACATTACAAAAGCTGCCACCATCCATCTTGGACTAATAATATACCCAATGGACAATTCCAGAGACTAAGGAGAAATTGCACAAATAACACTGACTATGAACTACAAAGTGCAGTTCTGACAAAAAAATTCTTGGAGAAGGGTTATCCCCCGACCCTAATACAGGCAGCCCATGACAAATTCATCCAACAGCCTGTTAAAACAAAGCTTCCCATAGATTCCAATAAAACACAAAAAAACATTTTCAGGTTCATCACAGATTTCAATAATAAATACAGAATGATACAAAATATCGTCAGAAAGCACTGGCACATTCTGAAAATGGACCCAAGGTTAGGTCCCATATTACCACCTGTCCCTCAAATCATTTTTAAAAGAAATCGTACCCTGAAAAATATTCTGGCACCAAGCAAACTCAAAAAGAAGGACCAGTCATTGAATAACACGGCACATTTTGATAACCGTATTGGCATATTTCAATGCAAAAAACGTGGATGTTTGACCTGCCAATTCATAGAACATGGGAAATCCTCGTTCTCTGACAGAGCAGGCCAAGTGTATCAAATTAACCAATTCATTACATGTTCAACCCAATACGTGATTTATGTTCTCATCTGTCCCTGCAAGATGCTATATGTCGGCCGTACCATACGAACCTTACGGAAACGCATCGGGGATCACCGTCGTCTAATAGACAAAGGCGCAGAAGAACATAGCGTACCAAGACATTTTAAATGCAACCATGAAAAATGTTTTAAACATCTAAAAGTACTGGCTATAGAACATATACCTGAGGGCACGCTCACTGACAATGAGAGATTTGTCCGACTATGTAAACGAGAATCCTTTTGGATATTTAAATTATCATCTTTATCCCCCAATGGCCTCAACGAGGGGCTTGAAATCAGTAATCTTTTATAAGAATTCCTTTCCGGTTCCCACTCTCTGTTTTTATATATATATATATACATATATATACATATTCATTTATATTTTATATCTATGTTTATTTATGACATATAGTATAACAAATATATTCTCATAGAATCCATTTTTCTCTCTATCTAGTGATTTTATTAACCATTCAGTTTGTGTGTTATAACACTGTTTTTATTTACAAACATTTTTTAATATATATATACACAATACATTTTACTAATATTCTTATCCTTCCCATCCCTGTCCACTGCCCCCTCTATTTTATTAATGTGTGTTATTAAAATGTTTTTATTAGGATGCATCTGCTGTTGTTGTTAGCATAGTTTTCTAAGCATATAATTGCCCTGCTATGTCTCATCCCACACGCATCAGTTTCCTTTAAATAGTCCCTATACTGCTACATCCTCATGACCTGATGAAGGGTTAAGACCCGATACATGTCGTCCAAGTTTGTAGCTGCCCCAAGCCCTGAGTTCCAGTTCGTTGTTGCATCGCAGACCAGCAGACTCCACAGATCTTCACAGATCCACTGACATTCCGTTTGCTGTTTACAACTCTGGGATCCCTCCCACTACGTTCACACGGACCCAGCCTGCTAAGCCTCCATCCAATCCAGCATCAGTTCCTCCTGTGTCGTGTCTCTACCCCTCCTGTTCAGCGTCAGTGAGACGTCCTGTATGGCTTGAACGGAGCGCGCGTCTAGACTATTCACAGAGCACAGGTGATCACCCCCTCACCCCTGGCCGTTCCATCGCCATCACTCTCTTGAATATCCGTCCTTCCATCTGGGACATGGTAAGAGCAATCGTATAGACATCCTTTGATGCCATCCAGTATTGGATCCTTTCCTCCCACAGCGAGACTGCATGCCTGAGGGAAAGACATTCACTCCATAGGAGTGTTTTTCTGTGTCCACTATCACGCTGTGCACCATGGTCTAGTGAAGCATATGTATTGGGATCATTCATACTGCATATTATATATTTTGCATCACAAAGCTGGGACTCTCGGAAACATATATATTGTTTATCAGACTATCCCCCTTTTTTAATAAATTTACATTTGCATGATTATGGGACTTCCTGCATTTGTCTGTGCCTTAGCGCTTTTCTGAAGAATTTTTTTGGTTTGTCTTCCTCATTTCACATCACTCCTGATGTGTCTATTCTTCTAGCAGCTCATTCACTCAACCCTTTACTATTCAGGGTACATTTATGTATTAGCACCATTTGGTTATACCCCCTTTCTGTGTGTTTATACTGTCTTACTACGGTTTTGGCGCTGTCTTTGTTTTGTTTGTCATTATCTAAATAAGTAGAGCAATCTAGGTAAAAGGGTCATTTTAATCGAATTGATCCTACCCAACCAGGAGATTTTATGTCGAGCCCACAACTGAAGATCACTTTCCAATTTACGATACATGGGGGGGAAGTTGGTCTGATAAAGCTGTTCGATCCTGGAGGTCAGGTTAATACCTAAATAGCGAATAGACGTATCCGCCCATTTAAAGTCAAAGTGAGGTTTCAGGGCCTCGATTATTGAGGGACGTGTGGAAATATTTAGTGCCTGGGATTTATTAAAGTTGACCCTAAGTCCTGATATCTTTCCAAACGACCTGAGTAAGTTACAAATAATGGGGAGGGAGGTAACATGAGAGGTGACAAAAAGGAGGAGATCATCTGCGAAAAGTGCGCATTTGTGGATTTGAGGTCCACAGGTCACCCCCTTTATGTCAGGCTCAGATCGAATGGCTATAGCCAATGTTTCGATCGCTATGGCAAAAATTAAAGGGGAGAGGGGACATCCCTGCCTCGTACCCCTTGAGATGCTAATGAAATCTGAGAAACAACCCTGCAACTTAACCCTCGCCCTGGGAGCTGAATAAAGGGATTTTAGAAGACCCCGGAAGCATTCTCCGAAGCCCCACCGCTGCAGGACCTCAAAAAGGTACTCCCAAGATAGGGAGTCGAAGGCCTTCTGGAGGTCCAACGACAGGAATATTCCCTCCTGAGGGGGGTCCCCGGACCATCCTGACTGGAGCAACGTGTGAATGTCCACCGCTCTCCTTACCTGGTCTGGACCCTGCCTCCCTGGGATGAAACCAACCTGGTCCTTATGAATGTAAAGGCGTATAAAAGAGTTCATTCTGTTAGCCAGGATTTTGGTTAGTATCTTTAAGTCATTATTAATTAAAGAGATGGGCCTATAGTTCTCCACTAGTTCTGGATCCTTATCTGGTTTGGATATGACCGTAATGTATGCCTCATTCAAATGTGGATGCAGGCATTCTCCCCCTCGCTTTGAATTATAAAATTTTGTGAGATGAGGACCGAAGGTTTCCGCAAAAATTTTGTAATAAGGAGAAGAGAAGCCGTCAGGTCCTGGTGCTGAACCCCCTTTAAGTTTTTTGATTACCTCTAGTGTTTCGTCCACTAAGATTGGGGCATCCATTAAATCAATATGGCACTTTTGTAAAGACGGGATCTCTAGTTGATCTAAAAAAGATTTGATGTCAGAGTGTCTGGTCGTTCCCGACTTTTGATAAAGGGACGAGTAAAAAGTTTCAAATTCGTGTAAAATCCGCATAGGATTAAGGGTGGTGGTCCCATCTGGTGACCTAATTTTTGGAAGTGAAAACATGCGGAACCTCGGGGAGAGCTTATTTGCCAACATCGTATTCATTTTGTCTTTCTGCAAATAAAATCTTGCGTTACTCCAATTTATAGATTTTTCAGCCCTGACTGTGAGTGATACGTTTAATGCTAGCCTAGCAGAGTCTAGCTGTGAGGTAAGTACCTTCTTCTGGTCCTTCTTATGGTCCTTGCGTAATAGCTCAAATTCTCTTTCGAGTTTAGCTATCTCCGCATTTTTCTCCCTTTTTCGTTTAGATGCTAATTGAATTAGTTTCCCACGGACAACAGTTTTGTGAGCGGCCCATACAATCTCAGCCGAGGTTCCATCAGCACTATTTAGCGTAAAATATTCTTCTATTGTTTTGTTAATTTCCGCGACTACATTAGGGTCATCAAGAAGGGTCTCATTCAATCTCCAATGCGATGTGGGGGGGCCTAAATTTTGCGTTTGTATCGAGCAGATCACTATTGAATGATCTGAGAGTGATGTGTCTTTTATGATGGCTTTATTCACCAATGGGACATGTCTAGTAGAAATGAAAATGTGATCAATCCTAGAATAGGAAAGATGTGGGTTCGAATAGTGGGTATAATCCCTTTTTGTCGGATTAAGTTCCCGCCATATATCCACTAGATTTTGTTGGTAAATTAATTTCGCTATGTGCGAGCTGGCTTTGGTTGGGCGGGTGAGTCTGCTACCCATAGGCTTGGATTTGTCTAGGCTCTGGTCGAAAGCTATATTTGAATCACCGGCGCAGAGAATCGCTCCCTCAAGAAGGGGTTCCAACGCAGTGAACATAGATTGAAAAAAGGTTGTCTGGCCTCTATTGGGGGCATAGTATGAGACAAATGACATTAATTGTTCATTCATCATTCCTTTAACCAGCAGAAACCTGCCTTCCGGGTCTCTGTGTATTAAAAGAGGGCTAAACTTGCAAGATTTTGCAAAGAGAATCGCTATCCCTCTAGTCTTGTCCTCCGCATTTGCTAAGAAAAATTGAGGGTATTGAGCGTGCAGAAATGTGGGGGTGAAACTAGTAGGAAAATGAGTTTCCTGTAAAAGAATCACTGAAATCTTCTGGGAATGGTAAGATTGAAAGATCTTCCTCCTCTTAATAGGCGAGTTCAATCCCTGAACATTATGTGAGGCTATTTTCATAATACTAGGAGGTAGGGAGATTCAGAATGCAGCTATAATGGTGGAGTAACGAGGCGATCAACAGCTCACTTACCCTAATCAACACGAGGCATGAGAGAAGGAGGTACAGACTGCAGACCCTGGGTAAGTCCGGAGAGTGACAAGTAAGGTATTGCTGGAGCTGGCTGACAATCAAAGAAAAGAGGTTAAGTATAAGAAAAACTGAAGGGCAAGACACACAGAAATGAAAACATCTTAAGAAACATCTTAAGAGATGAGACAGTATGAACCAACAAGGGTAGGAGAAAAAACGAATTCCCCTATTCTTGTCATTCAGACCACTAACGTAGCCCCCAAAATGGGCTACAGGACCACCTCCAAACAGTGAATAATCCACCGTCCAGAAGCGGTCGGAGGCACATGACAACCACCCCAGCCCCCATCAGCCTTCAGATTAAGCAAATGAATGTTAAAAGTCATTTTAGAAAAAAAAACGAACATACTCAATCTAATACTATAACAGTACATACAAAGGAATAATACGGATCACGGTCGGTGCAAACTCATTAGCACTTGAAGGAAAGAAATTTTTTTACACACTCCCCCCCAAAAAAAAGAAAAAAAAAAAAGGGGGGGGGGGAGAAAGAGGGAAAGGAAATATGTGACGGAAAAAGTCGTCAATCAGAAAAAATAGAAGCGTGGATGAAATATAAAGACACTTGCGCCTCCAACTACAGACAGGAGACCGAAGTCAGGAATACCCTAAGGGTATTTACTCGTGAGAGGAATTAAGTTGAACAATTTCAGTCCCCATATCAGGTTTTTGCAGAATCCTTGATGCGTCTGCTTTTGGCCATCTTCCATGTGGGGGAGATAGGGCTGGTCGGAGTGGGTCGTTTGGAAGACCCTGCTTGTGAGTTTGAAGTGTCCATTGATGACTCCAATGAGATGAACCGTAGGGTACGCAGGATCTTTTCTCCCTCGGCCAGTGAGGTGAAGGTGTGGGTCTTGCCTTTGTAGGTGAATTTCAGAGCAAAAGGGAATGCCCACCAATACTTGATTTCTTTCTGCGTCAGGACCACCAGCAGTGGTTTTAGTGTTCTGCGTCGTTGTATAGTCATGGGGGAGATGTCGGCGAATATTTGTATATCCTGGCCCTGGAAAGTGATGTGGGACTGCTGACGAGAGATTTTCATAACCTCCTCCCTCACAGAGTAATAATGCGGTTTCACAATTATGTCTCTGGGTAAACCATCCTTCCTCAAAGGGCCCAAAGATCTGTGAGCTCTATCCAGCTCTAGCTTATGTGGAGCAATAGATGGGAGTAAGCTCTTGATGATGTCCTGAATGGCTCTTGGGACATCTGATATGGACTCAGAAAGGCCCCTAACCCTAAAATTGTCCCTTCTGGAACGATTCTCAAGGTCGTCTATTCTGCTTAGGGCCACATCCAATTGCTCTTGAAGAGATTGTATTTGGTCCGTGTTTTGGTTGGCTCTAGAGACTGTGATGTCAAGTTTATTTTCTATTATTTCCATCCTGGAGCCTAAATTCTGAAAATCCAGACGTATATCATTAGTAATTTTCATTGCTGTTTGTGCAAGACCCCTTTCAAGCAATTCAGAAATCTTCTGAAAAAGCTCCCCTGCGTTCTGAGGGACCATAAGATCAGTGTTTCCTGAGGGGAAAAGGGCATTGTGGTAAGCCAGTGGAGAGTTCTGAGGTGAAACAGCATATTGGGGCAGTGTAGCTACAAGTTGAGTTTCTGAAGCAGATAGTGTTCCTGACACAGAGCCTGAGGTGTCCTGGGCGAGGTGTTGTGAGGGTGAGTGCAGTGTGGTGGGAGACAGTACTTGCCTCACTATAGTGTCTCCTTCAGTATAAGACGCCAGCGGCTGAGGCGCGGCCGCCATCTTGGATTCGGCCTGGGCTTCCAGCGCTGTGAATGTCGGTTCCAGGCCCCTTCGAACCACACTGCTGTACATCAGGGTGATCACCAGGTCTTCCCCTGTCGAATCCTCCCAAAACGGGATACTGCACCGCCGTGAATCCGGTGCTATGGCCGATGAATGGCTGTGGTGGAGCGGAGCTCCCGGCTTAGGCGGCCATCTTGGACGCCTCCGCGCATGCGCCGGCGTTGATATTTTCAACCCAGATCTCAACGGATGGAGGAGCCTGCGCTTGCCATCTTTGTGCTATCAGCTTCCGAGCCTGAAACAGGCATTTAAGTACACTCTCCAAGACTCCTGCCGGGTTCTTGTGATCTTCCATGTTTCCTAGCAAGCAACTCCTAACTTCTGGCTCCAGAGAGGTCCCAAACACCTTATTAATCCTGTTTTACTTCTGTCCAATATCTACAAAGCTTGGGACATCTCCAAAACATATGAATAAGATCTCCTGGTGCCTTACATCTGGGGCATTCGTCGGTCTGTTTCCACCCTAATAGAAACATTTTCCTGGGTGTATAGTAAACTCGATACAGTAGAAACAGATGGGACAGCCTCTGAGCCATACTTAAAGGGGTTGTAAAGGTTAAAAAAAAAATCCTAAATAGCTTCCTTTACCTTAGTGCAGTCCTCCTTCACTTACCTCATCCTTCCATTTTGCTTTTAAATGTCCTTTTTTCTTCTGAGAAATCCTCACTTCTGTCTGTAACTCCACACAGTAATGCGATGCTTTCTCCCTGGTGTGGAGGGGGTGAGCAGGGAGTGTCAGGATGCCCACTAACACACAGCTCCTTTCTGCAAAGTAGGGAGTTTCCTGACTTTCCTGCTCGCCCCCTCAAATGGCTTTCTCCATACCATGGAGAAAGCCTCACATTACTGTGTGGAGATACAGACAAAAGAACAGGAAGTGAGTATTTTTTAGAAGAAATGATGACATTTAAAGCAAAATGGAAAGATGAGTTAAGTGAAGGAGGACTGCACTAAGGTAAAGGAATCTATTTAGGGGAAAACATGTTTTACCTTTACAACGCCTTTAAGGGAAACCAAATGTTATGGTAAGTAAACACTTTTAGTTTTGGATAGAGGAGAGTTATGAGGTGTGTCTAAAAAGTTCA
The DNA here is from genome assembly GCA_029574335.1 of Rana kukunoris. Taxonomy (NCBI): domain Eukaryota; kingdom Metazoa; phylum Chordata; class Amphibia; order Anura; family Ranidae; genus Rana; species Rana kukunoris. Next base: position 34,207,556 of record CM056050.1, on the reverse strand, counting down.
GCGAATAGTATCAGATAACAACAAAACAGATGCTACAAACAAATTACCTTTATTGGCCTTCAAAATAATCGGCATTGTTCACTACATGCTTTTGGCAACATTTATAAAGCTTCTGGAAACTGTCAGCAAACGCCTCTTTAGGAAACGATCGCAGAACTGCTGTCACACATTCTTGGATTGCCGCCATGTCCGCAAAACGTGCACCTTTCATGATTCTCTGCAGGCGGAGAAAACAGAACTCTGCAGGCGCCAGCTCAGGGGATTACATTGGATGAATAAGGACAGGTACGCCACACTGAGCCAAGAATTGGCGCACAGGTCTCATCCCCTGTCACAATGATTTGCAGAAAGGATCCTGGTCATGTATGGTAATGAAATCTCCAGCGGTTCTCATCTGTTTTGCTTTTTGTCTGTATATCAGCTTGTGCGGCACAAACCGGGAACAGATCTTCGGCTTATCCAAATCTTTGCAGACGATGGTGCACACCGTGTCCTAGCTAATGCCCAATTCCTCCAACCATCGACCGTAGAGCTAGTCGCTGATCTCATTCCAGAATTTGTTGCACTCACTCAATCGTGTCTGGGGTTCTGCTTGTCAACAGCCAACTCAAAAGTGGCTCATCCGTGGTTGTGTTTAGTCAGAGAGACTGGCGACTTGGTGTGTTCTTAATCTCTTAAGGACCGCCGCATGTACATATACGTCGGCAGAATGGCACGTACAGGCACATTGGCGTACCTGTACGTGCCTGCTAGGGATAAGCTTCGAGTTTGAGTAGAACTCATGTTTGACTCGAACATTGCCTGGAACTATTTGGGGTGTTCGCGGTAAGTTCGTGTGAACTTTAGAACCCTGTTAAAGTCTATGGGACTCAAACGTTTGAAATCTAAAGAAATAAAAAGTGTTTGAGAACCGGGATCCTGCCCCATGTATCAATGCAAAAAAAAAAGTAAAAACCAGTTTTTTTGGCAGCAGTGATTTTAATAATTCCTTTAATTGAAACAATAAAAGTGAAATATTCCTTTAAATTTCATACCTGGGGGGGGGTGTATAGTATGCCTGAAAAGTAGCGCTTGTTTCCCATGCTTAGAACTGTCCCTGCACAAAGTGTCATTTCTGAAGGAAAAAAATCACTTGCGGCTATAATGAATTGTCGGCTCCGGGCAATACAAAGAAAAGTCATTCATAAAAAAAAATGTGTGGGGCTCCACGGCATTTTTTTTTAATTTGGGGTGGAGTTCCCCTTAAAATCCATACCAGACCTGAAGGGTCTGGAATGGATATTTGGGGGGAACCCCACATCATTTTTTTTAAATTTGATGCAGGGTTCCCCTTAATATCCATACCAGACCCGAAGGGCCTGGTAATTGAATTTGGGGGGACCCCCACGCATTCTTTTTTTATGAATGACTTTTCTCTGTATTGCTGGTATCCGACAATTCATTATAGCCACGAGTGATTTCTTCAGAAATTACATTTTGTGCAGGGACAGTTCTAAGCACAGGAAACAAGCGCTAATTTACAGGCATACTTTACACCCCCCTAGGTACGAAATTTAAAGGAATATTTCAATTTTATTGTTTCACTTTAAGCATTATTAAAATCACTGCTGCTGAAAAAACGGTAGTTTTTTAAAACTTTTTTTTTGCATTGATACATGTCCCCTGGGGCAGGACCCAGGTCCCCAAACACTCCCCTGGGGCAGGACCCGGGTCTCCAAACACTTTTTAGGACAATAACTTGCATATTAGCCTTTAAAATTAGTACTTTAGATTTCAAACGTTCGAGTCCCATAGATTTTAACCGGGTTCTAAAGTTCACACAAACTTTTGGTCTGTTCGCAGGTTCTGGTGCGAACCGAACCCAGGGGTGTTCGGCTCATCCCTAGTGCCTGCCTAGACGCAGGTCGGGTCGGGGGTCCAATCGGGACCCCCCGGTACATGCGGCGGTCCCCCGTGGCTCTGGGAGTGATCTGGGATGAGGGGGCGGCTATTCGTTTTTGTCCGCACCCTCACGATCACTCCCAGCCAATGCGCGTGCTTCCCCGCCCTCCTCTGCCTGCACTGTAAACACAGGCAGAGGAGGAAGTGATGTCACCGCTCCTCCCACCGGTATTTTCGTCTGGCGGAGGAGAGGAGACATCACAACAGTGAGTACACAAGCACTACACTAACACCAGGACACATAGGTACACAAATCCCCCCTGTCACACTGTCACTAAATAGCAGTGATCATTTACTGATCACTGCATTTAGTGTCAGTGTGACAGACAGTTAGTGTCAGGCAGTTAGTGTTAGGTCCAGGATAGCCCCCCTACCCCACCCCCAATAAAGGTTTTAACCCCTTGATCACCCCCTAGTTAACCCTTTCACCCCCCTTTTGCCAGCGTCACTAAGCAATCGTTTTTCTGATCGCTGTATTAGTGTCGCTCGTGCCGCTAGGTAGCTAGTTATTTTTTGAGGTTCCCCGCCATGTTTTTATAGCGTTAGAAAATTTATGGGGGTACCTAACGCTATAAAAACATGGCGGCGAACCTCAAAAAAGAACTAGCTACTTAGCGACACTAATACAGCGATCAGAAAAACGATCGCTTAGTGACGCTGGCAATAGGGGGTGAAAGGGTTAACTCTAGCGGCACTCAGGGGTTAAAACCTTTATTAGGTACTGTGAAGGACTTTTATGCAATTGCCTATATACTTCAGTGTAATTCTCTCCCTGCTAATTTTAATGTCTGTGTGTTATGGGGTCTGCCTCTAGCCCTGGATAATTGGATTACTTTCCCCTTTGTAGAGGCATCTGTAAAACCTGTTTAAACCAGATTGCCATGCTGCCAGTAAGGGACAATGACCTTTCAATGCTAAGTGGCTTGTGAAATACCTTTCCATTGTGTTCTGCAGATGAATAGCCGTGTCAGAGACGAGACGCCTAGCCACCCGACCCCCTGGGGGCTTCTGTCTTAACACACATATTCAGGCTATTCAAGCTTTGGGACCAATCTCTGCTGTGTAATTTTCAAGTCCTCATTTGCATGGTTTAAGAGGACCTGAGTGAAGACTGCATACTTTACAATGGACCAATAGGAAAGCGGTTGTTGGGGGCAGGATGTTCCAAATCCTGTATAAAGTGTGCTGTGTACTTTCAATAAAGTGTGTCCTGTTTACATTCAGCATTAAGCCATGGCTCATGTGTGGATTATTCGGCGATTCCAGGGATATTCCTAGTCGTGGAATATTGGGTGATTTATTTTATGGGAGAAGAAGGGAATGCTTGACGGGGATATGTTCTACTACCGTCACAAGTGGTTGGCAGCAGCGGGATTTTCCCTTCTACTTTCCTTTACACCAGGATTCCAAGCAGACACTGGGAACAGTGAATGGAAGACTGGTACACCCGGCTTAAAAGAAATACACTGAAAGAACTAATGGAAGTTTGTGGAAGGATTGCTAGCAACAAAACCGAGCGTGTCATCATAGCAGAATTAATGGAGCTAGACCAGGAGAACTCGGTTGCAGCAAGGCCAGCAGTACAAGAGATGGAGACACCAGTGATTCAGGATGAGGAATCACCAGCCAACAAGCTAATAAGAGAGAAATTAGCATGGTTCGGTCTGAACCCAACGGCGGATGTGGTGCTGAAAGTGATGACCCTGTTAGCGGAGGAGGCTAAACAAATAAGAGACGCAGAGCTACAGTTAAAACTGGCAGCAGTCCAACAAGCAGCCGCACATTCTCCAAACAGTGAGTACAGCACAGCAGACACAAGGAAGATTCCGTTTAGCGCTTTTGAAGCTTTTGATGAGAAAGAACGTGAGCGGCAACATGAGCTGAGAATTGCAGAAATATGACGATCGGTGACAACGCCTAAAGAAGCAGCACCAAATGAAAGACGAGGAGAGGTACAGATACCAGTAACCATGGAAGAGGTATTCAGAAGAAGGTTACAAGAGATGCGGATACAGCACACAGGACCAGATTTAGAGGAGGTCCTGCTGGGATGGGCGGATGTGATTCGGTGCCAACTCTGGAAGGAAGCGCTAGCTCTCGAGCAGCAACACCAAGGAGAGGTCCTGCCCTACACCTATGCAAGGTACTGGCCGCAGTATGACGTACGAATGCTGTTGTTGGGGGAACAACCGAAGCAGGAGTGGATAGCGGAATTAAACAGGCTGATCCAGGCAGAGATGCAGCTGGATGAGAGCTACAGAGCCCTCCGGTGGTATGTAGCCCACGAGTGCCCATGGTCAGCGGATGACAGCCCCACAGAAGGCTATGACTATGATGGCCTGGGATTGTTGTATTTGAGGATGTCCAGTGATCCCGACTTTGGGGATGATCGGGAGTGGCGCTTGGAGGACATAATGGAGCACAGAGAGAAAAAATTGAATATCTCGGAAGCGCACTGGCTACAGGAAGATTTGGAATTTCTGGCCGCTCGGGAATGGGACCTGGAGATCGCCTACAAACAGCTGCTAGACTCTGCTCAGTGCCAGGGCCGGGCTCCCTTTGCCTGGGACTATCAGGAAATACCAGTGGACAATGCTGAAATCCTGGCTGAAGAATCGTCCATGTGGCAGGGTAACAGTGTGCTTTTCCAACCTGCCCCTGCAGCTATGGACCAGGAGGTTATATGGCGGATGCAGCAAGTGCCGACTGACCTTGATGATCCCGTTTCTGCATGGGACGATCTTGAATGGAGGAATGTGACTGTCCAGCAGTATGCCAGTGAATCGGCAGTGGAAAATCTAGAGATTGCCATTCCCAAAGCTGAAGTTCTGACCACAGGGCCGAGCTCTGCTAACCTCTGCTCAGTACCTAGAGCATCTTCTGGGTTACATGGACAGGAGATGGTGAACCTCTATCCCCAGACACCAGTTGCAGAGACAGGGGATTTAATAGATTTTTCTGCTGAGCAAAAACAACCTGATGGGCCTCCAGCAGAGGAGCTGGGATCAGGGCCAAACGTCACTGTGCTCTGCCCAGCACCAAGAGCAGTATTTGTGGAGTTACACGGAACTTCCCCAGCTATAGCGCTGGTCACCGTACAGAGGGTTCAAGACCTCTGCCCCACCCCTGTGGCAGTTTCGGAGGCTCAGGGTGAGAAGATGGCGATCACTCCCCAGCCACAGATTACAGAATGTATGGACTATTCAGAGGATGTTATGAATTATGCACCCCCAGCAGAAGGGCTGGCAACAGGGCAGAGTGCCAGCCATCTCTGCCCAGCACCGGGACCAACTGTGGAGTTCCAGGGAGCCGGGGCGGTTGGCCCCCCTCCCCAGCAACCAGCTGAGGTGGTAAAGCTCTTACTCCCAGCGGAATCACTGGCAGCAGGACAGGATGCTACTGGCGGCTGCACCCCACAACAGCTTGAGCGGATATCGGTGGATGGGACTGTGGTCTCCACTCCCAGCAACCCAGCGGAAGAGCTGGCAACAGAGCAGAGTGCCCCGGGCCTCTGCTGTCACCTAACAGAAGAAGGGGTTCCTGGGGTAGTGGATGGGACTTCAGTCTCCACTGGCACAACCCCAGAAAATGGTACAGGACTGAAACAGGAGGATGTCGGCTTTGCTTTGCAAGCACTGGGGGATTTTCACCTCACACCAGTGGATGGGACTTCAGTCTCCACTGGTATACCCCATAAATTTTGGCCAGTTGGCCCAGATCCCCAACAGCATGATGGACTGAGCCCAGCCACCCTGTCATCTCTCCAGCGGCTGAAAGGACTCCAGGGAGAAGGGCTAGACCAGGCCTCTCCCCAGCGGCAGACGTGTTCCCTGAGAGAGGCAGAGGATGGCGGGGTGAGTAATGCTCGGTTTGGAGCAAGTGATTTGGGGTACGGTATGGATACCGGCATTGGGGGACTGGAACTACTGACTAAATTCAGAGACAACCCATCTGGTGTCTCCTACTGGGTTAGTCCCCTGCCAAAAGGGGGGATGTGTGACAGGCCTAGCCGGGACAGGGGCTTTTGGAGAGGACTGAATGCGAGCCTCTTGCCGTCCGATTATGGGCCAGGGCCTCAAACCAGGAAGGCGGATGGGTTATCCTGGCAGACAGTCCTGGAAAAGACTGCTCTGGTTAATGCTCCGGTGTTGATTACCCCAGATCCTAACAAAAGATTTATTGTTCACACAGACGCTTCAATGTTTGGACTGGGGGCAGTACTAAGCCAGATCGGGGAGGATGGAGGAGAGCACCCGGTGGCATACCTGAGTCGGAAGCTGTTGCCAAGGGAGGTCAGTTACGCCACCATTGAAAAAGAGTGTTTGGCCTTGATATGGGCCCTCAAAAAGCTCACACCTTACCTTTATGGCCGGGCTTTCACTCTCATCACCGATCACAACCCCTTGGTGTGACTTAACCGGGTTTCAGGGGACAACGCCGTTTGCTACGCTGGAGCTTGGCCTTACAGCCCTATGACTTTACGATTCATTACCGCCCAGGCAAGCAAAACGGGAATGCCGATGGATTGTCACGCCAAACGGAGTTAACCTCGGACTAAAAGCTCTGAACCCGTCAACCCTACTGGACCAGGAAAGGTCCAACCGAGTTGCCGGAGCAGGGAGAAAAGGGGGGGCCATTGTGAAGGACTTTTATGCAATTGCCTATATACTTCAGTGTAATTCTCTCCCTGCTAATTTTAATGTCTGTGTGTTATGGGGTCTGCCTCTAGCCCTGGATAATTGGATTACTTTCCCCTTTGTAGAGGCATCTGTAAAACCTGTTTAAACCAGATTGCCATGCTGCCAGTAAGGGACAATGACCTTTCAATGCTAAGTGGCTTGTGAAATACCTTTCCATTGTGTTCTGCAGATGAATAGCCGTGTCAGAGACGAGACGCCTAGCCACCCGACCCCCTGGGGGCTTCTGTCTTAACACACATATTCAGGCTATTCAAGCTTTGGGACCAATCTCTGCTGTGTAATTTTCAAGTCCTCATTTGCATGGTTTAAGAGGACCTGAGTGAAGACTGCATACTTTACAATGGACCAATAGGAAAGCGGTTGTTGGGGGCAGGATGTTCCAAATCCTGTATAAAGTGTGCTGTGTACTTTCAATAAAGTGTGTCCTGTTTACATTCAGCATTAAGCCATGGCTCATGTGTGGATTATTCGGCGATTCCAGGGATATTCCTAGTCGTGGAATATTGGGTGATTTATTTTATGGGAGAAGAAGGGAATGCTTGACGGGGATATGTTCTACTACCGTCACAAGTGGTTGGCAGCAGCGGGATTTTCCCTTCTACTTTCCTTTACACCAGGATTCCAAGCAGACACTGGGAACAGTGAATGGAAGACTGGTACACCCGGCTTAAAAGAAATACACTGAAAGAACTAATGGAAGTTTGTGGAAGGATTGCTAGCAACAAAACCGAGCGTGTCATCATAGCAGAATTAATGGAGCTAGACCAGGAGAACTCGGTTGCAGCAAGGCCAGCAGTACAAGAGATGGAGACACCAGTGATTCAGGATGAGGAATCACCAGCCAACAAGCTAATAAGAGAGAAATTAGCATGGTTCGGTCTGAACCCAACGGCGGATGTGGTGCTGAAAGTGATGACCCTGTTAGCGGAGGAGGCTAAACAAATAAGAGACGCAGAGCTACAGTTAAAACTGGCAGCAGTCCAACAAGCAGCCGCACATTCTCCAAACAGTGAATACAGCACAGCAGACACAAGGAAGATTCCGTTTAGCGCTTTTGAAGCTTTTGATGAGAACGAACGTGAGCGGCAACATGAGCTGAGAATTGCAGAAATACGACGATCGGTGACAACGCCTAAAGAAGCAGCACCAAATGAAAGACGAGGAGAGGTACAGATACCAGTAACCATGGAAGAGGTATTCAGAAGAAGGTTACAAGAGATGCGGATACAGCACACAGGACCAGATTTAGAGGAGGTCCTGCTGGGATGGGCGGATGTGATTCGGTGCCAACTCTGGAAGGAAGCGCTAGCTCTCGAGCAGCAACACCAAGGAGAGGTCCTGCCCTACACCTATGCAAGGTACTGGCCGCAGTATGACGTACGAATGCTGTTGTTGGGGGAACAACCGAAGCAGGAGTGGATAGCGGAATTAAACAGGCTGATCCAGGCAGAGATGCAGCTGGATGAGAGCTACAGAGCCCTCCGGTGGTATGTAGCCCACGAGTGCCCATGGTCAGCGGATGACAGCCCCACAGAAGGCTATGACTATGATGGCCTGGGATTGTTGTATTTGAGGATGTCCAGTGATCCCGACTTTGGGGATGATCGGGAGTGGCGCTTGGAGGACATAATGGAGCACAGAGAGAAAAAATTGAATATCTCGGAAGCGCACTGGCTTCCCCAAATGACCCCATTTTGAAAAGAAGACACCCCAAGCTATTTTCTGAGAGGCACGTTGAGTCCATGGAATATTACATTTTTTGCCCCAAGTGATTGAATAATGACCAAAAAAAAAAAAAATTACAAAACGTTGTCACTAAATGATATATTTCTCACACATGACATGGTTATATGGAATTGCACCCCAAAATACATTCTGCTGCTTCTCCTCAGTACGGGGATTCCACATGTGTGGGACTTTTTGGGAGCCTAGCCACGTACGGGACCCTGGAAACCAATCACCGCCTTCAAGATTTGTGTGAGTGAAATCAAAAATTTATGTCCTTAGAAATCTTGAAAGCGGTGATTGGTTTTCGGGGTCTCGTACGCGGCTAGGCTCCCAAGAAGTCCCACACATGTGGTATCCCTGTACTCAGGAGAAGCAGCAGAATGTATTTTGGGGTGCAATTTCACATATAACCATGGCATGTGTGAAAAATATATCATTTAATGACAACTTTGTGCAAAAAAAAACAGTTTGTCATATTTCCGCAACTTGTGTCAAAATATAAAATATTCCATGGACTCGACATGCCTCTCAGCAAATAGCTTGGGGTGTCTACTTTCCAAAATGAGGTCATTTAGGGGGGGGGGGGTTGTGCTATTTTGGCACCCCAATGCCGCGTACACACGATAATTTTTTGTAATGAAAAAAAACGACGTTTTCTGTGAAGTAAAAAACGACGTTTTTGAAACGTCACTTTCAAAGACGATGTTGCATACACACCATCGTTTTTTTCACAAGAAGCGAGGTTACGTTCACCACTCTTTTCCATTGAAGCTCGCTTCATAACTAGCTTCTGGGCATGCGCGGGTTGAAAAACGTTGTTTTAAACGACGTTTTTGCTACACACGGTGACTTTTTGTGAAACAAAAAACGACGTTTTGAAAAACGACACAAAAAATTCAAGCATGTTGGAATTTTTTTTTGGTCGTTTTTTTTAAGACAAAAAACAACGTTTTGCCCACACACGATCAATTTAAATGACGTTTTCATCGCAAAAAACGACCGTGTGTACACGGCATTAGAAATGCTGGACTCAACATGCCTCTTAGCAGTTTCCTTGGGGCATCTACTTTTCAAAATGGGATAATTTGGGGGGGTTTTGTTCTGTCCTGAGCTGCGGGCATCATCCTGGTAAAACCCCCAAAACCGAGGGTACATATGTGCGTACGCTCGGCGGGAAGGGGTTAAAGGAATGAGGTGGCAGCCCTAGTGATGTACCTGTTCTCGATCATCCACCGTACTCCCCTGATCCCCAGTGTTCTTTCTGTCCTGAATAGCATCATGAAAGCCGCACGTTTTGCGGACGTGGCGGAAATCCAAGAACGTGTGACAGCAGTTCTGATCGATTCCTAAAGAGGCCTTTTCTTACATTTTCCAGAAGCTTTATAAACATTGCCAAAAGTGAGCTGTGAGGCATGCCCATTATTTTGAAGGTCAATAAAGGTAATTTGTTTGTATCTTCTGTTTTTTTTGTCTTCTGATATCATTCACCAAACCTTTTAGACACACCTTCTGCAGCAGAATGCTGCTTCTTAATGCTTTTCAGCCCTCTGTGACCATATGAATAAAGATTTTTTCCTTTCTTGTTCTTCCTTTATTTTTTTTTATTTTTTTTATTTTTTTAATTAGTAGGATATTTTTGGAACTATTAGGGGTCTAAATAGACCCCTGATATTTTACCTTTCAGATAAAGAAAGGGAATGTGGTCATAAATTCATCAATCTCCTTCTCTGCAGCCAAGGGTTCACTGATGAACAGCAAATGCTCTGTATAGGAAGATATGTTTGAAGCAGTGTTAATTTTGGTGGCAAATTTCGATTTAGTTTTAGGACTAAAATGGCATTTTAGTTTTAGTCCCATTTTAGTTTTCTGCAATTGTTTTAGTTTTAGTCGTATTTAGTCGACTAAATCTCCAGTACATTTTAGCCGTCTACAATCTAATGGGTGTAATTAAATTGTAATACATTAGTCAACAAGTCTCTACAATTTACAAACTCGTTATATACTGCTGGAGTGAAAAATCCAAAATGGTATTATTGATGGCATTAAGGTATGAACATGCACTACAAACCAGTATTAATTTTGAAGTCAAATTTCAATTTAGTTTTAGTCTTATGCCGCGTACACACGACCCTTTTTCAGGTTGTAAAAAATTTAGTTTTTTTAAATGTCATTAAAAACGATCGTGTGTGGGCTCCAGAGCATTTTTCACGACGTAAAAAATGGGCATTAAAAATTTAGAACATGCTCTAATTTTTTTTTAAATCCATCACTTACAGTATTATGGTGTATTTTAATTTCTATCCCCCGCGGTGGACGGCTCTAGTATAGCGCGTCACATCTTACGAAAATACCCGATAAGGACTCGGGTAATCTCGGCGAAAATGCGGCGCCTGCGCACAGACCTAGGAGCTGACTGCGCAGGCGCCGTATTTCTCCGAGTCCTATTTCGGCGTTTTTCGGAGGGCGTGACGCGCCATAGCCGTAGGACTCGGAGAAATACGGCGCCTGCGCAGTCAGTCCTTATCGGGTATTTTCGTAAGATGTGACGCGCTATACTGGCGCCGTCCACCACGGGGGTAAGAGATTAAAATACACTATAATACAGTAAGTGATGGATTTAAAAAAAAAAAAACAGCATACTGGCGCTGACGCCAGTATGCTGGATCACATGGGAGGGCTTATATTTAGGGTGAACCACCTCTTTAACTGATTCCTTTTTAAAATGATTAAAAATAGATAAAAATCAATCATATAGTGTGCCTGCAGGTTAGTTTCACTTTTGAACTGGCTTCATGTTTCTGTGAAGTAGAAATAGACACACAAAACAAAAACAAACAAATCCAGGGCAGTGTTTTGTTTTTAAAATGAATCTGATTGGTTCTGGGAAGTTTTAGACACACAGTAATGACAGTTCAGACCACCGTGAGAAAGCTCCCAGCACTGGGGTTATAAGGAAACAGACAAGCAGGAAGTGTGGAGAACAGAGCAGGATTAAAGCAACTTCAAAGCAAAAACGAACAATAAGGACATGAAACCAGTACTGCAGTAAGGTAAAGGAAGCTATTTAGCTAAAAAAAAAATTCCTTTAGTGATCCTTGAGGCTGGGTTCACACTTGTGCGGTGAGAATTTCAGCTCTTTTATCTCTGCAGACAGAGAAGGGAAGTGTTCAGCAGATTAGCTCAGTTTTTGCTGCAAATTTGGAGACCTGGGGGAAGTTCTGAGTGAGAGGAGAGTGGGGGAGAAATGTATTGAGCTGAATGAGAGAAATTCCTGAAGAGAACTGAACACATCTGCGAATCAGCTGCGTACCCATAGAAGATAATGGGACTGAATTCGCACCTGAGCCGCACCGCAAGGCCTCCACAGCGCATACGGATTTCCGGCAATGCGCAGTGCGAATGCATCGCACATATGTGAACCAGCCTCATTGAAAACAATGTATTTAGAAATGTTCTGCGTTTTGGATGCGGTTAAAACCGCAACCAAGTCGCATAGGTGTGAACCCAGCCTTAAGGTTAGGTACATTCGACCGCAGGTTCAATAGACACAGATTCCTATTGTCACTGTCATGTCTAATCTTCTATCTATATTAGACTGTTGTCGCAACAAAACAAAAATAAAGCATTTTTTATTTCGGATTCTGCACGTTCATTTGCGTTTGTTAATGCGAAATCGAAAATCCCAGAAATTTGGACGAAAATGCATTCGGATGAAAACTAATGCACTATATCTAGCACCTACCGTTCCTATTCTATTTGCAGGTTTTTGTCGAACCTTAAAAATGTCATAGTTTCCTTAATTATTTTTTCATTTAGGTTAGAGATGGTAGTATAGTCTACAAGGCTGCAAAAGGATGTTGGATTACTTTGTCGAAAGTAAATGCAAAAAAAGAAAATATTTGCCAGAAATCATAAGATGGTCATAATGGCTCCCTAGCAGCTATAAAACTATTTTCTTTGGGCATTGAGTTGACAAGGCACATTATCCCCAGATTATGCTGAACCACAACATCTCTCCTTTGCTGTTTCAACCATTCACTGAATAATTACTCTTCCCACGCAAGTTTTGTTTTTCTGCATTTGAAGTCCGCTGTCAAACCTTTCATTCTCTACCCTCAACGATGCCGTAGCCTCAATGACAAGCTTATGGTGTTTAATCCATGCTGTGCCAATTCCTTCTTGGAGTGTAAATTAGAACCTTCTTGTGGGTACATGAAAGTGAAAAACTATTTTGTAACCCTCAATGGGATAAAAAACTACTATTCCTGACATTCGTGCCAGAAAGTTAAACTTCAGTCAGCAATAAAAAGAAAAATTGTAATTGCTGACCCCTCAGGCCCTGTACACACGATCAGACCGGTCCGATGAGACTGGTCCGACGGACCATTTTCATCGGACCACCGCTGAAGTGGTCTGATGTGCGTACACACCATCAGTCCAAAATCCGATCGGGTCAGAACGCGTTGACGTAGAACACCACGACGTGCTGAAAAAACTAACGTCAATGCTTCCAAGCATGCGTCGACTTGATTCTGAGCATGCACAGGTTTTTGGTCCGATGCTTTTGTGTACTAACCATCGTTTTGGTCCGACGGACAGGTGTCCATCAGACAGATTTTAAACTTTGGTCCGATGGACAACGGTCCAATAGGCCATACACACAATCAATTTGGTCTGTTGAAACTGGTCTTCAGGCCAGGTTCATCGGACCGGTTTGATCGTGTGTACGCGGCCTAAGGCCTCGTACACACGAGGGGATATGTCCGCTGAAAACGGTCCGATGGACCGTTTCAGCAGACATCTCCGCTCGTGTGTATGGGCTAGCGGACAGATTTCTCCACCCGACAGATTTCAAAGCATGAAAATGTGAAATCCTTCGCGCTAAAACAATCAATATGACAATAATAATGCTCAGATTGCAGCAAAAACTAATAGTGTTTACCATACACAAGTGAAGCATAAATATAAAAGTGAATTTGCGCAAAAAAACACATCAATCAATATAAAACATATGTGATAAATATGTAATAAGTAATAAGTGAAAAGTAGATAAATAAATTAAAATAGAAATAAAAGTCCATATGTGTTGGAAAAGTCCATATAGTGCAAACGTGCAGTGCACAAAAGTTGCTCTCAGTGAAGCTGTAAAGCTGACAATAAAGTGCTAGTGCTCCTCTGTGCATTCAGCCTCTCAGGCCTCTCACCTTGGTGGCATATATAGATATACATGCAGACTACGTTTGATCTTATGGGAGTGTGGATGACTGCATACTGTGTCACTGGTAGGGGTAGCCCGACTTAGAAAATAGGGCCTCCCTCTGAGTGATGGCAGACCACAATAAGGACTCCGAGAAAATGGCGGGGGAACGTCTTGGTAGGAGGTCCGGTGATGACGGGTTGTTTTACTTCCGGTCAATGATCGTATGTTTTGAACTTCGACAAAATGGCGAATAACGTCCGTCCAACGACCGTACGTACTTCCGGTCAATGATCGTATGCATTGAACTTCGACAAAATGGCGAATAACGTCCGTCCAACGATCGTACGTACTGCCGCTCAATGATCGTATGCATTGAACTTCGACAAAATGGCGAATGACGTCCACCTTACGATCGAACGCACTATACCCCGGCGGAGTGTAGAATGACGGAATATACACTTCCGTCTAACGTTCGAATCCACCGGACTTCGACAAGATGGCGAATCGACAATTTCCGTCGAACCCCGCAATTATGGCGGATTGGCATACATCCGCCAAGCGGCATATATATTGAATGCTGCCACACTAAATCAGGTTCCCCAGATGAAGGCAAGAGAGCCGTAACGCGTAGGGATTCAGACGTACACCTGGAAGTGACGTGAGATATATGGCAGATGCCGCCTTGTTTATTATTTGATGCCTGCTTTTATGCTTTACTGATGTAAGGAGATTACTTTGTTTTTCAATAAATATATATGTTGTGACATACTACACCATTGGAGGCCTATCTTTCTTTATGTTTCCCCGAGTAATACAGCGAAGGGGTACTACAAGACATAGAGATGACTGAATTGCTCCTGGTGTCGTCCACTATCATTGAATTTACCCAGAGGATTTGTTTGGAGGCTTTGTTTGATCTATTGAGAGGTGAGAGGCCTGTGAGGCTGTGTGTTTGGAGTGGCACGGGCTATTTTGACCCATTATCACGGCATCTATATATGCCACCAAGGTGAGAGGCCTGAGAGGCTGAATGCACAGAGGAGCACTAGCACTTTATTGTCAGCTTTACAGCTTCACTGAGAGCAACTTTTGTGCACTGCACGTTTGCACTATATGGACTTTTCCAACACATATGGACTTTTATTTCTATTTTAATTTATTTATCTACTTTTCACTTATTACTTATTACATATTTATCACATATGTTTTATATTGATTGATGTGTTTTTTTGCGCAAATTCACTTTTATATTTATTTTAGATTTCAAAGCATGCTTTGAAATCCATCCGGTGGGAATCTGTCCGCCCGACATGTCTGCTGGTTAGTACACTTACCAGCAGACATGTCGTCCCCCACCGCCGCCGCGCCGCCGCCGAATGGATTCGGCGCATGCGCGGAAGTGTTTTACTTCCTGGTGCGGTGACGTGGCGGTGACACGGCGGCGTCAACGTCACCGCCGCGTCACCGCCACGTCACCGCGCCCGCTGGCGGCGGGGAATTTGATCCGATGGTGTGTACACGCCATCGGATCAAACTCCCGATCGGACATATCCGATGGAAATGGTCCGCGGACCGTTTTCATCGGATATGTCCGATGGTGTGTACGCGGCCTAAGGGTTAAACACTCTTTGAAACAATTGGAAATATATTGGAAAGAGCAAAAATTGACTTTCTAGGCATCAATTATAAAATTGAACAAATAATTGTATTCACAATTCAATACATAATAGGAAACAGGAAAAATAAAAAACATATAATAATATAAAAAAGCTTTTTTATATTAATGTTATATGTTGTGTGACAGGAAGTCAGGTAAATCTGTGGGTGTTGTCCCAGATGGAAGATACTTTCCTGCCTTGTGTAGACAATACACCAATTACTATTGGGCATCGGCTGTAGAAATGGCCAGAGAGGTTTGGGGAGTTAGAAGCCTTTAGCTGTTCAAAATGAAGCAATTAAAGCCCACTATAAATAAAGCCTAAGGATAACGACTGATTGCTGGATCCTGAGGCTTTGGAAGTGAAGGAGCAGTCGCCAGACTCAATGCCAGACTTAATAGGTAGGTTCCTGTGTTGGGAAGGTAGACGCCCCAAGTGGCAAGGGTTTATTTTATGTTTTGTTTTGTTTATACTGTTTTGATGCTTGCACGTGTATCCCGCAAGATGGAAAAATAAACCATATCATTTGTTTTCAGTCATCCTCAAGTGCGTTTTTGTACAGTTCAGCATGTAGAGAACCCATAGAGGGGGTCACACACACCCGCTACCGAGTTAATCCCTCACAGTTGTTTCTATTTCCTGTTTATGGAAGTATGGATGAGCCCTGGGACTATAATAAAAAATAAAATAAAAAAATCTGAGTTTCAAAGTCAGAATTCTGCGATTAAAAGTCAGAATTCTGAGATAAAGTCTCTAAATATAGTAGTCTCTATTAGGAGGATTTTAGGAGCAATTAGCAGTAATGTAGTAGCACCCACAGACCATCATTCTGCAGAGGTACAAGTCGTCTGCTCTGTATATGGATCTGTAAATCTATCTTAGTTACAGCACACATTATGGGGAAGCAGGCAGTGCTGGGCTCTCTGGTTACTCTACTGTATTAATAGTTCATTGGTTTGCTGTCTTATCCTCCTTTTTTGTCATCTGCTCTAACATAAAGAAAACTAGTGTAGTGTTTGTGTGTTAGGGGGGGGGGGGGAGTGATGACACAGCTTCCATAGATAACAGAACACAATGGCCAGCACAGCTCTGCACCCCAACTTTTAGGAAACACTGCACTGTTGCCCCAACATGAGGGAATAGTGAATGGCTAGAAGTCAGCAGGACAATATGTGTCAATGGTTAGAACAGGGCTCAAGTCCTGCGGGAACGCGCGGGAAAGGAGTCCCTGCACTTTTTTCACAGCAGGAACTCAGTTCCCTTTGCAGGATTAGAGCAGCCGAGCCGCCCGAGCCAATCCTTCACTAAGAGGCGATGCCCAGCTCGAGTCTCTGTCAGGGGCATGCAAACCTTAGTAATCTTTTATGTTACTGGCCGCTTCCTGTATATGGATTCATCGGGTAGTTTGCGGGTATTCCGTCACTTCCTCGATGCCGCAATGTCTCCTGGGAGCTTTTGTCATTGTTCCCAGGAGACATTGCGGAGGTCTGTCGCAAGTTATCGCAGGATTTAGAATGAACTTGCTTCTTTCTAAATCCAGCGATAACTCATGGCAGACCTCGACAATGTCTCCTGGGAACAATGAAAACAGCTCCCAGGAGACCCTGCGGCATCGAGGAAGTGACGGAATACCCGCACACTACCTGATGAATCCATATACAGAAAGCGGCCAGTAACATAAAGGATTACTAAGGTACAGTGGATAGAAAAAAAAAAACATGCGGTTTAGTAATTATGCATATGAGCATATCATTTTACATTCTTTGGTGGGGGAGTGGATCTTGTGTGGGAGTTCCCACACTTTTTTCCCCAGGACTTGACCCCTGGGTTAGAACGGATTGATCATAGCAATTACATGTCTGGACTAATTGTTGCAGAGAGTGAACCTAATATCAAACATGAAAATCGATAGAGTTGTATAAATTGGGCAATAGCTTAGTGGTTAGAATAACAGACTTAAAGCGGAGCTCCACCCTAAAGTGAAGTTCCGCTCATCGGAACCCTCCCCCCCTCCGGTGTCACATTTGACACCTTTCAGGGGGAAGGGGGTGCAGATACCTGTCTAAAGACAGGTATTTTCACCCACTTCCGGCACAGTATTCTCGGGCAAAAGACTGGTTTTCCTTCACTTCCCGTCCCCCCCGTTGTGTGCTGGGAACACTCAGCTCCCAGCACACAGCGGTAGCCATACGGCGGGTGCAGCGCGACTCGCGCATGCGCCGTAGGTAGCCGGACAGTGAAGCCGGAGCGCTTCACTTCCTGGTTCCCTCACCGTGGATGGAGGGGGGAGCAGCAGAGAGACGAGCGGACGCCGCTGGACTCCAGGACAGGTAAGTGTCCTAATATTAAAAGTCAGCAGCTGCAGTATTTGTAGCTGCTGGCTTTTAATATTTTTTTTTTGATGGGCCATCCGCTTTAAGCTTGATAGTTTGTGGGTTTTTTTTTTTCCACAAAAGGTTTTTATTAAAGCAAATTCAAGGGTACAGTACAAACGTTTGTCAGGTTGCACATTTCCAGTACAAACATACAGAGGGTTTCATTGACAAACCCAAAACAGTACATGCAATTGACAAAATAATGGTGAATGAATCAATCAGAAGAAAAACAGTAATAACCTAAAAGAAACTTGGAAATCAGAACATGGAATATAGGCATAAGCGTATATCCGGCATATCAATTTTTCAGGGCAAGGCCGCCCCAGGAGTTGTCCCAGTTTAGGGTAAATCGCTTAACCTACCCATATCTGGCATTGAGTTGTAACCGTAAATGGTGGTAGACATATGTGCACATCCAGATGGTCAGATTGGTACAGCCAGTTGGACATGGGTCCACTGTCAATGTGGGAACAGGTTCCAGGGTTGGGGGCGTGTACTAGAAAAGAAAGGGACAGGGAGAGGGAAGAAGGAGGGGGTGAGAAAGAGGAGGGGTGTGGTCAAGAAGGGGGAAAGGAGGGGGGAGAAGGAGGAAGACAGGAATGGGGTGGGGGGGGGGCACTCCTCCGTCGCATCATTCCCGAACGCATCAGTTTGGGGTGAAGGTATACAGTGACAGGTGATCCCACAGAGCCGCCAGGCGAATCGCGCCTTAGGTAGGGAAATGGGATTTGTAGCTGTCTGAGGTGGTAAAATGGGTCCAGCAGGCCCAGGTTTGTGTGAAAAGTTGTAGCCGTTCCTGTGAGATAGAGATCAATTCCTCCAATTCCGCTATCTTTGCTACTCTAGACAACCATTCCCTAATGGTGGGTGTGGCCGACGAGCGCCAGTGTGTTGGTATGCAGAGTCTAGCCGCGTTGACCATATGCATGGCTAATGATTTGTGGTATTCGTGTTTGGAGAGGGTTGTGTGGTGGAGGAGGAACTGTGCAGGGTTGTAGTCTAGTTCGTATGTGGTAACGTTTTTAATGGTGGAGTGCACCTCAGCCCAGAAAGTCTGGATGGACCTACACTCCCACCAGATGTGAATCATCGATCCCACAGCGTCATTGCATCTCCAGCAGACGTTCGGGATAGTAGGCGAGAATTTATGCAATCGTGAAGGGGTCCTGTACCATTTGGTCAGGATTTTGTAACCATTTTCTTGGATCGCAACATTCATTGACCCTTTGTGCGCCAGTGTATAAATATTTCCCCAATCTTCTTCATCAAGAGAGATATTCAGGTCTCTCTCCCAGGACTCGCACAACTGCCTGGTCGCCGGGGGAAGGGAATCCTCCTGAAGGAGAGCGTAGAGGAAAGATATGAGATGTCTTTGCGGCGGGAGGCGCGAGCACAAGGCTTCGAACGGGGTAGGCCGCCTAGACCACGTCGTGGAGAGGGTTTTAGATGCAAGGTAGTGTCTCAGTTGTCTGTAAGACCAGAAGGGAAAAGACTGAGTGCGCGAATCGGCTACCAATAGTTTGTGGGTTTTAATCCAGGAGAGAGATTTAATCTCAGAATTCTGACTTTGAAACTCCAGGGCTCTTCCATTTTCAAGTTATATATACAGGTCATTCTAAAAAAAATTGCATATTGTGATAAAGTACATTATTTTCTGTAATGTACTGATAAACATTAGACTTTCATATATTTTAGATTCATTACACACAACTGAAGTAGTTCAAGCCTTTTATTGTTTTAATATTAATGATTTTGGCATACAGCTCATGAAAACCCCAAATTCCTATCTCAAAAAATTAGCATATCATGAAAAGGTTCTCTAAACGAGCTCTTAACCTAATCATCTGAATCAACTAATTAACTAAACACCTGCAAAAGATTCCTGAGGCTTTTAAAAACTTCCAGCCTGCTTCATTACTCCAAACCGCAATCATGGGTAAGACTGCCGACCTGACTGCTGTCCAGAAGGCCATCATTGACACCCTCAAGCAAGAGGGTAAGACACAGAAAAAAAAATTCTGAACGAATAGGCTGTTCCCAGAGTGCTGTATCAAGGCACCTCAGTGGGAAGTCTGTGGGAAGGAAAAAGTGTGGCAGAAAATGCTGCACAACGAGAAGAGGTGACCAGACCCTGAGGAAGATTGTGGAGAAGGACCGAATACAGACCTTGGGAAACATCCAGAGCCACCGTGTACAGGTGTGTACAGGAAATGGGCTACAGGTGCCGCCTTCCCCAGGTCAAGCCACTTTTGAACCAGAAACAGCGGCAGAAGCGCCTGACCTGGGCTACAGAGAAGCAACACTGGACTGTTGCTCAGTGGTCCAAAGTACTTTTTTCGGATGAAAGCAAATTTTGCATGTCATTCGGTAATCAAGGTGCCAGAGTCTGGAGGAAGACTGGGGAGAGGGAAATGCCAAAATGCCTGAAGTCCAGTGTCAAGTACCCACAGTCAGTGATGGTCTGGGGTGCCATGTCAGCTGCTGGTGTTGGTCCACTGTGTTTTATCAAGGGCAGGGTGAATGCAGCTAGCTATCAGGAGATTTTGGAGCACTTCATGCTTCCATCTACTGAAAATCTTTATGGAGATGAAGATTTCATTTTTCAGCACGACCTGGCACCTGCTCACAGTGCCAAAACCACTGGTAAATGGTTTACTGACCATGGTATTACTGTGCTCAATTGGCCTGCCAACTCTCCTGACCTGAACCCCATAGAGAATCTGTGGGATATTGGGAAGGGAAAGTTGAGAGACGCAAGACCCAACACTCTGGATGAGCTTAAAGTGGATGTAAAACCAAAAAAAATTATTATTTTTTTGATGTCACAATGTAGAGTATAAGATTTCCTATCATTTGTGCCCAGTCTTGCCACACAGAGTTAATCCAGCGCTGAGTAATCCTCTTTTATGTGCAGTGAAAACGAACAGCCTTCCAGATAAAACCCTGCCTAAATCAAAAAGTCCGGAATCTCTCTTCTTGCTTTGAGTGACCGGTTATTTACAAATATAGCTAGGACATGTTTATCATATGTTATGTTTTGTTTATCATAACATGAGGTGATATAACATCATAACACATCCTAGTAATATACAATGAACTTTGGATCACCTCTTGTTATGATAAACATTTCCACGCTATATTTGTAAATAACCTGTTACTGAAAGCAATAACAGAGAAACGGACTTAACCTAATTTGGCAGGTTTTTATCTGAAGTCCGGTTAATTTGCACTGGACTTTAAAAGAGGATTACTCAGTGCTGGATTAACTCTGTGTGGCAAGACTGGGCACAGGTGATAGGAAATCTTATACTCTACATTGTGACATCAAAAAAAACATTTTTTTTGGGGGGTTTACATCCACTTTAAGGCCGCTACCGAAGCATCCTGGGCCTCCATAACACCTCAGCAGTGCCACAGGCTGATTGCCTCCATGCCACGCCGCATTAAAGCAGTCCTTTCTGCAAAAGGATTCCCGACCAAGTATTGAGTGCATAACTGAACATAATTATTTGAAGGTTGACTTTTTTTTTTATTAAAAACACTTTTCTTTCATTGGTCGGATGACATATGCTAATTTTTTTAGATAGGAATTTTGGGTTTTCATGAGCTGTATGCCAAAATCATCAATATTAAAACAATAAAAGGCTTGAACTACTTCAGTTGTGTGTAATGAATCTAAAATATATGAAAGTCTAATGTTTATCAGTACATTAGAGAAAATAATGTACTTTATCACAATATGCTATTTTTTTGAGAATCACCTGTATACATATTTTTTATACATTGCTTTTAGATTAAATAGGGATGTCCCAATACCAATACTAGTAAATAAATATATTAAAAATATATATGTCTTAAAAAAAAAAACAAGCTCTGAGCTGAATTCAAACCCAAAACTTATAACCACACAAGTCTGTTACTCTAACCACTAAGCTATTGCCGAATTCATACAACTCTATTGGTTTTAATGGTTGATATTAGGTTCATTCTCTGCAACAATTAGTCCAGACATGTAATTGCTATGATCAATCCGTTCTGACCATAGACACACATTGTCCTGCTGACTTCTAGCCATTCACACTTCCCTCATGTTGGGGCAACATTGCAATGTTTCCTAAAAGTTGGGGTGCAGAGCTGTGCTGGCCATTTGTGTTCTGTTATCTATGGAAGCTGTGTCATCTGAGCGGTCATGGGCAGTAAAGTGGAGCGGCTTTGTGGAACCAACCATTTGATGGTAAGGTAAGTATTTTTGCTTATTTCTTTCCCCATAGACTGAACAAGCAATTTAGTGCTGGAACCACCGGCAGCCACCGATGCTGGCAGGGGGGTTGATGTGCCACAGTGGTGGTATTTGCCACTTTAGTTAAAGAGGGGCTCCAGTCTCCTGTGTAAAAATTAAAAGTCAGACGCTACGAAAACTGTAGATGCTTACTTTTAAAAAACAGCCATTTACCTGTCTTACGTTTCAGCAGTGGCTCACCCCAGCTATTTTCATCTGTCCCTGGCACCGGCATGGTAGCTGTGGGCACCTGGTTATGACAGATTGCAGCTTCCCAGCCAGGTGCCACTGCACTGCATATTGTGAATGGTCCTGTAGTCTTCTGGAACCTATCATGTGCCCCAGAAGACTGCGGGAAGAGAGGGGAGAGGAGAACTTCTGCTTAACTGCACACTCCCCCCCCACTCCACAACAAGTGCCATTTATTTACCTGGAGTGGGGCAGGAGGCATTAAAGCAGAACTTCCCCTTTTGGGTGAAGCTCTGCTTTAAGTTGTTCCCTTTTCAGACCTTCTGTTAGCACAGACACAAAGTAAGAAACAGCTTAGTGGATCACAGCAGTCACATATAAGCAAAGAGCAGAGGCAGACAGAGGTGTATTTAGGTTTTGTGCTGCCCTAGGCCTGACTAAACTTGTGCACCCCCTAATTTAAATATGACCCACCCCTTCCTGTCATGGCCACATCCTGTGTTGTTTAAGACGCCGCCCTGAAATTTTCGAGTGAGGACACTAGTTCTGAGGGCCTGGGGCGGGGGGCGCATTGGATTCCCTTAATTTACTTAGATTTCCTCTCACTTCCTGGTTGCCCATAGAGCAGGAAGTGAAGGGAAATCTTCGCAATGGGACAGGGATGGTAAAAAATAAACTGACAGGGGCTATAACCCTCCCTTATCCAGAATGAAAAAAAAAGTGTTGCCTATAGTAGATGGTGCAGCAGAAACATATAGCACAGTGAGGAAGGTTTGTGGTCCAGGATGATAAAACAGTCAAAATTGGAAGCGCCCCCCCCCCCCCCCCCCACACAGTTGCAGAATGCCGGCCGCCCGCATACCAGAAGCAGCGCGGCAGCTTTATGGAGGCGCTTGACTAATTTTCCTAACAGTGTAGCGTAAGCCGGCAGGGACTCTTTTCGTGCTGCCCCCCTGCAAAGTGCTGCCCTAGGCCTGGGCCTTGTTGGCCTAGGCCAGGATACAGCTCTGGAGGCAGAGCAAGGCTTAACACACTAATTCTCGCAGCTAGCTACGTTCTTCATCGACACTCAAGCAGAGTAATCCTCCGCTAAGAGTCTTGCTCTTTTGGTTCTCTTTCGAGGTATTTTTCATGTGTAATATATATATACATACAGTAAATATATTTACCAAGAAAAATGGTAACGTGTTCAATACTTTTTTTACCCGCTGTATATCCTTTGTTGCTATTAAGGAATTTATTGTACTTATTTCCCTTTAATCACTCAATTTTATAAAGCCACCAGATTGTCATCTAGTCTTTTTCAACGTGGGCCTTCAAAATGAATACATATCTTTTGAAAGAGAATATAGATCGATAAGATAAATGTAGAAAGCTGATAGGACAGTGTGCCCTGTTTATGGTTTACTGTGAGCATAACAAAGTGTTATCTGAACCGTTTGCTGATTAGGGAATGGAAAAAGTGCATGCTTCAAACATTAGAAACATTAGGACACTCACGAGTATTGTACAGTATATATACATTCCATTAAGCTTAGCCAATTAGTAAGGTCATATTAAGATATACTTCTACTGTAAAGAGACTCCATATAGGGCAGTGATGGCGAACTTTGGCACTCCAGAGGTTTTGGATCTACATTTCCCATGATGCTCTTGCACTCTGCAGTGTAGTTGAGTAGCATGGGAAATGTAGTTCCAAAACATCTGGGGTGCCAAGGTTCAACATCACTGATATAGGGCAAAGTGATAGAGTCTCTTAAATGCCCACCTTTGAATCGCATATCTTCCTTTTGTTCCTTCAAACTTTGTTGCTCCACAGATTTAACCCTGAGGAAGCAAAGATCTGGAGTTGAATTTTTGGTCCTCTTCCCCAGGCCAATTTAAACTCGCCTGAGACAGACAGCCAGTGCTCTTGGCTTGGGAAGCTCAGACAACTTCTGTCTAAAAGAGCAAAAGGTTGGTAAAAGCTATTAAGCTGTAAATGTGGAAGCTGACAAGTATAGTTAGTGCAGAGATGCAGCTAGGTTTTTGTTCCTATTTGTTTTTCTGGAACCCTGTACAGCAGTTTGTCACTACCTCACTGGATTTGGTATCTCCCTGTGCTTGAAAGAATACTCATCCCAGGGAGCTTTGTACCCACTACCTGTCCCCAGGTTACAAATGGTGGAGAATGCGGGCACAGTGGTCACCTGCTAAAATTAATGTTGTTGGGGACAAGCCCTCAGTTATCCATGTGGGTCGATTTCTTTCCAAGATGACGGCAGATGATGATCCAGAGGCCTTTCTGCTAACGTTTGTGTGCACCGCTGAGAGGGAACGTTGGCCTAAAACCCAGTGGGCAGGACTGGTCACCCCCTTGCTTTCTGGAGAATCGCAGAAGACCTACTATTATCTGGAGTCGACAGAAGCAGGAGACTATAAATAGGTCAAGCAGGAAATCTTGGCACGACTAGGTGTCACCTTGGCAGTTGAGAAAAGCGTGTCCACAGCTGGTTCTTCCAAGACGAGTGGCCCTCAAGATCGCAGATGTTCAACCTCATCCACCTGTCTGGGCCAGAAACAGTGGAGTGTGTGGTCATGGGCCCATTCCTGAGGTCACTATCAGTTCCCTGCTGAAATGGGTGAGTCAAGGAGACCCCAAGTAGGCAAACAACTTGGTGGAGCTTGTGGAGAGATACTTTGCTGCAGAGAGCCTGGTCACCACCCCTACACCTGCACAGACTTTCCACCCAAAGCCACGGTCTCCCCAGGCAACCGGTATGACTGTTCCAGGGGAAGTGGGTGGTAAGCATGGCAATGAGATAGGGGGGAGGATTTTTGGTGCCAGGGCTGAAGTTTGGCGTCCCAAACAAGGGAAGCCACTGCCTGTCAGCAAATCAAATTAGGGCAACATCAGGTGTTTCTGTTGCCAGGAACTGGGACGTTTTGCAGAAAACTGTCCATTGACAGATGAACCTATGCAGTGTGATGTATCTTATAGAAGGCAGTCTATGTGTGCCAGTGGCGGCCCGCCCATATGGGCGCACGGGCGCCGCCCCCCCTCCCGCAGTCACAAAAAAAAAAAAGAATTAAAAAAAAAAAAAACGGGCCCTTTAAGAACTTTTATTCGGCTAAAATGTCATTTTGACATTTTAGCCGAAGTTCTGGCGGCTGTCTATAGAGGGCGCTGCAGCGCCACCCCCTCTCGCAAGTAACACACGTTCAATGCTATGCATTGGACGTGTGTTACTGTTGCCAGCTGCCTGGTCTATTCGTATAACCGGACATGGGACGCCGGTTACCCGAATAGCGACAGCTGGTTGGCTGAGGGGAACTGCCTATCAAAGCCAGTGGCTCTGATAGGCTTTTCCAGTCCCGCCCTCCGGCTCTCGGAAGTCTATGCTCGGAGCGCAGACAATCTGCGGTCCTTGCATTAGACTGACAGCCGTTTCAGCCAATCAGGTTCCCGTATTCTGGTTTTCAGGAACCTGATTGGCTGAAGCTTCTCCAGGGCGGCAGAAGACATCGAGGGAGGACATGGAAGCGTCAGGTAAGTGATTTTTTTACAGGGAAAGGGGCAGCATGGGGCACAGTGGCAGCATGGGGCACAGTGGCAGCATGGGGCACAGTGGCAGCATGGGGCACAGTAGAAGCATGGGGCACAGTGGCATCATGGGGCACAGAGGCAACAATGAGCACAGGCCGGGCACAGTGGTGACAATTGATGGCACAGTGACTGAATATGATGGCATGGCAGAGAGGTGACAATTGATGGCACAGTGACTGCATTTGATGGCATGGCAGAGAGGTGACAATTGATGGCACAGTGACTGCGTTTGATGGCATGGCACAGTGGTGACAATTGATGGCACAGTGGTGGCGTTTGATGGCATGGCACAGTGGTGACAATTGATTGCACAGTGACTGCATTTGATGGCATGGCACAGTGGTGACAATTGATGGGCACAGTAGCTGCTTTTGATGGCATGGCACATTGGTGACAATTGATGGCACAGTGGTGGCGTTTGATGGCATGGCACAATTAGTGACACAAGTGGTGACAATTGATGGCACAGTGACTGCAAATGATGGCATAGCACATTGGTGACAATTGATGGCACAGTGACTGCATATGATGGCATGGCACATTGGTGACAATTGATGGGCACAGTAGCTGCATTTGATGGCATGGCACAGTGGTGACAATTGATGGCACAGTGGCTGCATTTGATGGCATGGCACAGTGGTGACAATTGATGGCACAGTGGCTGCATTTGATGGCATGGCACAGTGGTGACAATTGATGGCACAGTGGCTGCATTTGGTGGCATGGCACAGTGGCTACATTTGGTGGCATGGCACAGTGGCTGCATGTGATGGGCACAGTGAGGCTGCAATATTTTTTTTTTCGTTTGCGCCCCCCCAAAAATTTTGAGCACCAGCCGCCACTGATGTGTGCTGCTGTTTCATGCTCTGCAGCGCCAGGTGTAGGAAAACATATATGCCAAGAGACTGTTAATGATAAGCCTATTATGGCATTGCTGGATTCTGGAAGTCTAGTGACTTTAATAAAAGCTGAGATGGTTGAAACTGAATTTTCATGCAAAAAAGGTTGCTGTGTTCAGTGTACATATCAGTGGACATAGGGATACCCGGGAGTATCCTACAGCCACTGTTAACTTTAAAACTGACTTGGGTATAGTGACCCATCCGGTCGGACTTGTGCCCCATTTGGTGCATGAATCTATCATTGGTAGGGACTTCCCTAAGTTTGGGGAACTCTGGGATCGTCCCAACTCATTCACAGTAACTGACTGAGTAGCAGAGCCAGACCCAGGGCCGCCATCAGGGGGGTACAGTCAGTACACTTGTAAGGGTCCCGGAGGTCCCCAGGGCCCTGGATGGCAACCCCCCTTTTTTTTTATAATCCCGCGGACTCTATGTTGCCCTGGCAGCCTGCGGTTTCAAGGCATTTTCCTGTTCTGCCTAACAACATGACAGAGATCTTCTTCTGCTCCCAGTGATCGGGAACAGTGATCTCTGTCATGTCCTAGGTAGCCAATCCCCCCTACAATTAGAAAAAACTGAGGGAACACACTTAACCTCTTGCTCGCCCCCTAGTGTTTAACCCCTTCCCTGCCAGTGACATTTATACAGATTATTTATTCTGATCACTTTATAAATGTCAATGATCCCAAAATAGTGTCAAAAGTGTTTGATCTGTCTGCCGCAATGTCGCAGTCACAATAAGAATCACAGATCGCCGCCATTACTAGTAAAAAAAAATTATAATAAAAATGCCATAAATCTATCCCCTATTTTGTAGACGCTATAACTTTTGCGCAAACCAATCAGTATACACTTGTGCGATATTTTTTATTTTTTTACCAAAAATATGTAGAAGAATACATATCGGCCTAAACTGTGGAAGAATTTTTTATTGTTTTTGAGGATATCTATTATAGCAAAAAGTAAAAAAATATTAATTTTTTTTCAAAATTGTCGCTCTTTTTGTGTTTATAGTGCAAAAAATAAAAACCGCAGAGGTGACCAAATGCCACCAAAAGAAAGCTCTATTTGTGGGGAAAAAAGGACGTCAATTTTGTTTAGGTACAACGTCGCGTTGTCAGCTAAAGCAACGCAGTGCCGTATCACAAAAAATGCTCTGGTCAGGAAGGGGGTAAAAGGGGGTAAATTCTTCCGGGGCTGAAGTGGTTAAACAGTCTTGCAGGATTTATTGTCATTTTTCTATGTGATCGCTGTGATCTATTTTGTTCTATCTGTGGTCTTATAGCAGCACCATGCATTTTTAGAGCCGGTTCACACTGGGGCGACTTGGGATCCGACTTCAAGACGCCCCAAGTTGCCCCAAGTCGCGCGGTCGAGAAAATGAATGGAAGTGAATGGGAGCCGTCTTATTGTACACTACTGAAGTCGCTCCGACTTCAGAAAAGATTCCTGTACTACTTCAATTTGACTTGTAGGCGACCTGTACCCATTGATTTCAATGAAGGTTGCCTCCGAGTCAGATCCCCGTTCACAGTGAGGCAACTTTTCAGGAAGTCGTCCCAGTGTGAACCTGTTCTAAGGCAAGCTCCTACCCCCCACAGGGGAAAACCCTGTCCCAATGCACCCCCCCCATGTTGAGGGCATGCCGCCTGGTACGGCTCAGGAGCGGGGGGGGGGGGTGCTCACCGGTCCCCACCCTCTTTCCTGACCGGCCGGTCTGCGTGCTCGGATAAGGGTCTGGTATGGATTTGGGGGTATCCCCACACCCTTTTTCGGCATTGGGGGTTCCCCTTTACATCCATACCAGAACTAAGGGCCTGGTATGCTCCTAGAGGGGGAACCCATGCCGTTTTTTTATTTTAAATTTGGCATTGAGTACCCCTTCCTGGAGGCGACTTCAAGTAGCGTTGTGGGTCGCGTTGTGATTCATACTCAATTCATGTTCAAGTTGCCTTCCAAAGTTGTGCTGGAAGTTGTGTTGCCCCTGTGTGAATCGGCTCTTAGTCTGTTGTTAGTATGATGGTCACTAGTAAAGAGATTGTCGACCCTTCTGGTGGTAGATGTTTATGTAAGAGAAGCGATAACTAGGGAAGTGTACAGGAAGTTTAGAATACTTTAGATTAGGGCTGTTACTGATCAAAATGTTTGTGTTCGATTAATCGTATTTTCTTTTAATCGATTAATCGACTAATTTCGATTAATTATAACGCACATACAGATCCAACTACTTTTAGCTGATCTCCTTGCAGGCTGATTCCCAGTGCAGCTACCAACCACTGGAGAAATGGATAGCAGGATACAAAAAACACACCAAGGCAGTGCTCGATGGGAATAGCATTAAAACCTTTATAGTCTTCAAGTAGGTAACCAAATAAATATTGCACTGGAGATAAAATCGATGTAGCTACATAAACTGTAAAAATGGTGCGAGTAATACCAAATGGTAGCAAAAGCAGTCATAAAAACATGTAGCTAAGTATGATACTGGTATAAAAATGTGTACAACGATACCACTGCTGAATCCAGAAGAGGAGAGGTTAACATCAGTCCGTCGGCATGTAGATGTCCCATGAAGGGAACTATCACAACTCCCAGTGGATGGCTGTAGAATCCCAGGTTGATAGAGGGGAGTGTAACAGCCCTTGCGTGTGGCAGATAGTAAGGTCCCGCCGGCATTCAGATATGAGGGCACAGCAAAGGAGCCCTTCAGATGGACACGGTAAGCCCCGCCGGTGTCCGTGACATTACCGGATCTCCGACGGAACTCCCTGAAGGCCCAGAAGCCGGCGGAGAGCTGAGTACAAATCAAAAGAATTTTAATCAATCAAAAAGATTTTGATCGATCAAAAAAATTAAAGATTAATCGATTAATTAAAAGTTAATTTGCACAGCCCTACTTTGGATACAACAATCTTAGTAAGTGTATGTGGAAGATAAGAGGAATTAAGTCATTTTCTAGATTTGCACTATACAACATCTAATCATCAAGCTTCTTGTGAGATCCAATATTAATTCCCAAATGGAGTTGCAAGATTCCAATTGTGAGGCCGTGTACACACGGCAGAGAACCTCGACGGGCAGAACACATCGTTCCGCCCGTCGAGGTTCCCTGCCGGCCGTCGAAATCGGCGACCCGCCCATCGGGAATGGCAACCAGCCATTCTTCCAGGCGGGCCGTCGAGCAAATAGAGAGCGTGCTCTCTATTTCTGCTCGACGGGCTTCCCGACGGGAAGCTCGCCGAGACCGTACACACGGCCGAGGTCCTCGCTGGAATGTGCATTCCAGCGAGGTTCTCGCTGGTTTTCAGCGAGAACCTCGGCCGTGTGTACGCCGCCTCAGTCATTATCGAATCCCAAATTAAGTTAACAAACATGCATTTTGAAAGGCGTGAAATAAATGTAGTAACTTACAGCTGAGGCTGCCATTAGCAGGAGCATCATAGCCAGCTGGTGCGGGCCGATACATACACACACCTGCTGCTTTCAGCTGACTAAGTGGTAAAACCCACCATTCCCTGTACACAAGAGCCCACAAGGCATTAGAGGTCATTTTAATTTTTTTTTACAGCTTACATGTTTTTTTTTTTTTAGGTGTTTGCCTGGCCATTTTAAAAATGAAAAAGATGTCCCCCACAGAATCTTTGCTTCTGCCACCGGCTTCCAATCTTCTTCTAGGTTGAATGATGGCCAGTGTCATTGATACCACTTCCTGTGAGTCATAGACACACCACGGGGGTCACAATTGTATGGGCCGACATTATAACATCAACACCTGGGAGAAAACATGTATTAGACCCCTTTCACACTGGAGCGGTTTGCAGGCGCTGTTGCGATAAAAATAGCACCTGCAAACCAACCCTAAACAGCCACTGCTGTGTCTCCAGTGTGCATGGTAGAAAAAGTCCTGCTAGCCACATGTTTGGAGCGGTCAAGGAGGGTCTGTATACTGCTCCTCCACCGCTCCTGCCCATTAAAATCAATGGGACAGCGCGCCTATACCGCCGGCAATGCGCCTCTGCAGAGGCGCTTTGCGGTGGTTTTCAACCCTTTATCGTCCGCTAGCGGGGGGTAAAACTGCCCCGCTAGCGAGCGAATAGCGCTGCGAAAATTGACGGTAAAGCGCTGCTAAAAATAGCTTTACTGCCGACGCACCTCCCGCCCAAGTGTGAAAGGGGCCTTAAAGGTATGTAAGACCCCTTTCACACTGGAGCAGTTTGCAGGCGCTATTGCGCTAAAAACAGTGCCTGCAAACCGACCCTCAACAGCCGCTGCTGTGTCCCCAGTGTAAAAGCCCCGAGGGCTTTCACACTGGAGCGGTGCGCTAACAGGATAGTAAAAAAAGTCCTGCTAGCCACACCTTTGGAGCCGTGAAGAAGCGGTGTGTATACCGCTCCTGCCCATTGAAATCAATGGGACACCGCGGCTTTACTGCCGGCAATGCGCCTCTGCAGAGGCTTTTCGCAGTGATTTTTAACCCTTTCCTCGGGCACTAGTGGGGGTAAAAATGCCCCGCTAGCGGATGAAGAATGGCGCTGCAAAATTGGCAGTAATGCGCTGCTAAAAATAGCGGCACTTTACCCCCGCCCCAGTGTGAAAGGGGCCTAAGGGTAAGGTGGTGTTGTATGTCCCATCCTCCATGTTCCCCATTAACTCATCAGGCGCCAAGTCTGTGTCACACTGGAGGTCTACCCTGGGGTGGGTTCTTTTGGCTACACCAGGCAATGACCAGGGTCACTCATTCCAGAACAAGGGTTAACATCTTGCCACGATTATGTGAAACTCAAATATTAGGGCAGTCCCCCGACTCAGTGACGATCCACTTGTATCTAGTGTTGTATAACGAGTTCTTCTGAAGATACTGTCCCTTTTCCTACACACTTGAATGGGTGTATGTGTTGCATTAGGAGGAGCCGGCAGAACCTCTGCCCACTCTATCAGTCAGCGTACCTATGTTGCCTCACTCCCAGAAACAGAATGGGGTCCCGCTGACCTCATCAATGCTCAACTTAGCTCTTGCCTCTCCGTACCTAGTGAACAGGTCATGGATCTCCGTAACGCTAGTCACCTCCTGGAGACCAATGTAGAGGGAATTTGAAGTGTACGTCAAGCCATAACATTTTACAGTGGAACCTCGGATTACGAGCATAATCCATTCCAGGAGAATGCTCGTAATCCAAAGTACTTGCATATCAAAGCAAGTTTCCCCATTGAAGTCAATAGAAATGAAAATAATTTGTTCCTCATTGACTTCAATGGGATGCAATACCTCATGCGGCCAGAGGCAGGGTCGCCGGAGAGCCCCGGAAACGGCCGAAAAGGCCCGAGGGCACTTCGGCTGACCTCAGCAAACCTTGGAAAGACTTTCTACCAGAGATTTTGCAAAGGTCAGCCGTTCTGTCCTCTGGCTTTTACGTGCATTTCCGAGCAGCGCCAATCGGCTGCGATCTGCGACGTTTGGTTCTGCTCGGCTCCGGCGCCCCCCACCTCAGGCTAAAGGCAGTACTGCACACTGCTTTGGCCTGAATCATGCTCGTTTTGCGAGACAACATTCGTAAACCAAGTCACGATTTTTTCAAATACAGTGCTCGTATTCCGAAACGCACGTTAACCGCGTTACTCGCAATCCGAGGCTCCACTGTAATTTTGTATAGAGTAAGGAATGGTTAAAGCCCTGTCATTTCATTCCACTTTCTGTTATAGAGAGACAATAGAAAGCAAGAGAACATCGCTCCAAAGCCGGGGAAAGGGGGGGGGATAATGTCCTCATTGGAAGATGTACCCCCAATTCCTGTGCTGGTGACAACTTTAAAACTTTGCATCTTTCTGCACTTTCTGTTCCAATGACTGTGGCCACCAGGACAAACAGAGAGAATAAATCACAGGGGCACAGAGGTTCTAATTCTTCCCTATCCAAAAATAAAAAATAAATTCATGTATGTGATATTTGCTAGTAATTTTTATGATTTTTGTAAGTGAGTCAAATGTTGGCGTTTGTGGGATATCAACCTGGTAATGATGCACCTCTTTTATCTTGAAATAAGCTACATCTCAAAGATTGTCTAAAATATTTATAATGCATGTGTGATCAGGAACATGCATACAGAAATTGGTTTTCCCATCAAGGGAGGCTGGAAATTCCTCAGTCTCACCAATGACCTCCTCTGTTTTCTTGAAATTGATGCCATCTAGTGGAGAGATTAAGCACTGTGTCCTTAACAAAATCCCGTAGTTGTAAAGGCTTTCCTTTTTACAACATTCTATGGAAACATTAGGGTTGATTTACTAAAGGCAAATAGACTGTGCACTTTGCAAAAAGGCAGTTGCTCCAGAGATTAAAGCGGTTGTATAGTTATTTTTTTTAACTTTAACCTACAGGTAAGCCTATAATAAGGCTTACCTGTAGGTAAAAAAAATATCTCCTAAACCTGTACGGTATAGGAGATATTTCCCTCGCAATAAGCAACTGAATGCAACGGCGCATGCGCACAGGGGATTTTTGGCTTAAGGCTCGGCAGCCGTCGGACCTTGCCGGAAAGAAGTCTCCCGTACGCATGCACAGGAGTGACGACATCGCAGCTCCAGGCACTCAGAGCGCTGGAGCCGCGATACCCGGAAGACACGCTGAGGCATGATGTCATCTCCCTTAGCGTGGACCAGGTAATTTATTGATGCCTCGTTCTAAGGTAAGTATGTCATAATGAGCTAGTATGCGGTGCATATTGACCTCAACCCAATAGAACACCTTTGGGATTTATTAGAGTGGAGACTGTGAGCCGGGCCTTCTCATCCAACATTAGTGCCTAACTTCACAAATGCACTTCTGGAAGAATTGTCAAACATTCCCCTAAAACTGGCGGTCCCCCAGCTGTTGCGAAACTACAAGTCCCATCATGCCTTTGCCTGTGAGAGTCATGCTTGTAAAGCCCCATACACACTATCAGTTTTCCTGAAGGTTTTCCTCTTCAGGTTTACCAAAACCATGTAGTGCAAGTGCCTGCCTGATTGCATACGAATTGAAACTCTTTGGCCTCGTACACACGAGCGGACAGATTTGTTCAAATCTGTCCGTCCGACAGATTTGAACAAATCTGTCTGCTGGGATTTTGGTTTGCTCGCGTGTACACACGAGCAAACCAAAATCCCCGCCAGCAGACGGCGCGCTGACGTGTCGGTGACGTGGCGGTGACGTTGACGCTGCCACGTCACCGCACCAGGAAGTAAAACACTTCCGCGCATGCGCCGAATCCATTCGGCGGCGGTGCGGCGGCGGTGCGGGATGACATGTCTGCTGGTAAGTGTACTAACCAGCAGACATGTCGGGCGGACAGATTCCCACCCGATAGATTTCAAAGCATGCTTTGAAATCTGTCGGGTGGACAAATCTGTCCGCTAGCCCATACACACGATCGGAGATGTCTGCTGAAACGGTCCATCGGACCGTTTTCAGCAGACAAATTCGATCGTGTGTACGCGGCCTTAGGCAGACAGATTCGATCGTGTGTACGGCCGAGCCGACGGATTTGGCCACCCGACAGATTTCAAAGCATGCTTTGAAATCTATCGGGTGGGAATCCGTCCGCCCGACATGTCTGCTGGTTAGTACACTTACCAGCAGACATGTCGTCCCGCACCGCGCCGCCGCACCGCCGCCGAATGGATTCGGCGCATGCGCGGAAGTGTTTTACTTCCTGGTGCGGTGACGTGGCGGCGTCAACGTCACCGCCACGTCACCGACACGTCAGCGCGCTCTCTGCTGGCGGGGATTTTGGTTTGCTCGTGTGTACACGCGAGCAAACCAAAATCCCAGCAGACAGATTTGTTCAAATCTGTCGGACGGACAGATTTGAACAAATCTGTCTGCTCGTGTGTACGAGGCCTTAAGGTTTGACCTCATATTAGATGGTTTTGGTAAACCTGAAGAGAAAACCCTGCAGGGAAACTGATAGTGTGCATGGGGCTTAACTGTTGGCCTTGCAATGCCTCATGGGACTTCTAGTTTTGCAACAGCTGGAGGGCCACAAGTTTGAGATCCCTGCCATAGACTCACTCCTAAACATTGTGGAAAGCCTTCCCAAAAGAGTTAAAGCTGGTATAGGAAAGGATGGGCCAACTTAATATTGAACCCTACGGACTAAGACTGGCATGTCATTAAAGTTCATGTGTAAAGGCAGGCGCCCCAATACTTTTGGTATTATAGTATAAGTATATATATATGTGCGTGTGTACCGCCCTGGGGTTTAGTCAGGGGGAGCTCATCACCAAATTCCTTGTCAGGGGTAGCTACCATAGTTAATTTGCTAGAGTTCCTATGATTTCTCTCTAAGTATGACTTGGTTGTACTTTTCTCTTCTACCACTAGATGGCCAGGAACTTGGCGGTATTAGATATGAAAAGGGCAACGCAAGGTCAGGTTATGGGTATATGGGGTATCTTAGAAAATGGGCAGGGTTTTCTTGAATCCCTTAGCTTGCTATATATAAAGGTGGAGACAGGCAGGGCCGCCATCAGGTGGGTACAGGCATTACAAATGTAAGAGGCCGAATGTCTCCAGGGGCCCCCGTAATCGCGGCTGAAGAGAACTTGAGATGACACTTTCACTTTTTCGTTTTTGGTAGCACCCTATCCTCGGTTCTGAAGCTGACAGTGACTTGTTCACCCCCCCCCCCCCCCGGGTTTTCAAGTCGCGGCAGGAGAGAGGAGCGGAGGGGTGACAGTGACACTTTCACTTGTGTGTTTTCGGCAGCACCCCCGCTTCTCAGGCCGCGGCAGAAGAGAGGAAAGATGGACACTTTCACTTGTTCATTTTCGGCAGCCCCCCACGGTTCTCATGTCGCGGCTGGAGAGAGGAGAGGACAGCAGACAGTGACACTTTGACTTGATCGTTTTCGGTTCTCAGGTCGTGGTAGGAGAAAGGATAGGAGCGAATGTTGGTGGTCAGCCCCGGGGAGCCCAGGCCTACATCTGTGTAAGGGCCCCCAAAATTTCTTATGGCTGCCCTGGAGTCAGGTGATCTGTGTTCTGTGCCACCCGCACCACCATCTGGGTGGACATGGGTTGTCTTCCCCAGGCTGCTAGGCCAAAGATTGGGCCTATCCTGGGGGCATCTGCATCCCAGGCTGTGTGAGGGCCTATCTTGAAGTAGAAGGGCAGCACAGGGTTGGGACTGAAGCTTGCAAAATATAAAAGGAATGTTAAAACAGGGTTTGACAAATTTGCTTGGAATCTAGGAGACAGCTAAAAAAGTTAGGAGCCAAAAAATGTGCCCTGTCCCTCCGCGCTCACGCGCAGAAGCGAACGCATACGTGAGTAGCGCCCGCTTATGTAAACGGTATTCAAACCACAGATGTGAGGTATTGCCGCGATTGGTAGAGTGAGATCAATATTTCTAGCCCTAGACCTCCTCTGTAACTCAAAACATGCAACCTGAATTTTTTAAATGTCGCCTATGGAGATTTAAAGTGTAAAAGTTTGTCGCCATTCCACAAGCGGACGCAATTTTGAAGAGTGACATGTTAGGTATCAATTTGCTCGGCGTAACATTATCTTTCACAATATAAAAAAATTGGACTAACTTTACTGTTGTCTTATTTTCTTATTAAAAAAAGTGTATTTTTTTCTCCAAAAAAGTATGCTTGTAAGACCGCTGCGCAAATGCGGTGTGACAGAAAGTATTGCAAAGACTGCCATTTTATTCTCTAGGGTATTAGTATAAAAAATATATATAATGTTTGGGGGTTCTAATTAGAGAGAAGGAGATGGCAGTGAAAACACTGGGGAAGCTGGCGCCAGATCACAGAAGGAAGCTTAGGCCTGCAGAAGGCCGCAAAGCCGCAGCCTCAATTACCGCCCGTTTGCACGGCGGGGGAGGTGGGCGCGCACGCAGACACAGGATGGGGTATCCTGTGTCTCCGTGCGCCCATGCCGCGCAATGGTGCTGGCTGGTAATTGAAGCTTCCCCGGGCACCAGGTTGCAAATTCTAGTCGCGATTGTGACCGGGCGCCCAGATTTTGTCGAACCCTGTGATAAAAGAAATAAAACCTCTTTTGCATCCAAGAAGTGTCTGGCGCCCAATGACTTGTACCATATTTGCACCCATTATGTCTCACAACCCATTACATATTGAATATTGAAGGATGTCAGCAGTCTGTGGCCTCAAAGGTTCTCATTAGACTGGAAGAGGTTAGGAGGTTAGAGATTCTGATATAGATATATATATATATTTATATATATGTCCCAAAGCATGGCTACAGGTAAATTTAGTTGTGCTGGGTGGTAGCCAGCCTGTCTTTTTTGTAGTGTTTAGTGGTCAAATGGCTTTCTTCCTAATCCTGTTTAGCTGTGGCTTCTCCTTTTTGTCAGTAGGTAGTGCTGTTGCCTTTGACATTAAAATAATGAGCTATAGTGAATCCAGGTTATGAATAAACATACGTTTCTCAGCCAATCAGACTATGAATGCTGGGAGAAGCTATTTATTTGGCAGAAGTCAGGTGATCTAGGTCTTCTCGGCCCAGACTGCGGTCTGGGTGTGTGTGGAACAGCTCCTCGCTGCTAGGCCTGAAGCCTAAGGCCCATCCAGGAGCCCTACTGGCTGCTAGGTCTGTCTGAGGCCTATCCAGGTGTCCAAGATTCCAAAGAGGAGAGCCTGCTAACTACCTGGAAGCATGAAGGAAATGATGGAGACCTGAGATGAATACTAGAGGTGACTCTTGCATGGTCCCGGCATCCATGGAGAGCCTGAGAAAGTGTCAAGATGGAATCATCCATAGAGTTACTGCACCTTCCATCAGTTAAGTTCAGCTACCATAGGCAGTGTTGTAAGTAACAGAGTTACAATAAACGCAGTTACCTAACGCAGACCCTTTTGAGGGTAATGAGTAATCTACCTGATTACTCTTCCCCTCACGGTAACGCAGTTCCCATTACTTGGGTGGCGTTACCGCAATTACATCTACCGCCACTAGATGGCACCAGAGTAATTGCTTCTGTGAATATGAATATGGCTGGAACTCCGCTTTAGAATCATGTGACCGCTGTGATGGCCTGTCACAGCGGTCTTAAAACTCCCAATTGCAAGGAGCCCTGGATACAATGAGCCCCACCCACCTCACACTGACCTATCACCGGGGAACAACTAACATCCATCACACACACTGTGTGCACAACCTGATCAATGATCCGGGGAACACATGGCCGGAACAAAATGTTCCACAGAACAAACGTTCCCTACAACACAGTGTACACAGCGACATCTAGTGGTCAACATGGTAAGTGCAGGACACCTATACAGACCAATGATCAGCAGGTTATTTTTGGTCAGTGATTTCATCTCTTCATCAGACAACAAAAAAAAATCTGACATCCCAATTCCAGATCCCTTGCATCCAATAAAGCTTATATAAGATAAATAAAATAATAAACAATAAACTATAGAAAATTATTTTAAAGCCTAATATAAGATTTTAAATTACAGACTTTGTAAACGTCAAGGGAATGTACATACATTTTAATCCAGCTTATAATTTGGATGTAATATGTAGCAGATGGATAAGGGTTTTAAGTCCTATTAGCTGCACATACATGGTGGGACGGATGCACCTAGGCTGGGATATACACAAGATCACCATTTGTTTCCGGTTTTCTTCTCTCAAGGATCTGCCATTCTTTTGTCTTGGAGTATTAACTCACTGCTCCCTGGCAAGCGCCCGTCATCTGCATTCTAGAAAGGAAATCATCTCAACAAAGCATTGTAGAATATTATAAAAAAAAGTCAGTTACTTTGCTGAGTAACCAATTACTTTTTCAATGTAGTAACTGAGTCACTAACGCAATTACTTTTTCCGAGAAGTAATTTGTAACTCTAACTAATTACTTTTTTAAAGTAAGATGAGCAACACTGACCATAGGAGACGGTAGTGTAAATGTGGTTGGCGCAAATGGAATATAAATTGTTATTATAATCGTGGGTGTGCTGCAATTAAAGAAGAAATGCGGGTCAGGGTACCTAGTGGTATTTTATCCCAAAAATGATAATTGTGAGGTGAAATTGCGCTCCCCTATGTGTCATGTGATCTAGTGTTCAATATATTTACAATCACCTCCTGATAATACAAAGTGGAGTACTATACTCCAAAACCAATGTTCTCCACTATAATATACGATATAAACAAATAAATAAAAATATTATTAATATCCGTGAAAAATGCGTGAAAAAAACTTGTTTTAGTTTATGCACCAATATGTGCTCTTAAATATCATAAACCTCTATATTGAGTGAAACATACATAGTACGCCTATAGTTATGTATGTCGGAAACCATAAACACATCATGTAAAAATCAAATAAAAATTGATAAATTCATATGGGGTGTATAGTCCAATATTTTCCTCCTAGTCAGTGGTCATGTGGGTAATCCAATATATAAATAGTTGGTGTGTTCCTCTGTGGTATATTCAAACTGTTACCAAGTTGTCACCACTAAGTGATACCCCATCACCGTTTAAATTGGTCACTCACCAGATGTCGTATTGACCAGAGGCTTTGGTTCATTACTCAGGATAACCACTCCTATGTTAGGTATTCAGCCTGCTGTCTGGTGTCTTGAATATGGGTGTCACCTTCTCCTATGAACGCTCACAGAGAAAAAAGGTGCTCCTCATAGTGTATTAAATGAAAAATATATGTTTGTCGCTCTATGAATATTTTTTACTATAATAAATATCCCCAAAAACGATATAAAAAAAAATTTCCTCAGTTTAGACCGATACGTATTCTTCTACCTATTTTTGGTAAAAAAAATTGCAATAAGTGTTTATTGATTGTTTTGCGCAAAATTTATAGCATTTACAAAATAGGGGATAGTTTTATGGGATCAGCGTTTTTTTTTTCGTGCTTGCGACATTATGGTGGACCATTGTCATTTTCACAGCGAAAAGTGCTATAAAAATGCCCGATTACTGTGAAAATTATAATGGCAGTTTAGGAGTTAACTACTCGGGGGGCGCTGTAGGGGTTAAGTGTGACCTCATATGTGTTTCTAACTGTAGGGGGGCAGGGCTGGACGTGTGACGTCATTGATCGTCTTTCCCTATATCAGGGAACAGACAATCACTGACATTGCAACTGTGAAGAACAGAGAAGGTGTGTTTACGAACACCTCTCCCCGTTCTTCAGCTCCTGCGACCGATCGCTGGACACCGGCGGCGATCCGGTCCCGCGGCCACGGAGCTTCGAAGCACTTAAAGGGGACATACCCTTACGTGATTGTGCCCAGCCATGCCATTTTGCCGACGTATATCGGCGTTAGGCGGTCCTTAAGTGGTTAAAGGCTCTTTTCCTGTACTGCTGTCTACCTTATCTCACCTATTTGTGTCTGAGGAGTCGGCCTATCTGCTAGACATGTACGCTGCTGAAAAATTGTTTAATTCGGTTTTTTTTTATGTTTTTTCGGGTGATTCGTTATGATCGCAATTCCTAAATTCGAAATTTCGAAAACAAGTAAGAAAATCCGCAAACTCAAAAAAATAACTAACAAATTAATTATAGCTAACTATTAAATTATAGATATAGGCATTTCCTTTAAAACGTGGCCGTTAGCGAACGTAACGAAAAAGAATTTATCTGAAGTTATGAATTATCTGAAATAACGAATGCCGCTTCATAACAAATGGAACAGAACAAATTAATAAATAATAATACTAATAAAAAGTCTTTATTATTATAATTATTGTTATTTATTATTATTAATTTGTTACGTTCCATTACCGTATTTATCGGGGTATTGCGCGGTCCCGCGTATAGCGCGCACCCCTAAAGTTGCCCCGAAATTCCTGTAAAAAAAAATGTTATAAGATTTTATTACTTACAGTTTTGGTGTCTTGCCCGGCGTCCATCGTCCGGTCCGGCGTCCGTCTGCGGCCTCGGTGGTGTCCTCCCGGCTTCTCCAGCGCTCACCTCAAGTCGAATCTCCGCTTCCCGCGCTCAGTTCGAACGCCTCCGCCAACTGTGGCGGCCCGTCCATAGGGACGCACGGGCGCCGCCCCCCCTCCCGCAGTCACAAAAAAAAAAAACGGGCCCTTTAAGAACTTTTATTCTGCTAAAATGTCATTTTGACATTTTAGCCGAAGTTCTTGCGGCCGTCTATAGAGGGCGCTGCAGCGCCACCCCCTCTCGCAAATAACACACGTTCAATGCAATGCATTGATCGTGAGTTATTGTTGCCAGCTGCCTGGTCTATTCATATAACCGGACATGGGTCGCCGGTTACCCGAATAGCGGCAGCTGGTTGGCTGAAGGGAACTGCCTATCATAGGCTTTTCCAGTACCGCCCTCCGGCTCTCGGAAGTCTATACTCGGAGCGCAGGCAACCTGCGGTCCTTGCATAAGACTGACGACCGTTTCAGCCAATCAGGTTCCCGGATTCTGGTTATCAGGAACCTGATTGGCTGAAGCTTCTCCACGGCGGCAGAAGACATCGAGGGAGGACATGGAAACTTTAGGTAAGTGCTTTTTTACAGGGAAAGGGGCATCATGGGGCACAGTGGTATCATGGGGCACAGTGGCATCATGGGGCACAGTGGTGACAAAGGGCACAGAGGCGACAATGAGCACAGTGGCATGGGGCACAGTGGTGACAATTAAAGGGCACAGTGGTGACAATTGATGGCACAGTGACTGCATATGATGGCATGGCACAGTGGTGACAATTGATGGCACAGTGACTGCATTTGATGGCATGGCACATTGGTGATAATTGATGGGCACAGTAGCTGCGTTTGATGGCATGGCACATTGGTGACAATTGATGGCACAGTGACTGCATTTGATGGCATGGCACAGTGGTGACAATTGATGGCACAGTGGTGGCGTTTGATGGCATGGCACAGTGGTGACAATTGATGGCACAGTGACTGCATATGATGGCATAGTGGTGACAATTGATGGCACAGTGGCTGCATTTGATGGCATGGCACAGTGGTGACAATTGATGGCACAGTTGCTGTGTTGCATGGCACAGTGGTGACAATTGATGGCACAGTGGCTGCATTTGATGGCATGGCACAGTGGTGACAATTAATGGCACAGTGGCTGCATTTGGTGGCATGGCACATTGGTGACAATTGATGGCACAGTTTCTGTGTTTGATGGCATGGCACAGTGGTGACAATTGATGGCACAGTGGCTGCATTTGGTGGGCACAGTGAGGCTGCAATATATATTTTTTCGTTTGCGCCCCCCCCCCCCCCCAAAAACTTTGAGCACCAGCCGCCACTGTCCGCCAACATATACCGAGTGCAGTACACTCGGGTACATTCGGCCAGGCTCGGCTTTGCTCGTGCTCACGCTCTGTGACGTTTATGCGTGAGCACGAGCGAAGCCGAGCCTGGCCAAATGTACCCGAGTGTACTGCACTCGGTATATGTCGGCGGCTCCATTCAAACTGAGCGCGGAAAGCAGCTATCGGCATATATCACGCACCCACCTTATTTTAAGGGGAAAAAAGTGCGCGGTATACGCCGATAAATACGGTAGTTTAGATACAACATTCGTTATTTCGGATAATTCGTAACTTCGGATAAATTCTTATTCGTTACGTTCACTAACAGCCAAATTTGAAAGTAAACTCCAATACCTATAATTTAATAGTTAGTAATAGTTATTATTAGTTGGTTAGTATTTCAGATTTTCTAATGTTCGGGTTTTTGGATTTTCGAATTTTGAATTTTCAAATTTAGATTTTCGGAATTTCTGAAAATTCAGAAAAAATTGTTAAACAGGTTTTTGTTAAGTCTGATATTTCCGATGTAATGCATTTGTCGAAATTCATTAAAAAACTAATTTGGAACAAAACTAATTGCACACAGCTCTGCCACACAGCACAATCCTATTTAGCAACGCAGAGGATCTGACTATTCTTTGTTGCAAGCCTGTGACTGGACAGTGAAAGGAGAAGTAGCATTATGAGGAACTCTTCTCCTATCAGCATTTTCCTTGGTAGCACATGAGCATTGAAGCACAACTGATTGATTGGCTCCTTGTGCTGCCTCTCACTCTCCCAGTCTGAGCTCTGCTGTACAGTGGATTGCAAGAGGCTGATGCCAAGTCATATTTGAGTAAAAAAATACATACATTTAATGAAGTATTAGAGATGTGCTGCTTGTTTCGTTACAAATTCAAATTTTTGTTATTTGGAGGTTCGGATGTATCCGAATTTCCAAATCACAATAATAATGAATTTCAATGAATCCAAAATAAATTATAACTAAACAAATAGTTTAAATTTGAAAATGTATTTTAATTTAAGATGGAAACTACTGAAAAAAAGTGAAATAAGATCATTCTTAAATATGATGCTTTAAAGAATATAATAGAATTTATTAAAGATAGAATAGAACAAAACAGAATAGGTTAAGATAGAATAGTGTAGAAGACAATAGAAAATAAAAACATAGAATAGAATAGACAATAGAGGAATTTAATGGAAAATAATAGAACAGAATACAATAGAATACATTTGAATAGAATAGAAAAATTAATTTGAATAGAATAGTATCGAATAACATAGAACAAGTTTACAAGCATGCGTTTGCAAATGCGTGCGGACAAAACCCCTATTAACGCATACTGTTAGACAGGTTAATTGGTTGTTCTGCTAGCTGGTCGGTAAGTAGGCTTGTTTATTCCCTGGGCATTCCCCAGGTTTTTGTTGTTAGAACAAGTTTAGCCATCTTCCAAAATTATAATTTTGGAAGATGGCTATATTCGTTCTATTTTATTCTATTCTAATCTATTCTCTTTGACTCCATTCTTTCATATTCTATTCTTTTCTATTATATTATGTGAAATTCCAATCTGTTTTGTTTAATTCTATTCTTTAAATTCATATTCTATTCAAATTTATTCTATTCTATTATTTAAATTTCTATTCCTTTATTTTCAATTCTATTCGGTTTTATTCTATACTTTTATTGTTTATTCCATTCAATTCTGTGGTTCAGTTATGTGATATTATATTCCTGCATTTGCTATTCTATTCTATAAAGCAGGAATCATCTTATTTAACTTTTATACCTTACTGTATTTATTGCAACATTTTTCCATTTCGAATTCAACTTAATTTTTAAATAAAAATTTGGACACGTGCAGTTAGTTTCGTTCCAAATAAATATTTGGGCACGTTTTTAATTATTCAGAGATTTGGATATATCTGAATACCTGAATTAGGCTGTGGGTTCACACCACGATTTTCTATACAGTTTTTGGATACAGTTTTTAAAAAAAAAAAACGTATTCTAAAAAACGGACCCAACCGTACTCAACTGTATGCTATACGGTTGCATCCGTTTTTTAAACGGAATTTTTTTTTTTTTCAATAAAGTTTCAGTTGTTCTATTGAAATTTCAAGGGAAGCAAGGTTAACAACCGTATAGAAAAAAACGGACAGAACCGCAACGACATACAGTTCTCATAGAGTCCTATGTTAAAATAACAGTATACGGTTGAAATACG
This sequence comes from Rana kukunoris, assembly GCA_029574335.1. Taxonomy (NCBI): domain Eukaryota; kingdom Metazoa; phylum Chordata; class Amphibia; order Anura; family Ranidae; genus Rana; species Rana kukunoris. The sequence continues at coordinate 34,163,492 of CM056050.1, read as the reverse complement.
GTTTTTGAACCGGACCAAAAACCGTGGTAGACCACGTTTTTTTTCCAGGAAAAAAAAAGTTAAAAACTGTATGCTTTGAAAACCGGATACAACCGTATGATTTATGGCAAATACGTTTTTTAATGTAAAGTCTATGGCCACGGTTTTCTGTACGGTTGCATACGTTTTTTTTTTTTTTTAAAACGTATCCAAAAACTGCATGGAAAATCGCAGTGTGAACCCAGCCTAACAGTATAAACAAAGTGTACCAAATGCTCCAAAATAAGAAATAAAATGTGTCTGAATTTCTGAAATTCTAAAACATACAAATCAAATTTTACATTGAATTTCATTAGAATTAAACTGTAAACATATTTCTGAAATCAAAGACTGTGTGTGTTATCAGAGTACAATTTCTAAATAATACTGTTATTGTTAAGACAAAGATGATTTAAAGAGTCGTAATCATTTGATGAAGATTTTTCTTTTCTTTGTTCACTTTTCCACATTCGAATCGATAAAAAATCTAAAAATTCCTCCCCCTACAGTTAGAACACACACTGAGGGAACACATTTAACCCCTTGATCGCCCCCTAGTGTTAACCCCTTCCCTGTCAGTGACATTTACACAGTAATCAATGCATTTTTATAGATCTGATCTATATTTACTGATCGCTGTATAAATGTCAATGGTCCCAAAAATGTGTCCGATCTGTCCGCCGCAATGTCGCGGACCCGATAAAAAGATCGCAGATCACTGCCATTACTAAAAAAAAATGCCATAAATCTTTTTTTTCGTAGTTTGTAGATGCTATAACTTTTGTGCAAACCAATCAATATACGCTTATTTGCGATTCTAGTTTCCAAAAACGTGTAGAGGAATATATATTGGCCTAAACTGATGAAGAGATTTGATTTTTAAAAACATTTTTGGGGATATTTATTATAGCAAAAAGTAAAAAATATTGGCCCAGATTCACAGAGAGATTACGCCTGCGCAACAGGAGATGCGCGTGCGTAAGTCTGAATGTGCGCGTGCGTTTCGTTGCGCGGCATCCCCAGAACGAGATACGCAAAAAATCCCGCGTAATTTCGTTAGACTGGCGCATCCGTCTGCGCAAAAGTGCGGTAGACACACCATTGATTTGCTAGTCAAATATGCTAATGAGGGACTTACGGGGATCCACAAAACAACGTTGGGGCAGCACAGGCTACGCAGTGTGCGCAACAGCAAATTGTCCTGTCTAAAATTAGAGCTTATAAAAGCTGGTCTAAAAAAAGTCTACTTGTTAGATAAAGCAACACTGTTAGTGAGGAGCTCAGCAGTCACACGTGTTGCACAACAATCTGTATGCCAACATGCCAGGGGCATCGTCGCACATAGCTATACTACTGACTTTAGATGAACAAAGAAGGATGAGGGCACTGAGGAGGGCACTAAGGAGGGCACGGGAGATTTTTTATTTTTTTTTGCTTATCTAAACTTTACAATTTAATCTAATCTAATACAATATTCTTATCTGATACAAGCCCCTCACTCTTCACGGGAGAGGATATATCACACACGCATAGACATCTTTGGCATGAGTGATTCTGAGGTGTCTCGCATCTTCAGATTCACCCCTCATGCCATCATGGAATTAACCACAACCCTGCAGGAGGACATCACCAGCCCAACACATGACACTACCCATGACACCCACATATACAATCATAGCCCCATCCCCACAGATTTCGAACAGAACATGTATGGGGGCAGCTGGCTGGTTGGTGAGTGACATGGGTGGTCCCTAGCACACACACCCCACATCCACATCACATTGGATTGGCACCAGTCCACCATGCAGGACTTGTGAGCTGCAACGCCATGCCACGGCTCCAATTATGTCACTGTACATTCATACACCATTCACACGGACCTGGGGATCACTTCTCCACCACAAATGAGGGTGACACCCCTTTTCCGGCAGGAATATCATCCCCACATTCCAAAATCATACACAAACAGAACCAAAAAAATTAAATAAATGACGAGCAAAAATAAAAAATGCCCAGCAAAAATATATTTTAAACAAAATAACAACAAAGAAAACACATAAGACAAAAATCACTCTGCAAAACAGTCCCCAAATATCTCAAAGACACGTCTCAAACAAACAAACAAACGCTAATAAACAAAAGCACCTTGCTGTATAGGAAGATCCCAAAGGGATGTGCTTTTGCAAAGGAAGTGCGTTTGTGTGTGTCTATTTATACTGTTTGCGTAGTTCACAACGTTGCCCTAGTCCATTTCCAATTTCACTGATTGCGCCGCTCCCGAGTTGTGAGCATGCGCACAGCGGAGCTGACCATGGTCTCCTTCAAGCGCGCATGGGCGAGCCGGCCGGCCCTTCATTTGCATGGGGTCACGGCTCATTTCAATGTAACACGCCCACGTCCTTCCCAATTTGTATTACTCCGCCTTACGCCTCTGAAAAAACGCTACGCATGCGCAATTTTCTGCGCAAAAGCTACGAGAATAGGGTGATTACGCGACAAAATTGCGCAAGTCTAACGTAAAGGCGGTGCGCTACGCCGGTCCAATAATGCGCAGATGTACCTGAATCTGGGCCATAAAATAGGTGATAAAATACCACCAAAAAAAGCTCTATGTGTGGGAAAAAACATCCTCAATTTTGTTTGGGTGCAGCGTCGCACATCAGTTAAGTCGACGCAGTGCCAATTCGCAAAAAATGGCCTGGTCATTAAGCAGGCAAACTCTTCCGGTCTGCAAGTGGTTAAACTAATACTTAGTTGAAGCACCTTTTGATTTTATTACAGCACTCAGTCTTTTTGGGTATGAGTCTATCAGCATGACACTGACTTGGCAATATTTGCCCACTATTCTTTGCAAAAACACTCCAAATTTGTCAGATTGTGAGGGCATCTCCTGTGCACAGCCCTTTTCAGATCACCCCACAGGTTTTCAATGGGATTCAGGTCTGGGCTCTGGCTGGGCCATTCCAAAACTTTAATCTTCTTAAGGTGAAGCCATTCTTTTGTTGATTTGGATGTATGCTTTGGGTCGTTGTCATGCTGAAAGATGAAGTTCCTCTTCATGTTCCGCGTTCTAGCAGAAGCCTAAAGGTTTAGTGCCAATATTGACTGGTATTTGGATCTGTTCATAATTCCCTCTACCCTGACTAAGGCCTCTGTTTCAGCTGAAGAAATACAGCCCCAAAGCATGATGCTGCCACCACCAAGCTTCACGGTAGGTATGGTGTTCTTTTGGTGATGTTTTAGCACCTAACATATGTTTAAAAAATGTGGGCAAAAAGTTCAACCTTGGTTTCATCAGACCATAACACATTTTCCCACATGCTTTTGGGAGACTTCAGATGTGATATTGCAAAATTTAGCCAGGCTTGGATGTTTTTTTTCCATAAGAAAAGGCTTCCGTCTTGCCACTCAACCCACACAGCCAGTACTTCCCAGATATTCCTACAGCTCCTTTAATGTTGCTGTAGGCCTCCTGGTGCCCTCCCTGACCAGTTTTTTTCTCGTCTTTTCATCAATTTTTGGAGGGACGTCCAGTTCTTGGTACTGTCGCTGATGTGCCATATTTTCTTCATTTGATGGTGACTTTCTTCAATGTGATCCATGGTATATCTAATGCCTTGGAAATTCTTTTGTACCCTTCTCCTGACTGATACCTTTTACCAATAAAATCCCTCTGATGATTTGGAAGCTCTCTGCGGATCATGACTTTTGCTGTAGGATGCGACTAAGAAAATGTCAGGAAAGACCTCATAGAACAGCTGAACTTAATTTGGGGTTAATACGAGGCACTTTAACCACTTAAGCCCCGGACCAATATGCTGCTAAATGCCCAAAGTGTTTTTACAATTCGGCACTGCGTCGCTTTAACAGACAATTGCGCGGTCGTGCGACGTGGCTCCCAAACAAAATTTGCGTTCTTTTCTTCCCACAAATAGAGCTTTCTTTTGATGGTATTTGATTGTCTCTGTGATTTTTATTTTTTTCGATATAAACGGAAAAAAATACGAAAATTTTGAAAAAAAAATTATATTTTCTACTTTTTGTTATAAGAAAAATCGAATAAGCTAAATTTTAGTCAAACATTTAGGCCAAAATGTATTCAGCCACATGTCTTTAGTAAAAAAAAAAATCACAATATAAAAAAAAAAAAAAAAAAAAACTAGCTACCTAGCGGCAACAGTGACACTAATACAGCGATCAGAAAACCAATCGCTTAGTGACACTGGCAATAGGGGGTGAAAGGGTTAACTAGGGCGGTGATCAAGGGGTTAAACCTTTATTAGGGGGGTACGGGGGCTACCCTGAACCTAACACTAACTGCCTGTCACACTAACACTAAATGCAGTGATCAGTAAATATATGATCACTGCTATTAGTCACACTGTAATAGGGGCCTGGGGGGGGGGGGTGATCTGAAGGGGTAATGTGCCTATGTGTGTGGTGTCAGTGTAGTGTTGGTGCGACTTACTTGTGATGTCTTCTCTCCTCTCGCCGGATTGAAAATACCGCCAAGAGGAGAGGTGACATCACTTCCTCTGCCTGTGTTTACATTACACAGGCAGAAGGCGGGCAGAGGGGGGGAAAGCCGATTCGCTGGGAGCGTTCCCGAGGGGGTGGACAGAAACGAAATGCCGCCCCCTCATCCTGGATTGCTCCCAGACACTTACCGACTGCCGCATGTAGCGGAGAGGGTCCCGATCGGACCCCCGACCCACGGAAAGGCAGGGACGTGCCAGCACGTCCATCTGCCTGTACATGCCATTCTGTGGACGTATATTTACATGCGGCGTGCGTTAAGTGGTTAAATGATGGCAGGTGTGTATTGACTCCTATTTAAAGTGGAGTTCCACTGAAAAATAAATTAATCACTCAATAAAATACTTTGACAAGGAGAAAACAAAATTAAATGTCAGCAGCTACAAATACTGTAGCTGCTGAGTTAATATTATTGGCCACAAGAGGGCACTAGTATATATCTGTAGTGGATTTACAATTTACAAGACACATTCATAAATTCTATTATTGAAAGGAGATTCATTGTCTTTTCTGCATCACTCATTATCACAAATTGTAGCAGATCCTTTATAAACAAATTAAGGGAAATAAACTTTATTCTGTAATGCTTTTTTATTACACGGATTCATGATAATTAACTTGATCTTTCTTTGATAAGGGATGATAAATTCTAGATTAAGATAATGGTCCTCGTGTTGCACTCTTGAGCGGGAGGTGTAGCTGGATCACTGCATGTGCCACCCGCTCCTGTCAATATTTGCTGATTGGCGTTCGGTACACAGAGGAGCTAATTACCTCTCAAAGTTTCTGTGACAACTAATCTCGGCCGGTGTCGGAAAATGTCTCTAATGTGGATATTCTCGTTGTTAATGCAAAACAGTAATTGCTTAGGAAGTGCATGACGCCAGATAAGTTAAGTGTACGATATTGGAGATTAGCGGAAAGAAAGTGTAGGGGTGGAAAAAAAATAATCCCTAACAAAACAGGGAAGATTTTACTACCCTAATGTCACATTTTCATGTCTTTTCCTCAATAGTGTCTGAATTCTTACATTCTTTTCATTTACGTATATATGTAGTATGCTTTTCTTGATGTCTACTAGGCATATACACTCACCGACCACTTTATTAGGTACACCTGTTCAACTGCTCGGTAGGGATGAGCCGAACACTCCCCCCCCCCCCCCCCACCAGTTCGGTTCGCAGCAGAACATGCGAACAGGCAAAAATGTTGTTCGAACACGCGAACCCCGTTAAAGTCTATGGGACATGAATATGAAAGGTTAATATGCAAGTTATTGTCATAAAAAGTGTTTGGGGACCCGGGTCCTGCCCCATGGGACATGTATCAATGCAAAAAAAAGTTTTAAAAATGCATTTTTTTCGGGAGCAGTGATTTTAATAAAGATTAAAGTGAAACAACAAAAGTGAAATATTCCTTAAAATTTCGTACCTGGAGGGTGTATAGTATACCTGTAACGTAGCACTTGTTTCCCGTGTTTAGAACTGTCCCTCCACAAAGTGTCATTTCTAAAGGAAAAAAAAGTAATTTAAAACTACTCGCGGCTATTAATGAATTGTCGGTCCCGGCAATACAGATCAAAGTAACTGCCTGCCTAATCTAGCTCAATCTATCTCCGTCCACACACTATACAGGGCCGCTATGTAAGCAGCCTTATATGGTGTGGGGCGTGGACTTAGTCCCCCTGAGCCATGATTGGTCACCTGCCTTTGGCCAATTATGGCTCTCTCAGGAAAGCGTGCTGTAATTGGCCAAAGCATGCATGTCAGGTGCATGCTTTGGCCAATCATCATACAGCAATGCACTGCAATCTCGCAGTGCATTAAGAGGCGTTTCCTTGGCGCTCTAATTTCCCCACGATCGCCCCATAATATTCGCTGTTCAGAGAATGGGCAAACACCCAATGTTCAAGTTGAACTTACGTTTTCTCTTGATGCTTATAGGCATATAGGGCCAGATTCAGGAAAGAGATAAGACGGCTTATCTCCAGATAAACCGTCTTATCTCTGCGTCTGAGCCCTTCTATCTATGCGACTGATTCATAGAATCAGTTACGCATAGATTTCCATTAGATCCAACTTGCGTAAGTCTCTTACGCTGTCGAATCTTATTTTCATATTTAGGCTGGACGCTAGGTGGCGTTCCCGTCTAAAATATGCAAATGAGCCTATACGCTGATTCCCGAACGTACACCCGGCCGGCGCTATTTTTTTACGTTGTTTGCGTTAGCGTAGGTCCATCGTAATGTTAACCCTGCTGTATGAGGCACAGCCAATGTTAAGTATGGACGGCGTGGCGGCTTTTTTTCTCACGTCGTTTTCTGTAAAACGTTCGCGAATAGGGCTTTGCGTAAGTGACGTTCACGTTGTTTACATTGCGTATTGACGTCGTGATTTGGAGCATGCGCACTGGCATCTGGGAATTCACGGCTGGCGCATGCGCAGTACGTTTGGCACGGGATTGCGCGTTATTTAAATAATTCACTCCCCCTACCCACCCAATTTGACTTAATTTGGGCCATTTACGCTACGCCATCTCAACTTTACAGGCAAGTGCTTTGAGAATAAAGCACTTGCCAGAAAAAGTTGCTCTGTCGTAGTGTAAATACCATACGCTAGGCAGGTTTAGAATTAAGCCGCTCCTACCTGAATCTAGCCCATCATTTCTTATTTGGATAGGCGTTAAATTTATCAGCTCCCCCAACATTATGATTCTACTACAGCTTGTGGGCGGACATTCGACCGTAAATGTACGATTACGGCATCGTACAGTTTAGCTGCTTCGTCTAATCGTCTTAGAACATTCGACAGACACCATAAGCCTTCAATTGACAGATTCGACCTTAATTAATACAGATTAAAAAATAAATGTATTTTTCAGATGGAAACAAAATGAGCATGCACTGAAAGGCGGCACTGATTGGCATCACTGATAGGCACAGATTGGCATCACTGTTGGGCACTGACTGGCATTACTGGTGGGCACTGTTGGGGCTGCACTGATAATCAGTGCCCTGATTATCTGTGCAGGTCTCCCCTGTGAGGAGATGCTGCAGATTGTCTCTCCTCTCACACCCTGTCAGTGTAAGGAGAGGAGAGGAAAGCCGATAACCGGTGTTTCCTAGTTTACATGTGATCAGCTGTGAGTGGACACAGCTGACCACATGGGTAAAAAGACTTGTCATCGGGTCTTTACCGAGATCGTAGTTGCACCGTATCCCAGGGACACATCGTGCCCACGATTGCCACATGCCCCAATGAGCATGCAAGCGTGGTGAGACTGGGACGACACCATGTGATGTCATCCCAGAACGAGAGAATATTCCGCACGCTGTCATTGGTCTATACAAAAAAAGCAACTTCTAGACTATGTACTGGGCCGGAGGAGCCAATGTTGCTGTTTGCCTGGCTGCCGCTACACCTGTGGGAAAAGAACCCAGGACACAAATCAGCGGCCCTTTCAGGGGTTATCACTGCAAACGCAAACATATTGGAGGATCTTTATGAATTTCTTCCCCATCACCTGGTAGAGCCATGACAGGGTCCCCGCTTTCATTGGGTTTTCAGGAACCTGGGAAATGTCAAGAGGGTAAAATGTCTTCTCCGTATATCAGTATCCATGTCAGTCTTTTACATTCTTCCTTCCCACATATTAAAAAGATGTTTATTTTACATTTCCTCTAATTACACACAAACGGGGATAGTTTACTTTACAACTAAACATCATTAGCTTGGTTTACATCAGCAAAGCAATCAGAACCACTTCCACTTAGCACTGACAGATGGTGCATTTTATGGTCTACGGGTCGGGAGATATTCCTGCTGTGGTTTATAAAGTAGTTATCATTCATAGAACTGGCTGGAGAAAAGATGTCATATCTGTATTAGATAACAATAAAAATGCTTGGAGCACAATTTTTTTTTTCTATCAGCTGGATTTAATATATATTTATACCCTTTTTGTCTGTTAAATATACTATTAAAAGCGCTTTATTATATATGTTTGATAAGTGCAAACAATACCTGTTAATCCCGCCAGAAATCTTGTGAGCTGATAACTTGCTGTATATGCTGCCTCTGCTGCATTGTAATCATTTAATATTATTTTATGTAATTAAGGATGGGCCGGATGTTCGAGTCGAACGTAAGTATGGGGCGCTCACCGACAATAATGCCCTGTTAGATCGCGGTGCATTGATGGCTGCTGATTGGCCAAAGCATGCACCTGACCTGTATGCTTTGGCCTATCACAGCGCAATGTACAGTGAGAGCCATGATTGGCCAAAGACAGGGTGCCTTTGGCCAACCATGGCTCAGAGGCTAAGTCCATGCCCCACACTATATAAAGCTGCTTCCAACTGCGGCCGTATATAGTGTGCATTAATGGAGAGAGATTAGGTAGGGTAGTTGGTGGATTGAGCGTGCAGTCAGTGTAGTGTATACAATACGGTGTTGTACAGAGTATACAGTGCAGAGTATATAATTGTCAGAAACCATGAATCAGACCGAGACAGAAGTGCAGTAAAAATCACACTTGTTTATTAATAATAATAATAATAATAATAATAGTAAAAGGTAAACAGAGCAAACGTAGTCAAAACATAACCAGAGTTCTGTAACCAGAACGCATAGTCAGGCAAGCCAGGATGTCAGGGAGTCAAGGATCAGCGTACTTCAGAACAGGCCAGGAAATCAGAGAATCAGCATAGTGGGACAGCAGGCAGGATCAGGAACCAGAAGGGATGTCAGCCAAACAAGTCTTTAACAGGTACACAGGAGAGAGTGTCTTGATATGTTGACCAAGGCGAAGGCAGAGAGGATCTGAACTGAACCAGCAGGACTGGCGAGCACGATGTCATCACCAGAGTCACTGTGGAAAGATTAGAGCTGGCAATTAACCGACAGCTGAGTGGCCTGCTCTGAGAAGGAAGGCCTGATCCCACCCTTGACAGTACCCCCTCCTCAACGAGGACCACCAGGTTTGAGGGGAAGACGTCTATGAAAAGCACAGAGGACAGGGGCATGTACGTCCCAGGATGAAACCCAAGAGCGTTCCTCCGGACCGTACCCTTTCCAATGCACCAGGTACTGTATGCGCCCCTGCGTATCCATAATATAGTAAAGTATAAAGTATAATCCTGCGTAGTATACGGAAAGGCCCAATAACCCGAGGTGCCAACTTCAGAGAGGGAACATGGAGGTTCCTTTCAACTTCACCTATTATAGTTAATGGGGCTGCACCTCAGTTGTGAGCCAAACGCTTGGCTCACCGCTGCGGTACAATGTTTCAATACAAAATCCATCTTTAGAAAAAAAACACGCATTCAGTAGGCTGCAGGGTTGACTTATAAACACCTTGAAGCTCTGCTCTTGTAGCCTCTAAAAAGAGATTAATCGAGAATCATATTTCAGAAGGTAGTGGAAACTGCTGCCTACGTGAAAGAGGCCTAAAGTCCAAGCCACTTATACTATACACCACCTCTTCAGGCACTGCAAACCCACCTGGCTGCAGCGGCCCCTTTCACTAGCCCTCCAGGGTAACTTTTCCCCACAGTCCTCCCAGACTGACACTCCAACACCCGAGCCCCAGCCCATGGTCACACCCCCCACACCAGACTAGGGGGCGCCACAGCACTATATCTCCATATTCCACCCCACTGCCCCTGCTGGCATGATTCATGCCTATATATGATGTGGCCTGCCCCATGTCTGCCCTTTACTGGGGATTGGCTGAGGACCTTGCGCTATAAATAAAAAAACACAGACAATTTAAAAGAAAATATATTTTTTTAACTTTCTGGTATAAAACATACCCAATAAAAAAATGTAATGTATTCATCAATTTAGGCCAATATGTATTCTGCTACATATTTTTGATAAAAAAAAATCAGGGGTGATCAAAAATCTGACAGGTGTTGTATTCAGTGTTGCCAACCTACCAGATTGAAATTTACTGGCACGACACTCAAAATTTACTGGCACAGCCACGTTTTTACTGGCATTTCACAAAAGTTACTAAATTACAAATCTGACAGGTGTTGTATTCAGTGTTGCCAACCTACCAGATTGAAATTTACTGGCACGACACTCAAAATTTACTGGCACAGCCACGTTTTTACTGGCATTTCACAAAAGTTACTAAATTACACTCTGCCTCCAATCTCCATGGGCAGTTCCAAGCCGAACCGATCTCGGCAATTTTTACTGGCACATTTCCGCAACCACGGACATTTAAGAATGGGTGAAAAAAGTGCAGTTTTTACGAACTGTCCGTAAAAATACGGGTGGTTGGCAACACTGGTTATATCCCTCCCTTGCTCTATCCAAAATGAAAAAAACATTTTTTGCCTATAGTCTACTTAAAAAATAAAAAAAAATAAAGTTGTATGCAATTTTGTAAGCTCAGGGGGTTAATAGTAATACTATCTGTAGTGGATAAAGTGGTGGAAGGGTCTCACTCGGGTGCCTATGCATGTGCCTGGCGGCCGAGAGGGCCACCAGACACGCGCTATCGGCAGTTACACAGCCAAGGACCTGGATCGGTGTGTGTAAATACACAGATCCACATCCTGTCAGGGAGAGGAGACTGATGGTGTCTTCCTTGTACATAGGGACACCGATCGGTCACCTCCCCCAGTCAGTCCCCTCCCTATTCAGTTAGAATCACTCCTTAGGATACACATTTAACCCCCTGAACGCCCCCTAGTGTTAACGCCTTCCCTGCCAGTTACATTTACACAGTAAACAGTGCATATTTATAGCACTGATCGCTGTATGAATGTGAATGGTCCCAAAAATGTGTCAAAAGTGTCCGATATGTCTGTCGCAATGTCGCAGTCACAATAAAAATCGCAGATGACCGCCATTACTAGTAAAAAAAATATGCCATAAATCTATCCACTATTTTGTAGACGCTCTAACTTTTGCAAAAAACAATCAATATACGCTTAGTGCAATTTTTTTTACCAAAAATATTTAGAAGAATACATATCGGCCTAAACTGAGTAAAAAAAAAAAAAAAATTGTTATATTCATTAAAATAGTTTAGCAAAAAGTAAAAAATAATATGTATTTTTTTTAAATTGTCGCTCTTCTTTTGTTTATAGCACAAAAAATAAAAACAGCAGAGGTGATCAAACACCACCAAAAAAAAGCTCTATTTGCGGGGAAAAAAACGTAAAAATCTATTTGAGTACAATTTTGCATGACCGCGCAATTGTCATTCAAAGTACGACAGCACTGAAAACTAAAAATTGGTCTGGGCAGGAAGGGGGTGAAAATGCCCGGTATTGAAGTGGTTAATCAATAAATGCAATACAAGCCTGTGTATATATTGCAAAACAGGTTTGTCATTCATGGCTACCACAACCCCAAGTCATCTGTCAGAAATGATCCAATGCTTAATCCGCAAAGGATTCTGGGTAATGCAATGCAAATGACAAGCCTTGTTCTCACATCATCCTTGTTGAGTCTTGGATGAATATGCTTGTTTGGACAGAGATTACCCATACTACACTGCAAAATACCTACTCTTAAGACCTCAAAATGGCAGCTGAGCTATTCAAATAGTTTAGAATAAAGTTGGCGTTTGCATATCTTTTCCATTCAGAGTTGAGCTAATTTAGGGATGAAAGATGGAAAATGTTTTGGAGAAGCTTCAGATAAAAAAATATTAATGTAATTACAGTAATTGTATACATGATTATTGGAAATACATTAGTTAGATTGGGTTTCAAATATCTTAAATCCTTATTTTATTTTAAAATTATTTTAAAATTTGATAATAAAACTGCTTTACTCCAGCTGGGATTGCTAAATGTCTCCCTACCTACCCTCCCAAATGCTTTAGGGCAGGGGTGTCAAACTCAATTTCCTCGTGGGCCGCATCAGCATTATGGTTGCCCTCAAAAGGGCCGGTTGTATCTGTAAGATTAGATGTTCAGCGCATCCCCTCCCCTTACATTAAATGTCAAGTGCCCCCCCACCATCAGAAGTTGAGTCCCCCCTCTCCCTTACATCACAGTGCACCCCCATTTCCTTATGCTGCTGCTGGGAAGAAGTTGGATGCATTGCTTGAAAGCAGAAAGTAAGGGTCTGGAGGATGACTGGAGAGGTGCGAGGGCCACATGAAATGGCCTGGAGGGCCGCATTCGGCCCGCGGGCCTTGTGTTTGCCACCTCTGCTTTAGGGGATGTTTAGACCTAGGTGACATGAAGCATGTATGTGGACATGCCCAAAGGTCAAATAATTGTGGATAAGGGTCTACACACAAGGGCCACTTTTCTCCTCTCCACTTCTGTCTCCCCCATTTTATTTTATTTAAGCCCTTATTTCTTTGTGACTTTTTTGTCTTTTTATTTTTGTACACGGTTTTTGCACGTGTGACTGGTAGGGTGTAAGTCCTCGGGCCTGCCCTGAAAGTCTTGGGAGGTGGTGAACATGGCCTTCTGGCTTAGTTTGCCCTCTCTCATATGGTCTCCCTTCGGAGGAGCCCCACCTAGTACTTGGGTGGGTCTGTTTCGGCAGACCCTCAAAAGAATGGAGTCTGACTTCAGCCAGATGAACCAAGTATAAGTACCCCAGACCCCGTCAGGAGCCTAATGTCCTGGGGGATCAAGAAAAGGTCTTTTTATTTTAGAGGACCATGTGTACACATGTTGCATGTTTTTGTGTTGCACTCTTTATGTGTGTGCTCTTTTTGGCACCAACGTTTTTGGAATGTGTTCACACACCACAGGCTTTAAAAAAAAAGGGTCTACCACATGGTCAATTTGGTACTACACGTGAATGTACAAAAAGACCCTTGGGAGGCACTTCTATACAAACCAGTAGAAGGCTCTACCAAATGTGAACACACTCTTGTGACCCATATATTCTCGGCCACAAAACTGATTTCAAAAGCGTGGAAGACACTGATTCTCAACTTCGCAAAGTGAAAAGTCGGGTAGACGGTACCCTAGTGCAGTGTTTTTCAACTCCAGTCCTCAAGGCACACCAACAGGTCATGTTTTCAGTCTTTCCATTATTTTGCACAGGTGATTTGATCAGTTTCACTGCCTTAGTAATCACCACAGCCATTTCATCTGAGGGAAATCCTGAAAACATGACCTGTTGGTGTGCCTTGAGGACTGGAGTAGAAAAACACTGCCCTAGTGGATGTAAACTTGACGGCGATCTTAACTGATACCAATGATAAATTCCTACGTACCTGGCAGCCCTTGTTAGATTACTTTCCATCAACACAACCGCCTATGGGCTTCTTGGAACTCTAATCTATAATGGTGCGCTTATATTTCTGTAGCGAGCCTCCGGGACAGAGATTGCCTCCCTTTCACCCCCCTTTTTTTTCTACCCTCCCCTCTCTCTCCTCTGTCTGGTCATCTCTTATTTGTGATCCTCTGTGCTTTAAAATGGGCCCTTTGCTTACAGGCAAGAGCGGTACCCCTTAGAATCCATTAAGGTGAAAAACCATGAGGGTTTACAACCCCTTAAAGCTCTGGAGCAACTTTACTTGCAAAAGGCACAGGGTTTTATTTACCAAAGGCAAATCCACTTTGCACTACAAGTGCACTTGGAAGTGCAGTTGCTTTAGATCTGAGGGGGACATTTAGGGAAAATTAAAAACAGCATTTTTGCTTGTACATGATTGGATGATAAAATCAGCAAAGCTGCCCCTCATTTCAGATCTTCCCCTCAGATATAAAGAGACTGCACTTCCAAGTGCACTTGTAGTGCAAAGTGGATTTGCTTTTAGTAAATAAACCCCACAATCAGGGCCGGACTGGGAATAAAAACCAGCCCTGGAAAAAATGTCATACCAGCCCCATAGCATAACGTCATTATGTTCTAGTTCATGAAAGGGGAAACTATGCACATTTGAAGAGTGTATTATATATACAGAAGACAGATAAAAAAATCACACAGGGCTTTATATATATAAGCAAATGCCAGTTAAAAGTGGTCAATCATCAAGGGGGGACACCAGGAAATCTGGAAGCGTGCTGGAATCAGCAGTAGCACTCTTTGGGGGCGATTTGAACCATTTTAACCTTTTTCGGCCACTAGTGGGGGTTAAAGGTGCCCCACTGGCGGCCGAAAAGCACTGCAAAAAAGTTGGTAAAGCACTGCTAAAAATTGCAGCGCTTTACTGCCGACGCCCCCAATGCCTCAATGTGAAAGCAGCCTAAGGTAAGTGGGGGATTACTGATATAAGGGGGACACCTTTATATCGGTGTCCCTTTACATGATTGTATTCACTCCCCCTTACATCAGTGACCCTCCCCCCCTTAGGCTGGCCTTGCGGCGCTGTCACTTGCAGCCGGGATCAGTCAGTCGGCCCCAGCGACACTCCCACTTTTGACTCCTGTCCAAATTCCCTCAGAGACTGCAGACTTCACATGATACAAGAGATGGTCAGAGACTGCAGACATGAAACAAGAGATGATCAGAGACTGCAAACATGATACAGGAGATCAATTCAGAGAGAACAGACAAAAAAATAAATATATATATATATAAATGCACATTTTCTTTTACCTGAAAATGTCATTTATTATTATAATAAATATTTACAGTATATTATTTTATTATAATACATAAGTTAGCTTTTTTTTTTTTTTTTAAGAAATCCATGAGAGAGGGGCTGCAATGGTGAGAGAGAGAGAGAGGCTGCAATGGTGGGGGGAGAGAGAGAGAGGGGGGGGCTGCAATGGTGGGGGGAGAGGGGGAGAGAGAGAGAGAGGGGGGGCTGCAATGGTGGGGGGAGAGGGGGAGAGAGAGAGAGAGAGAGAGAGAGAGAGAGAGAGAGGGGGCTGCAATGGTGGGGGGAGAGAGAGGCTGCAATGGTGGGGAGAGAGAGGGGGCTGCAATGGTGGGGGGAGAGGGGGAGAGAGAGGGGGGGCTGCAATGGTGGGGAGAGAGAGAGAGGGGGGCTGCAATGGTGAGAGGAGAGAGAGAGGGGGGCTGCAATGGTGGGGAGAGAGAGAGAGAGAGAGAGAGAGGGGGGCTGCAATGGTGGGGAGAGAGAGAGAGAGAGAGAGAGAGAGGGGGGCTGCAATGGTGGGGAGAGAGAGAGAGAGAGAGAGAGGGGGGCTGCAATGGTGAGAGGGAGAGCTGCAATGGTGAGAGAGGGGGGCTGCAATGGTGAGAGGGAGAGAGAGAGGGGGGCTGCAATGGTGAGAGGGAGAGAGAGAGGGGGGGGCTGCAATGGTGAGAGGGAGAGAGAGAGTGAGAGGGGGCTGCAATGGTGGGGGAGAGAGAGAGTGAGAGGGGGCTGCAATGGTGGGGGAGAGAGAGAGATAGAGAAAGAGGGGCTGCAATGGTGGGAGAGAGAGAGAAAGAGGGGCTGCAATGGTGGGGGGAGAGAGGGGGGCTGCAAGAGAGAGAGAGGGGCTGCAAGAGAGAAAGAGAGAGAGGGGGGCTGCAATGGTGGGGGGAGAGAGAGGGGGGCTGAGAGAGAGAGAGAGAGGGGCTGCAAGAGAGAGAGAGAGAGAGAGAGAGAGAGAGGGGGGGCTGCAAGAGAGAGAGAGAGAGGGGGGGCTGCAAAGAGAGAGAGGGGGGCTGCAAGAGAGAGAGGGAGAGAGAGAGAGAGGGGCTGCAATGGTGGGGAGAGAGAGGGGCCGCAATGGTGAGAGAGAGAGAGAGAGAGGGGGGGCCGCAATGGTGAGAGGGAGAGAGAGAGGGGGGCTGCAATGGTGAGAGGGGGCTGCAATGGTGGGGGAGAGAGAGAGGGTGGGCTGTAAAGGTGGGGGGGAGAGAGGGGTTGCAATGGTGGGGGGGAGAGAGAAAGAGGTTGCAATGGTGGGGGGGGAGAGAGAAAGAGAGGTTGCAATGGTGGCGGGGGAGAGAGAAAGAGAGGTTGCAATGGTGGCGGGGGAGAGAGAAAGAGAGGTTGCAATGGTGGCGGGGGAGAGAGAAAGAGAGGTTGCAATGGTGGGGGGGGGAGAGAGAAAGAGAGGTTGCAATGGTGGGGGGGGGGAGAGAGAAAGAGAGGTTGCAATGGTGGGGGGGGGGAGAGAGAAAGAGAGGTTGCAATGGTGGGGGGGGAGAGAGAAAGAGAGGTTGCAATGGTGGGGGGGGGGGGGGAGAGAGAAAGAGAGGTTGCAATGGTGGGGGGGGGAGAGAGAAAGAGAGGTTGCAATGGTGGGGGGGAGAGAGAAAGAGAGGTTGCAATGGTGGGGGGGGAGAGAGAAAGAGAGGTTGCAATGGTGGGGGGGGGAGAGAGAAAGAGAGGTTGCAATGATGGGGGAGAGAGAGGGTGGGCTGTAAAGGTGGGGGGGAGAGAGAGGTTGCAATGGTGGGGGGGGGAGAGAGAAAGAGAGGTTGCAATGGTGGGGGGAGAGAGAAAGAGAGGTTGCAATGGTGGGGGGGGGGAGAGAGAAAGAGAGGTTGCAATGGTGGGGGGGGGAGAGAGAAAAAGAGAGGTTGCAATGGTGGGGGGTAGAGAGAAAAAGAGGTTGCAATGGTGGGGGGGAGAGAGAAAAAGAGGTTGCAATGGTGGGGGGAGAGAGAAAGAGGTTGCAATGGTGGGGGGGAGAGAGAAAGAGAGGTTGCAATGGTGGGGGGGGAGAGAGAAAGAGAGGTTGCAATGGTGGGGGGGGGAGAGAGAAAGAGAGGTTGCAATGGTGGGGGGGGGAGAGAGAGCTTGCAATGGTGGGGGGGGGAGAGAGAGAAAGAGAGGTTGCAATGGTGGGGGGGAGAGAGAAAGAGAGGTTGCAATGGTGGGGGGGAGAGAGAAAGAGAGGTTGCAATGGTGGGGGGGGAGAGAGAGAAAGAGAGGTTGCAATGGTGGGGGGGAGAGAGAGAGAAAGAGAGAGAGGGGGGCTGCAATGGTGGGGAAGAGAGAGGGGCTGCAATGGTGGGGGGAGAGAGAGAGAGGGGCTGCAATGGTGGGGGGAGAGAGAGAGGGGCTGCAATGGTGGGGGGAGAGAGAGAGGGGCTGCAATGGTGGGGGGAGAGGGAGAAAGAGAGAGGGGGGGCTGCAATGGTGGGGAGGAGAGAGAGGGTGGGCTGTAAAGGTGGGGGAGAGAGAGGGTGGGCTGTAAAGGTGGGGGAGAGAGAGGGGGGGTTGAAATGGTGGGGGGGGGAGAGAAAGAGGTTGCAATGGTGGGGGGGAGAGAGAGAGGTTGCAATGGTTGAGGGAGAGAGAGAGAGAGAGGCTGCAATGGTGGGGGAGAGAGAGAGAGAGAGGCTGCAATGGTGGGGGAGAGAGAGAGAGAGAAAGAGAGAGAGAGAGGGGGGGGCTGCAATGGTGGGGGGGAGAGAGAGGGTGGGCTGTAAAGGTGGGGGAGAGAGAGGGGGGGTTGAAATGGTGGGGGGGGGAGAGAAAGAGGTTGCAATGGTGGGGGGGAGAGAGAGAGGTTGCAATGGTTGAGGGAGAGAGAGAGAGAGAGGCTGCAATGGTGGGGGAGAGAGAGAGGGGCTGCAATGGTGGGGGAGAGAGAGAGGGGCTGCAATGGTGGGGGAGAGAGAGATGGACAGGGGGGCTGCAATGATGGGGGAGAGAGAGAGATAGAGAGGGGCTCTGCAATGGTGGGAAAGAGAAAGATTAAAATGCTCTGCAGACCAGGGGGGGCCCGGGGGTGCACCGTTATATGATATAACGGTGCACCCCCGGGCCCCCCCCCCTCCTCTCTCTGTCAGTCACCTACCTTTTTGCTGCCCCCCTTCTCTCTGAGATTATTATACAGTTTACAACAGGGGCAGCAAAAAGGTAGGTGACTGACAGGGAGAGGAGGGGGGGGGGCCCGGGGAGTGCACCGTTATATCATATGGTGAGAATCAGAGAATCAGAGAGTAGAACAGCCTAGGATTTCATAATTCTTCTACTTACCTGGCTGCTGCTGGCTTGACCGAAATGACGGCTCCGCTTGTCCTGGACCTGTCCTTGGCTGCCTTGCCACTGCTGTCTGTGACTGTCACGCACTGTCTGACCACGCAGGTGCTCCAAGGGTGGCCTGGCCAGGCGGCGCGGTGAACCATTATACTCTGTTCCTTCTTCACCCTGGCTGCAGGAGAAAGTGGGCGGTACTGGCGCGCACCGCACGGGACGATGGGATGACGCCGGTCACGTTCTGCTCGGCTCCTCCCCTCCCTCAGACTCGTGACATGATCTCTCCACTCCTGGCCAGTGAGAGTGAGTCACGGAAAAGGAATTGGAAAATACGGCACTGCAGCTGCGAGCATGGCGGCCGCATCCCCGCCGGCGGCCGGCCCGCCGCTGCTTTTACAGCGACACTGTACACTGTTTACCCCGACACTAACTGGAGGCATAGGGCAGCAGGCAGGCGTCCACCCCTGCATTATACATAATTGTAAAGTGCGGCCGCGATGGCGGCCGCGTCTGCGGCCTTGTTGATTGATTTTTGACTGACAGGCAGCCGGCCCACCGGGAATTTTCCCGGTATCCCGGTAGGCCAGTCCGGCCCTGCCCACAATCTATTTGCCTTTAGTAAATCCACCCACTAGACTTGCATTGTATGCAGTAAAGAGCAAGAAAGCAAACATTGTAGAACTGCTGCCGACAGTCTCGTCCACTCCGTTTCAAGCCTTCCACTCCAGCTACACCAACTGATGGGGGCCAGCTTTGAGCGATTCATGACCCACTGACCCACTTTAGCACCAAACACAAAAGTAAAGCCGCTAACCTTCTAAAAGCCCAGGATGAGTTACATTTTTGTTCTACAGTACAAAAGTACTCCAACTTTTGCCCCATTCACACCTAGCATTCCTGCGCGTATTTTCATCTGTTCTTCACGTGTTTTCCCACAATGCATATAGGGAAGCCCAATAATAGCATTAATGGGCTGCCTCATGCACGACAAAAGTGACAAAGAAGCTCCTGCACCTATTACGGCATCAAGCTTTGCTCGTTTTATTATTGTGCATTTTGCCACATTGATAGTGCGTTTGTCACGTGACAAAACACGTAGCTACTAGCTGCATTTGGTGTGCCGTTAACAATTAAAGGATCACTAAAGGAAAACATTTTTTTAGCTAAATAGCTTCCTTTACCTTAATGCAGTGCTGTTTTCATTGTCTCATTGTTCGTTTTTGCTTTGAAGTTACTGTAATTCTGCTCTGATCTCCACACTTCCTGCTTGTCTGGCTCCTTATGAAAAATCGCATGGCAGCTTTTCACTGTGGTCTAAGCTGTGTGTCTAAAACTCCTCAGAACCAATCAGATTCATTTTAAAAACAAAACACTGCCCTGGGATTCAATTTAAAAACAAAACACTGCCCTGGATTTGTTTGTTTTTGTTCTGTCTCTCTCTCTCTCTCTACTTCACATAAACACAAAACCAGTTTAAAAACGAAAGTGAAACTAGAGGCACATTATATGATTGATTTGTATCTATTTTTAATCATTTTTAAAAGGAATCAGTTAACTTGTATGTCTCTATACCCTGTAAACAGTCATTTCAGCAAAAAAAATGTTTTCCTTTAGTGATCCTGGCATCGCAAGCGCAACACATGTTTGGCATGTTTTCCAGGAACATGCGTGGAAATGCAGGTTTCTGCTCCCGTTATTGGAATATGCAGGTGTGACTGTGAATCCCAAGTGCTCTGCTGTTTGATGTAACATGTTTCCTTTTGTGTTTGAAATTGAACCATTGTACAATGCATGCATATTCACTAAAGCAACTCTATACCAAGGAAGGTTGCTGATGGGGCCCAACTGCTGATCTTTGAGATAATAACAATGCCTCCCTCTATTAAATAGCATCTGTGGTGCCATGATTCCCTTTAATCTTTTCATACTATTTACAGGAGTTGTTTTAGATACAAATGCTTCAGGGGGTAAGGGCTAAAGTTCTCTATGTGTGCCATTGAGGACAGGTTTGATTCCCACACACTGATGGAGTCACTTAAAACATTTAGAAAAGAAAGAGAAACTTTTGTGAAGGAAGGAATGTAACACAATAGCACATTTATAAAAAATAAAAAAAGTGAATAAAAAGCAACAGAAACTGGAGAGGTGGGTGACATTGTAGCTGTTCAACTGGCTTGGCAACTTTCTTTGGTAAAATAAGCTTTTGCCGTAAATGTGTGAGTGTTCTATAATGTAAATCTCACTTTTACTGCACATAACAGACAGGTTCCCCAAGGTTAATCCTGCTAATGAGCTGGACCCAATGAAAGCAGAGGTTGTATTATATTATTATTTCAGTATTATTATTATTATATTTATATGTTTTTTATATACAGTTGACCTCGGATTATGCTCGTAATATATATATATACACAGTACAGACCAAAAGTTTGGACACACCTTCTCATTCCAAGAGTTTTCTTTATTTTCATGACTCTGAAAATTGTAGATTCACACTGAAGGCAACAAAACTATGAATTAACACATGTGGAATTATATACATAACAAAAAAGTGTGAAACAACTGAAAATATGTCATATTCTAGGTTCTTGAAAGTAGCCACCTTTTGCTTTAATTACTGCTTTGCACGCTCTTGGCATTCTCTTGATGAGCTTCAAGAGGTAGTCACCTGAAATGGTCTTCCAACAGTCTTGAAGGAGTTCCCAGAGATGCTTAGCACTTGTTGGCCCTTTTGCCTTCACTCTGCGGTCCAGCTCACCCCAAACCATCTCGATTGGGTTCAGGTCCGGTGACTGTGGAGGCCAGGTCATCTGGCGCAGCACCCCATCACTCTCCTTCTTGGTCAAATAGCCCTTACACAGCCTGGAGGTGTGTTTGGGGTCATTGTCCTGTTGAAAAATAAATGATGGTCCAACTAAACGCAAACCAGATGGAATAGCATGCCGCTGCAAGATGCTGTGGTAGCCATGCTGGTTCAGTATGCCTTCAATTTTGAATAAATCCCCAACAGTGTCACCAGCAAAGCACCCCCACACCATCACACCTCCTCCTCCATGCTTCACGGTGGGAACCAGGCATGTAGACAGGGCCACCATCAGGAATTTTGGGGCCCCTTACACAGCTTCAGGCATGGGCCCCCTGGAGCAGAGAACCGGGGGGGGGGGTGCTGCTGCATGAAATTGAGAAGCGGGGGGGGGGCTGCTGCCGCGAATTGAGAAGAGGGGGGCCCTTTACAAAAAGAAGAAATAAAGAAAAATATATATAAAAAAGGGGGGTAGCAATCCGGGGCCCTGGGGACCTCTGTGTCCTTTCATAAAAAGAAAAAAAGAGAAAAAAATATATATATATATATATTTTTAAAGGGTGGTTGCCAACTGGGGCCCTGCGACCTCATTTTTTTTTATAAAAGGAAATTACAAAAAAAGGGGGCTTTCCATTTGGGACCTCTGGGCCCTTTAATAAAAAGAAACCTCTGGGCCCTTTAAAAAAAAAAGAAATAAAATATATATATATATAACAAACAAATAAACATTTATAAAAAAAACAAAAAAACAAGGGGGTTGCCTTCCAGGGCCCTGGGGACCTCTGGGCCCTTTAATAAAAAAAAAATATAAAAAATATATATAAACAAAAATAAAAAATACAATTAAAAAAAAGGGGGGTTTGTCATCCGGGGGCCCTGGGGACCTCTGGGCCCTTTAATAATAATTAAATATAAATATATATATAATATATATATATATATAAAATAAAAGAAATAAAAAAATATATAACAAATATTTTTTTTATATAAAAAAAGGGGGGTTGTCATCTGGGGCCCTGGGGATCTCCAG
Organism: Rana kukunoris; assembly: GCA_029574335.1. Taxonomy (NCBI): domain Eukaryota; kingdom Metazoa; phylum Chordata; class Amphibia; order Anura; family Ranidae; genus Rana; species Rana kukunoris. The sequence goes on along the minus strand of CM056050.1, from coordinate 34,141,275 downwards.
GTCTCTGTGGACCTCCGGACCTCTAAAAAAATAAATAAAAAAAATTGGCCCTTTAATAAAAAAATAAAAGAAAAATATATAAAAAAAATATATTTTTTTTATAAAAAAATAAATAAAAAAGAGGGGGTTGCCATCTGGGGCCCTGGTGGCCTCCGGGCCCCTGGGGAGCTCTGGACTCCTAGAAAAAAATGGCCCTTTAATAAAAAAATAAAATAAAAATATATTAAAAAAAATATTTTTTTTTATAAAAAAATAAATAAAAAAAGGGGGGTTGCCATCCGGGACCCTGAGGGCCCCTGTGGACCTCCGGACCTCTAAAAAAAAATAAAAGAAAAAAATTGGCCTTTAATAAAAAATAAAATAAAAATATATTAAAAAAATATATATTTTTTTATACAAAATAAATAAAAAAAGGGGGGTTGCCATCCGGGGCCCTGGGGGCCTCCGGGCCCCTGTGGACCTCCGGACCTCTAAAAAAATAAAAGAAAAAAAATTGGCCCTTTAATAAAAAAAATAAAATAAAAATATATTAAAAATATATTTTTATAAAAAAATATATATTTTTATAAAAAAAAAAAAATGGCTTGCCATCTGAGGCCCTGGTGGCCTCCGGGCCCCTGTGGACCTCCGGACCTCTAAAAAAATAAAATAAAAGATTGGCCCTTTAATAAATAATAAAAGAAAAATACATTAAAAAAATATATTTTTTTATAAAAATAAATAAAAAGGAGGGCTTGCCATCTGTGGCCCTGGTGGCCTCCGGGCCCCTAGGGACCTATGGACCCCTTACAGGTGTACTGCCTGTACCCCCCTGATGGCGGCCCTGCATGTAGAGTTCATCTGTTCACCTTTTCTGCATCGCACAAAGACACGGTGGTTGGAACCAAAGATCTCAAATTTGGACTCATCAGACTAAATCACAGATTTCCACTTCCTTGAGTTCTTTAGCCCAAACAAGTCTCTTCTGCTTGTTGCCTTTCTTTAGCAGTGGTTTCCTAGCAGATATTCTACCATGAAGGACGGATTCACACAGTCTCCTCTTAACAGTTCTAGAGATGTGTCTGCTGCAAAAGGTGGCTACTTTGAAGAACCTAGAATATCACATATTTTCAGTTGTTTCACACTTTTTTGTTATGTATATAATTCCACATGTGTCAATTCATAGTTTTGATGCCTTCAGTGTGACTCTACAATTTTCATAGTCATGAAAATAAAGAAAACTCTTGAAATGAGAAGGTGTGTCCAAACTTTTGGTCTGTACTATATATATACAAATACTGAAATAATAATATAATACAACCTCTGCTTTCATTGGGTCCTACTCATTAGCAGGATTAACTTTGGGAAACACTTTGGCTCGTATCCTGCATCCCCGTACCTCAGGCCAAATGAGGTACTGCAGGCCTATTTTCGGCTCTGCTCGGCTTCTGCACCCCCCGTACCTCAGGTCATATGAAGTACTGCAGGCCTATTTAGCTTGAATTTTGCTCGTCTTGTGAGTCAGTTTTTGCAAACCGAGTCAGAATTGGAAAAAAAAAGTTGCTCACAAATCAAAACGCTCTCAAACCCAGTTACTCTTAAACCAAGGTTCCACTGTATTATTATTATTATTATACATGATTTATATAGCACCAACAGTTTACGCAGCGCTTTACAACATAGAGAATTTTTGAGTATAGCCTCCAATAACAAAGTCCAAAACTAGGCGTAAAGTAGTACCATCATCCAAAAAGTGATATAGGAGAACAGGGTGAGGTAAGAGCGTCAAGCCCCATGCACACTATGGGCCAGATTCAGGAACACTTGCGCTGGAGTATTTCGATATGCGCCGCGTAACTGTGAAGATGCGCCGTCGTTTCTATGTGCCCGTACCCACCAAACTAGATGCGCCCAATAACGGGCCATTTGCGACCGGCGGAACGTTCCGACGCCAGAGTATCGTCAGCGCTTAATTTCGCTTGGCGCATCAGTCGCGCCTATTGATTTCCCCTGCAAATATGCAAATTAGGGATTTTTCCCAATTCAAGAACGGATTAGCACCATACGCTGGCTACATGCGCCGCGCGTATCTGATCCGTCCGGCGCAAAGTTATTTCTACAAAAGGCTGCTTTATCTTTACTCCAGACGGCCTCAGGTCAGCAGGAGAGCAGCTACAGCAGCAGCGTTACCGACGAAACTAGCAAGCTGAACAACCACACTTGCAAGGACAACACCTCTGTGTGCCAACATGCCAGGGGCAATCGTGGTCCTAAGACTAGTACTGGGTCCCTCGCTACGAAGGAGGCGGGCACGTGAGAGGATATACCGCACGCGCATGAGCCTCTTTGGCATGGGGGATGAGGAGGTGTATCGCCTCTTCAGATTCAGCCCTGATGTAATACTTGAACTAACCACAACCCTGCAGGATGACATCACCAGCCCAACACACCGCTCACAAGCAGTGCAGCCACTGGTGAAGGTCCTGGCAACACTTAATTTCCTTGCAAGTGGATCATTCCAGCGTACAAGTGGAGTGGTGGCTGGGATGTCACAGTCCTCCATGAGCAGATGTGTGCACCAGGTTGTCCCTTCAATCCTCAGACGCATGTCCAACCAGTTCATCAGACCAACCACTGAGGAGCTGCGGCTGAAGGCAATGACAGATTTCTACAGCATTGCCAGATTCCCACGCACTGTGGGGGCCATTGATTGCACACATGTGGCCCTTCAGCCCCCCAGTGCCACAGAGCACATATACCGCAATCGGAAGCATTGGCATTCCATCAACGTACAGGTGATAGCCGATGCCCAACGCCTCATATGGCACGTCCGTGCCAAACACCCCGGGTCCAGCCATGACAGCTTCATATACAATCAGAGTCCCATCCCAGCAGAATTCGAGCAGAACATGTATGGGGACAGCTGGCTGGTTGGTGAGTGACATGATGGGTGGCAGCCATGACTATCCCCTCCCGTGATGCACATCAGAAGTGGCACATGCATGACTAACATCCTCCTGTCTTTTCCCTTACAGGTGACTCTGCATATGCACTGGGACCCCATCTCATGACTCCTATCCGGAACCCCCAAACCAGAGGAGAGAGAAAATACAATGAAGCACACATCAAAACCCGTGCAGTGGTGGAGCAAACATTTGGGCTCCTGAAGTCCCGTTTCCGATGCCTGGATAAGTCCGGGGGGACCCTATTGTATTCCCCTACCTTTGTGTGTCAGATCATCGGTGCATGTTGCATACTACATAACTTTGCTATGAGAAAAGGCCTGCAGATTGACATGCGTGATGACCTAACCCCCGACCCACACAGTCCCCACCTGCCAGAGGAGACCCAGTCTGCTGATGGAAGAGCAGTCAGGAGGGTCCTCGCCGTAGGCATCTTTGGACACTAAACCAAAACATTAATCACACAGACAATGCACGTGTGTACACCACTGATGTCCCTAGATCACACACACCACATGCACATCGCATTGGATTAGCCCAAGTCCAGCATGTAGGACTTGGGAGCAGCAACGCCAGCGTCAAGGCCCCAATGATGTCGCTGTCCATTCATACACCTTTCACACGTCATTCATACAGCCGTGGGGTTAACTTCACCACCACGGCCGAGGGTGACACCCCTTACTGGCAGGAGTGCCACCCCCTCACATTCACACACCATTCACACTGTCCCCTGCACTCCTGACCGTGTGCAGTTCAAAAGAAATAAAAAATCTCATAACCTGAGCAAGAAAATAAAATATAAACTCATAACCTGAGTATAAAAATAACAAAAAACTCATAACCTGAGTACTAAAAAAAATAAAAATATAAACCAAATAAAAAAAAAACCCTCATCTGGGATGACGGGGGCTCCTCCTTGGGGGCACTCTCGGGCTCCTCAGCTGCCTGGAGGGAGTGGGTGGTGGTGGGGGTGTGGGGGCATCTTGAGGAGGCTGTTCCCCGGGTGGGCCACTCCGGGCAGCTGTTGGCTGCATGCCCTCCAAGGCCACTGCAATCCGGAGGTTAGTCTGGGTTAGTCTGGGCCTGCATCCTCAACTGGCGGGTGACTTGATGCCGCTGGTCACGCTGCCGCTGCCTCCCCTCTTCCCGGATGGCAGCAGTGTTGGCATGTACGGCTGCTGTCAGGTGCCGTACATCAGCCTGCACCTCCCCCAGGCTGGTAACAAGGTTCTGAACACCACTGGGCAGCTGCGACATGGAGCCCAGGCTGTCAGCGACCCGGTCCAGGTGGCCAGCAATCTCCCCCATCTGCTGGGTCTGCTTGGCGTGGTCCAACACCACCTGGTCCTCGACCAGATCACACACCCCCCTGGTCTTCCGGGTGGCCTTCCTGGGGGCAGGAGAAGGTTGTCCCCGTGGGGATGGAGTCGCCCTTGAGGGGCTACCGAGGATGGGGGAGGGGATGACAGAGGGCCCTGCTGAAGAGGAGGACTCCTCCAACAATAAGATGAAGTCCTGTTCAGGGACAGGCTCCTCCACAACCACCTCTGCAGAGGTGGTGTGGGCAGTCTCCTCCACCTCGGTCTCTTCAGCACCCAGGGGCTCATCATCACGATCCCGTTGGGAGGTTGGGGTGGACTGGCCGCCAAGAGATCATGGCCCAGCTCCGTCATCTGTGGATGACACAAAGAAGACACATGTTGGTGGTCCCACACACTTGGCACATGTCCCCTCGCCCCCCCCACATGCAACACACCAAATAGGGGATAAAAAACACTTACCTGTCCTGGAGCCTTCCTCCATGGAGTCATATCCAGGGACCCCCTCCAACTGCTCCCTGTCCAGGCAGCGTGCGACCACCTCCTCCTCTGCGGTCAGGCTGACAGGACATGGGGGACCACCACCTGTGCCCCTCTCATGCCTCCTGATGGTGGCCACCTTGCCCCTGACCTTGCGCCGCAAGTCATTTATTTTTTTCTGAATGTCAGAAGCAGTCCGGGTGGAGTACCCCAAGACATTCACCCTGGCAGCAATGGTCTCCAGGATGCCCTGCTTCCTCTCCCGGCTGGTCTTCCGGCTTTTTTTCCCATGGAGTAACTCATTAACAGACTCCATCGCTGATATGATGACCGAGACCTCCTGGGAATTAAAATTGAGGTTCCTCCTCTCTTCGGGGGTAGCGGGAGCAGCCATCACTGAGCAAAAGTATCTTCCCTGGGGTGGGGGGAAACGGAACTACTTTTGCGCCGGAATGGCGTTTCCGCCTGCGCTTTTAAGCGCCCAACGGAAGGCATTGCGCTGACGTTTCCCGGGAAGTGGTGCCGACGGAAGTTGTGAGCATGCGCACAAGGGGGCGAGTGGAGCCATGCTCCGTGGATGATGCGCTGAACGTAAGCCTCTGCGCTGGGCCCCGCCCATCATTTACATATGATCACACCCACTTCCACTTGCGTCGGGTTACGCCAGCGCATTATCGTTACTCTGGCGCAAGTTTACGCGCAACTGCTATGTGAATAACAGTACTTGCGCTGAAAGGGTCGTCAGAGTAACGTAAATGAGAAGCGTTACTCTGGAGCAAAGATGCTCTCATCTACCTGAATCTGGCCCTATCAGTTTTCCTGCAGGTTTTTGTCTTCAGATTTACCAAAACCATCTAATATGAGGTCAAACCTTAATGCCCCGTACACACGATCACTTTTTGTGATGAAAAAAAATGTCATTTTTTAAAATGTCATTTAAAATGATGGTATGTGGGAAAAATGTCATTTTATGTCTTCTAAAAAATGACCAAAAAAAATTCGAACATGCTCAAATTTTTTATGTCATTTTTCAAAATGTAATTTTTTGTGTCATAAAAAATGATCGTGTGTGGGCAAAACTACGTAAAAAATGACGTTTTAAACCTGCACATGCCCAGAAGCAAGTTAGGAGATGGGAGGTAAAACTACCATTCATAATGGAGTAAGCACATTCATCACGCTGTAAGGCGGCGTACACACGACCGAGGTTCTCGCTGGAAACCAGCGAGAACCTCGCTGGAAGCTGCATTCCAGCGAGGACCTCGGCCGTGTGTACGCTCTCGGCGAGCATCCCGTCGGGAATCCCGTCGAGCAGAAATAGAGAGCACGCTCTCTATTTGCTCGACGGCCCGCCTGGATGAATGGCTGGTTGCCATTCCCGACGGGCGGGTCGCCGATTTCGACGGCCGGCAGAGAACCTCGACGGGCGGAACGATGTGTTCTGCCCGTCGAGGTTCTCTGCCGTGTGTACGCGGCCTTACAGACAAAAAAGCAGGAATCGTCTTTTACTAACAAGTAACCAGCTAAAAGCAGCCTCAAGGCAAATAGAACTTCCCCTTTAGAGTGCCACCACTTTGTTCATCATTTTCCAAAAATGATGGTGTGTACGCAACGTCATTTTTGAAAATGAAGTTTGAAAAATGTCGTTTTTTTTCATGAAGAAAAATGACATTTTTTTTCATCACAAAAAGTGATCGTGTGTACGGGGCATAAGAGTTTCAATTCGTATGCAATCAGGCAGGCACTTGCACTACATGGTTTTGGTAAATCTGAAGACAAAAGCCTGCAGGAAAACTGATATAGAGCTATGCCCCCCTCCCCCACCCCCTGACTAATAAACACAACTTTGTGTAGCGCTCACCCCCGAAGGAGTCGCTGGTTGTTGTTTGGGATCGGCGTATTAAGTTACCTTGTAGTGTGTCTAGGGGTAGTAGCAGTGAGTAGTAGCAGTGAGTAGTAGCAGTGAGCGAAAATCCAGTCACCAGATTTTCAAATGCTTTATTCCAGGGCCCAACATCAACAGGACAGGTTGATGAAGCGATAGAGAACAGTGCGGTATCAGGCCTGGATAAGAAGTAGAGGAGTCCTGCTCTCGTAATAGCAGATACAGTTCATCGCCACTCTCGCCAGATTGGGTGAAGCGCCTCCGGACAGACCCTTGTTATACTGTAGGCCTGGCAGCCGGAATGTCACTTTTAAGTTGCTGGGAGGAACAGGTCTCTATTACAGACCTGGTTCGGGCCTCTGCCACAGGATTAGTACTCAAGAGAACAATTCCGATTGAGCAAATCCTCCCAGTAAATGCAATGAAAGGGGTCATCGGTTGACAGCTGACATGTACCTGTCAATTCCAGTAACCAGATCCCCAATGGTTCGTTCAAGCCCTTTTGGATAACCTGCCTCCGGGTTCTCCTCAAGCCGATCCCCCACCGAACGGCATACAGACTGGGATCTTCTCAGTAAGGTTGGGGACCCCGTAAGTCACTGGGGCCCCCATCAACATCTGGATGGGTCTCCATGGAGCAGGCAACTCCGGGCAGGTGGGCCAAGCGAGCAGGGTCCGTGGAATGCGCGCACCCTGAAGGTGGATGCCGCACCTGGAATGTGGACCCCGCGCAGAGAAGAAGAACTGACCCAGAACACGCAGCAGCTGCCACAGATATACCCCTCCCCAGTATGCCCAGCGAGGGAAAAACTCCTTTAATTGGCTGCTGGGAAAAAGTGGCTCTGTCAGAATCCCTCTAGCGCCAACTTCCGCCCAGGGGTGTAATCACACCCCTGGGTCCCAGACTGACCTACAGGACAGTTCTAAAATAGTAGCAGACTGCAATTTGACAAATTATGAATGGGAGCAAAATAACTCTCCCATTCACCCACTAACTTTAGCGTAGTGCCTGTACTGAAAGTAAGGGGGCGCTACATTTGCATGCAATGAATATATGTGCTTTATTTTATTGAGATTTGATTGCCTCATACATAAAGTATATGAGATACATAAAGTGTGAATAAAGTAAACAATCTTAAAAAAACTTCCTCCTTTTCAAAAATAATAGCCATTTATTAGAAAAAATGAAATCTAATCATCTTGTGCAAATTAAACAAAACTGGTTTAATTCTGCCCAAATCTACTGCTGCTACTAGAAAATGGCAATAAGCACTTGCTATTATGGAGTGGCACAAGTTGTGCAGAGAGCGGTAATATAAGTTAAAGCGGAGCTCCACCCAAAAGTGGAAGCTCCACTTATCTGTCTCTTCCCCTCTTCCCTGAGCTTCACGTATTCGCAGTTAGAAACCAGCTGTGAAGCCTCAAGGCTTCACTGCCATTGCCTTTACACCGATGGAAACATTGGCTAGAGTGCCAACATTGCTGACAAAGAATATCCATAGCGTAATATGTTTATTTAAAATTGCGACATAAAAAAGAATAGCCAAGTTGCCTCTTACTTTAAAAAGTGTCTACCCGGCACTGGGGCTGTAGGCGTATCAGATTCCTAACAAGGGGTCTCACTCGCTGGATAATCCAAATGCGGCGTCTTCTCCCTTCAGCTCTGCTGGCTTCCACAGACGCCGGGACTAGCGTGGGTATACACGTGACCAGGTACTTGCCGCCGACGTACGTTTCGTATGTCTTACATCATCAGGGGGCGTACCTAATATTAAAAGTCAGTAGCTACAGTATTTGCAGCTACTGACTTACATTTTTTTAGTGGGGGGGCTGGACCTCCTCTTTAAATGGTAAACATGGGCCAACAGCGAGTCAAGACATGCTTAAAGTGGTTGGAAACCCTTACAGTCCACTTTTGACTACAGGTAAGCCTATAATAAGGCTTACCTGTAGGTACCGTGGATGTTTAGGAGAACTACACTGTATCAGCATGTGCCATCGGCATATACGCACTGAAGTAATGGACCGAGAGTGCCATTTCTTCAGCTGATGTGCCTTTACCGCTGGCTCCCGCACACGTCATCGCGGCTCCGGCCAATCACAGTGCCGTAGCCCACTATACCAGGAAGTAACTCCAGGAGACAAGTCACTGGCCAAAGCAGTGTACCGGGACCATTGTGGGGGCTTCGATCTAAGGTAAGTATTTCATAATGAGCTAGTATGCTATGCTATGTCTCATAATGCCTTTGGCTTGCAGGTTTTTTTTTTGGTAGTTTTACAACCACTTTAATGGTCAGCATTTTAAGCAACGGTAGGGTAGATTTTCTTTCTTTCTTTCAGTTGGAAACCATTGATTGGGGAAATAGGGAGGGCTGTATAGTGAATCTAAATGTTATTTTTATTCTGACCCTCATGGACCCCCTAAAACCATGGACCACTTAGGGGTTCATGGACCCCAGGCTAAGAACCCCTAGACTGGATGTACTTGTATCTTTTCTCAACCTAACTTTGTAATTATGAATGTACCATTGATGGATAGAAGCCCCACTCCAATGTTCACTTCTTCCAAAGGCTCGTTATGCAATTGTCAACATTTCAACTGCATCCATAGTTACATAGTTGCATAGTTAGTCAGGTTGAAAAAAAAAAAAAAAGTCCATCCAGTTCAACAAAAAAAAACAATCCATATGGTTCCTGCCCAAGGACAAGGACTCATCTATTTAGAAGTATGGCTGGACGACCACATTGGATACAGCGCATTGAGACGATTTTGTTCGCATTTGTAGCGCTATATAAGTTTCTCACTCACACTCACTTGATTTCCAATATGGATTCAGTTGTAATTTTGACAGTTTAAAGTGGGTTTTCTTACTAAAATGTAGCGCTACCCCATTCAGGAGCCGCTGAGTATAAGTGGGATTGGCGTGTTGTGTTACCTGGCAGGTGTCTAGGGGTGATACTTGTGAGTTGAGGAGAATAACAGCGAATGTCCAGTCTTTAGTTGGGTTTTCTTCAATGCTTTATTCCAAGGCCAAACATGGCCTACATCAACATAGTACAGGACAGGAAAGGTTGATGAGCAGTGAGAGAGGATTTGAGTATTAGGCCTTGGATATCAAAAAGGTGAGAGAGCAATCTGACTCTCAGCAATGATGAACTCAGTTCGTTGCCACTCCAATTGAAGTGCGTAAAGTGCCCCCGGACAGGTCTCTGCCACAGGTCTGGCAGCCGGAATGTCACTTGTAAATGCTGGGAGGACCAGGCCCTTGACACAGGCCTGGCTCGGTCCTCTTCCACAGGCCTAGTACTTGAGGAGCATGAAATTGAAATGAGCGAGTCCTCCCAATAGATTTAGTTAGAGTCTCTGGATCCCCGATGGTTCGTTCAAGCCCTATTGGATCACCTGCCTCCGGGTTCTCCTCAAGCCGATCCCCCACCGTACGGCTCCCAGTCTGGGATCTTTTAGGATGAGTTCGGGACCCAGCAGCTACTTGGATCCCTCTCCGTGTTAGAATGAAGCTCCACCTGGTGCGCAACTTGGGCCAGGTAGGCCACGGCTGCGGGGTCCATGGATGCGCGCCCCCTGAAGGTGGATGCCGCACCTGGAGCTCGGACCCCGCAGAAAGCAAGAACGGCCCTGGGGCCAAGGCGGCTTCCCCAGATATAGCCTCCCTCAGCACGCCTTAGTGAGGGAACTGACCCCTCTGATTGGCTGCTGAGGAAAACAAGTCTGCCAGAATCCCTCTAGCGCCAGCTACCGCCCAGGGGTGGAAACACACCCCTGGAACGCCGACTGGCCCACAGGTTAGTTCTGGAAAATGGCAGCAGCCCAAATTTGACAAATTGTGAATGGGAGCCATGTAACTCTCCCATTCCCCACTAACTTTATGGTAACGCCCCCACAAAAAGCAAGGGGGCGCTAAAAAAATAAAAATATTAAAAGTCAGCAGCTACAAATACTGCAGCTGCTGACTTTTAATAATCGAACACTCATCTGTCCAGGGTCCAGCGATGTGGGGGAAGGAAGCTCCACTTGTCTCCCCCTTCTCTCCATGGCGCCAGCATCACTACTGTGGGCGTTCAGCTGTGGCTTCACATGCACAAGCAGTGCTGCGCACCGTGATTGGCTGACCAATCATCTGGGACCTGTGACGTGTCCCAGATGATTGCCGAGAGGGAGGGGGGAAAGGTGACCTTTCTTTCTTCGCCGCAGTGCCCAGGGAGGAAGTGGGAGCTGAAACCCTCTAAAAAGAGGATATACGACCCCCCCCCCCAAAAAAAAATTACATGCCAAATGTGGAATGTCAGGGGGTCACCTTACCCTAAAGCAGAAGTTCAATTTTTGGGTGGAACTCCGCTTTAATAATGAGCCTTTGGAAGAAGTGCGCATTGGAGTGCAGCTTCTTTTAATCAGTGTTCCTTGATGACAAGCAGAGATGAACTTCTTGATGTGGCACCCTGGGCGATCACAGCAAGCAAGAGAGGTGCAGGTTTGGGGTAAATATACAGGTAAAATATGGTGTGAACTGTTTTACCTGATAAAAAAGTTGTAATGCTGTTGAACCAGTTCCATGACCCCCAGCCACACACCATACCCAGAACCCTGACCTCTGTTTTCTACACTGCAGATATATAATACAGATTGTTGATTGGGCAGTGAAGTTATCATCATTACATTGATGCGGTCATCATTGCATTGTTTTTCTTGCCTGAAGGATTCCTCTGGTAGTCTGACAACACTATATGGTTAATGTTAATTTGTTCAGGGCAGGACTGGGCTTGGGGGTGGGGGGAGCATTTGCACCCTAGTCTAGTACTAATGAGGCACCTTGGGTTTGTGGCCCTTCACCTATAAGATATAATTCAGAGCCATCTGCTCCCTGTTTAGCATCAGTTAAATAAAAATCTTATGCCGCGTACACACTATCATTTTTTGTGATGAAAAAACGACGTTTTCTGTGAAGTAAAAAACAACGTTTTTGAAACGTCACTTTTCAAAGACGATGTTGCATACACACCATAGTTTTTTTCACAAAAAGCGAGGTTACGTTCACCACTCTTTTCCATTGAAGCTCACTTCATAACTAGCTTCTGGGCATGCGCGGGTTGAAAAACGTAGTTTTAAACTACGTTTTTGCTACACACGGTGACTTTTTGTGAAACAAAAAACGACGTTTTGAAAAACGACACAAAAAATTCAAGCATGTTGGAATTTTTTTTGGTCGTTTTTTTTAAGACAAAAAACGACATTTTGCCCACACACGATCAATTTAAATGATGTTTTAAAAAACAACGTTTTTTTTCATCGCAAAAAACGACCGTGTGTACGCGGCATTAGAGTATCAACTTCCTTTGGGTTCCTGTTGATGGGCAGTATAGTCAAGCACTGTGCTTTCCATTTGGTTAGGCTGGGTTCCCACTTATGCAAATTGGATGTGGGTTTAGTCCTGCTAGAAAGCAACTTAACTGTATGTTCCAAGCGTTGGGGGACTCCATCCCGCTGCCGCCCCGTGGCCTTGTGGGAAGTCCGGGCCTGCTCACACGCAATGTGCACAGTCTATTTGCCTTTAGTAAATCAACTCCAGTGTATGACAAGAAAAAGCTTGGTTTGACCTGCTTTTCCTGCATTCCAAACAAATGCAACACAAAGTGCACTTGGAAGTGCAGTCACTGTAGATCTGAGGGGGGACATGCAAGGAAAATAATAAAACAGCATTTTTGTTTGTACATGATTGAACGATAGAAATCAGAAGAGTTTCCCCTCATTTCAGATCTTCCCCTCAGAACTACAGCGATTGCACCTCCAAGTGCACTTTTAGTGCACTTGGAGTGCAAAGTGGATTTGCCTTTAGTAAATCAACCCCATAGTATGTCAGGCACAACCTCTGAACTGCCATGCCTATTGCTCATTATTATCAATGAGATTTTGCTGATCTGCATTTGACATACATTCACTATGGACCTCAAACCCAAGTCATGTGTAAAAAATCAGATATGTTCAAGGCAACAGGAAGTTCATAGTTGCTCAATTAACAGCTCTTTGTAGAAAATCTTTGTAGATACAACACCCGGAGAACCTGAAAAAGATGGGCTTCAGCAGCAGGAGATCATACTGGGTTCCAGTACTGTCAGCTAAGAATGGAAAAGTAACATTACTGAGAATTTTATGTGCACAGCTATGGATTTATGTAGTTCAGACTGTTCTTATGATGTAATGTAATGGTGTGTTGAATGGTTTGTTGGCACAAATAAACCCTGTAGCATTATCTCAGTTCCATAATATATCTTTTCCTGCTAAGCATATGTAAACCCATCGTTTTCCCTGACGAGATTCTTGGCAAGAAACTCTTGCCGCTAGAGTGTACAGACTTTTGTTTCAAAATACCCGTGGTTCTCTTGAAAGGAAAGAACGCGGTGACGTCATCACGTACGACGAGCATGCTCTCGTCACATTGAATGCCGTTGCCGCCATCTTGCTTCACACTACCTATGCCGTGGAAGCTACGGCGCATTCGTCAAAGTCATTTCGAGCATGTGCGGGTTTCCAGGGCGACAGGTAAGTATACACACTATCGGGAAACAGTCGACATTCTGCCCAGATTTCCAGGCGAGAAACCTGAATGCCTCATACACACGAACGGGAATCTCGGCAAGAAGCAGTTTTCTTGCTGGTTTTTGCCGAGAAAAACGGTCGTGTGTACGAGGCTTGACTCTATGGCCCCTTTCATACAGGCACCTCTGTCTTGCGGATTTCACTTGCCCAGCAGGGGATCGCTCAGCTGATTACTGCTGAGAAGGTGGATGACAGGTCCATCTCCACAAACTGTGCAGAGAGGGCACAGACACAATCCCACTCTCCTCTAGTGGGAAATCGGGTGGAAACGGACCGCCTGTCCGTTTTCATCTGATCTGACAGACGGATAGAAAATAGGACCACCACCAGTCTGGATTTTGTGGGTAGGATCGGATTGGATGGTGCCGACATCCACCGCTCCATAGGGGAGACTGGAAGGTCCAATGAGGTCCGCCTGAAAAACTGATAGGCGGAACTGATTGAAAAGCTCATGTGAAAGGGGCTTAAGGGATAGTAGGGGTCCTTAAGTATAGTTCTGATATGACGCAGCACTATCCAATTATTGACCAAACCTAACTGCATCCTTCATTATTTTTATAACTTGTTTACCATGTTTCCCTGAAAATAAGACCCACCCCGAAAATAAGACCTAGCATTATTTTCCAGGAGGGCTGCAATATAAGCCCTACCCCAAAAATAAGCTCTAGTTTAAAATCCTATAATCCACTTTATTACAGTATGTAACGCTCGCCGCCATCCGCTTCATCTGTAGAACGGACGGGCGCAACCATTACTAGCCGCTCTGACAGCTTGCGCTCCATGCTGGAGTGCATCCGCGTCACTTCTGGTGCGCGGGTTACTGCGTTCCACCTTGGAACGCGGAAGCGCGCCCCAGCCTGGCGCGACTCCTCCTCCTTCTCTCCAACACTATTTAGACGCCCAGTACAGTCAGCATGGCGTTCCACTATTTAGTTAGAACGCCTGCTGACTGCTGGGACTCTGCATATTGACCAGACCTTTGCCCTCCACTTATCCTTCACCTGGAACGGACCACTAGGACCTCCCAGCGATGTACAACAACCTCTACTCAACCGCAAGTAGCCTGTGACAAAACATACCTGCCTTGTAGTTCATACATGCATGTGGACTGTGCTAATTATACCAAGTATTCCTTAAAAGCCTTTATTGACCAGTATTGCATTGCCTCATCATTTCCTCACCTGATAGTCTTTAGTTCTGGCCCTAGCCATAGTGACGCTTATGAAGGAATAAGTGCCTTACTTACTACCATTTAATACTCTGAGGTTGTGATGACTATAACCCTAACTCTCCATTCAGATTGAGAGTGAAACCGGGGTTTACACCTGAAAAGCCTCCGCAATTGTGATCCACGCTCTCTGACCTTAGACAGGTGGGCCATAACATAACACAGTAGTATATAATGTACAATGTGTGTGTGTTTTTGTAAAATAATTGTGCTAAATACGTTCAGTACAGCTCTTAGCTGACCTCACGCTGCTCTCCTCCTCTTCTTCCAGCTGTCAACGTAGGATCTTGGGCCCCCCTGCAGTGCTCGGAGCGGGAAAGAGAGCTCCGGTGGGTCATGGAAGTGCAGAGCAGTGCTGTACTCAAGGTATTTAGCTTTTTAACAAGCATTTTAACTTGGTTCACACTGTAAATTCCTGACAGGCAGGGAGGTAGAGGGGGAGAGAAAACAGCACATTACATGACAAGCCCTACCCCAAAAATAAGCCCTACTGTGTCTTTTGTTGCCAAAATTTGTATAAGACCCCGCAGCCTTTGCAGCTATAGCAGCTCCCTCCTTCTGAGAAGGCTTTGAGCAAGATCTTGGAAAATTGCCAATTGTGCCTATTCAGCAACAACATAATTTGTGAGGTTGGGAGTTGATATGGGACAAGAAGACTTGGCTTGCAATCATCATTCTAAATGATCCCAATGGTGTCCAATAGAATTGAGGTCAGGGCTCTGTGTAGCCTACTCAAGTAACTCAAGTTTTTTTATTGAAGAATCCAACTTCCAAATGTCAGAATTTGATCCCGAGACTATGGATATGTATAATGCCTCATACACACGTACGGGTTTCCCGTTGGCAAAACTGCCATGAGAGCTTTGGGCTAGGAATCCCGGTCGTGTATATGCTCCTTCACAGTTTTCTCAACAGGAAAACTGATAAAAAAAAAGAGAGAACCAGCTCTTGTCCTTCCCCCCGGGATTCCCAGCAGTTTTTAAGCCGGCAGTTTTCCTATGGGAGCATACACACGGCCAGGTTTCCCGCCAAAAGCTCTCATGGCAGTTTTCCTATTGGGAAACCCTGTCGTGTGTAGGGGGACAAAGTAACCAAGCAAGGATCTTGGTTTTCCCCTCGGGTTTACCAGCGGTAAAAAGTCCACCGGGAAACCCGTGCATGTGTATTGGGCATTACAGTATCTAAGGGTGTCACAGATTAAGGCACCATATATTTTAGGATTGCCAGTTGTTGGATGTCAAGTCAAAGACCTGGTGTGGGTAACAAAACCAGGAGCACACAAGAAGCACTGGACACATTTACAGGTATATCCATAAAGAAAGCTTTGCTGGACTGCTTTTGGACCTTTATGATTGAGATTAGAAATGTTCATTTTAAAGGGGTTGTAAAGGTTAATTTTTTATTTTCTAAATAGTTTCCCTTAACCACTTGTCATCTGCCCACCGTCAAATGACGGCGGGCAGACGACTCCATTGTCCCTTTAAAGCCGAGGGCGGGCGCGCGCGCGTCGCCGGCGGCGCGCACCCGCCGCTCTGCGGGGATCCCGTGCGAGTGCCCGGCGGCAACGATCGCCGCCGGGCACACGCGATTGCTCAGTAACTGAGCTGGGACGTGCAGCTCTGTGTGTAAACACAGAGCTGCACGTCCCTGTCAGGGAGAGAGGAGAGCGGTTGTGTCCCTTGTACATAGGGACACAATCGGTCACCTCCCCCAGTCACCCCCCCCTCCCCCCACAGTTAGAACACTCATAGGACACACATTTAACCCCTTCCCCGCCCCCTAGTGGTTAACCCCTTCACTGCCAGTCACATTTATACAGTAATCAATGCATATTTATAGCATTTTTCACTGTATAAATGTAAATGGTCCCAAAAATGTCAGAAAAGTGTCCGAAATGTCCGCCATAACGTTGCAGTCCCAATAAAAAAATCGCAGATCGCCGCCATTAATAGTAAAAAAATAAAATAAAAAAAATGCCATAAACTATCCCCTATTTTGTAAACGCTATAAATTTTGCGCAAACCAATCGATAAACGCTTATTGCATTTTTTTTTTTACCAAAAATATGTAGAAGAATACGTATCGGCCTAAACTGAGGGAAAAAATATTTTTTTTATATATTTTTGGGGGATATTTATTATAGCAAAAAGGAAAAAATATTGCATTTTTTTAAAAATTGACGCTCTATTTTTGTTTATAGCGCAAAAAATAAAAACCGCAGAGGTGATCAAATACCACCAAAAGAAAGCTCTATTTGTGGTAAAAAAGGACACCAATTTTGTTTGGGAGCCACGTCGCACGACCGCGCAATTGTCAGTTAAAGCGACGCAGTGCCGGAAGCTTATATTTTGTCTGGGCAGGAAGGGGGTGTAGGTGCACAGTAGGCAAGTGGTTAAGCTAGTGCATTGTTGGTTCACTTGGCTTTTCCTTCTATTTCCCTTCTAAGGCCTCGTACACACGATCGGACATATCCGATGAAAACGGTCCGCGGACCATTTCCATCGGATATGTCCGATCGGGAGTTTGATCCGATGGCGTGTACACACCATCGGATCAAATTCCCCGCTGCCGGACGGCGCGGTGACGTGGCGGTGACGCGGCGGTGACGTTGACGCCGCCACGTCACCGCACCAGGAAGTTAAACACTTCCGCGCATGCGCCGAATCCATTCGGCGGCGGCGGTGGGGGACGACATGTCTGCTGGTAAGTGTACTAACCAGCAGACATGTCGGGCGGACAGATTCCCACCGGATAGATTTCAAAGCATGCTTTGAAATCTGTCGGGTGGAGAAATCTGTCCGCTAGCCCATACACACGAGCGGAGATGTCTGCTGAAACGGTCCATCGGACCGTTTTCAGCGGACATATCCCCTCGTGTGTACGAGGCCTTAATGTTTTTTTTCTTTGTCTGAATTTCTCACTTCCTGTTTCTCCTCGGTAAACTTGCCACCATCATCGGAGTGGTGGATAGTCAGCCAGAACAGCTTACTGATGAGGAACAGTAGTGAGAAATTCAGACAAAGAAAACAAATTAAAAAAAATCAGGGAAGGGAAATTGAAGGAAAAGGTAAGTGAACCAACAATGCACTAAAGGGTCACTAAAGGATTTTTTTTTTGTTAGCTATATAGCTTCCTTTACCCTAATGCAGTCCTGGTTTCATGGCCTCATTGTTCGTTTTTGCTGTAATCCTTCTCTGTTCTGCACACTTCCTGGTTGTCTGTTTCCTTATGAAAAAATTACTGGGAGCTTCTCGCTGTGGTCTCTAATCAAGAAGGTGTGATAACTGTGTGTCTAAAACCCCTCAGAAGCAATCCGTTTCATTTTAAAAACAAACACTGCCCTGTATTGGCTCTGTGTCTCTGTCCTTCACAGAAGCATAAAACTAGATGAAAAACGAAACTGAAACTGCAGGCACATTATATGATTGATTTTTATCTATGTGTAATCCTTTTTAAAAGGAATCAGTTAACTAGTACGTCTCTATACCGTGTAAACAGTCATTTCAGCAAAAATATTTTTTTTCCTTTACAACTCCTTTATAAAGGAATCTATTTAGAAAATAAAAAAACAAACCTTTACAACCCCTTTAAGCATGGAAAATACTTTTTTTTTTTTTTTTTAAGAAAACAAGCAGACCATTTTTCCATTTAAATGTTTATTACAAAAACGATATAGTTCATTTTCATATGTCAAAACAAAACTTTTCTTTAGCTAAAAAATAAAGTAGATGATAATAAATTAACTATTCTAGAAAAGTCTTCTTGAATTAGGGGATAAAACATCTATATTTATAAAATATAATATTGTTTAGTACAATGTACACTATCACACAGAATGTTTCTGTACACTACAGTTCCACAGAAGAACCCTCAATATTCAGTGACATAGGAATAAGGAAACATATTACTTCCAGACTAATAAAACAATGGGAACATTCAAAGGAGGGCTATAGTCAGAAAAAAAAAAACATTTTATACATACATAGGGCCAGATCCACGAAGCCCGGCGTAACTCTCTGCCGGGCGTAGCGTATATCATTTACGCTGCCGTAAGTTAGAATGGCAAGTGCCGTATTCACAAAGCACTTGCGTCCTAAGTTACCGCGGCGTAGCGTAAATTGGCCGGCTAATTCAAATGGGGAAGAGGTGGGCGTGTTTTATTTAAATTATTCGTGACCCGACGTAAATTACGTTTTTTTTTTTACTGCGCATGCGTCGTCCGTGGAGGTATCCCACTGCGCATGCGCGACATCACGTCGCAAATAGTCAATGCTTTCGACGTGAACGTAACTTACGCAAAGCCCTATTTGCAAACGTTTTACGCAAACGCCGGAAAATTCGACGCTGTCCCCACATCCATACTTAACATTGCGTACGCCTCTATAGAGCAGGGGTAACTTTACGCCAGACATACGCTTACACAAACGACGTACGTACGTACGTACGTTCGTGGATCGGCGTATCTATCTCATTTGCATATTTTACGCTGCACATCTACAGAAGCGCCCCTAGCGTCCCGCGTAAATATGCAACTAAGATACGACGCCGTAATAGTAGTAGTAGTATTTTAACGTAATTCCGGCGTAATTCCGGCGTATCTTGTTTTGTGGATACAAAACAAAGATACGTCGGCGCAAATTTGAAATTATGGCGGCGTATCTGGAGATACGCCGCCGTAATGCTTTGTGGATCCGGCCCATAGTGTTTTGCAGGTATGGAAGAATGTGTTTGTGTATATATAGATATATATATATATATATATATATATATATATATATATATATATATATATATATATCTATATATACACAAACACATATATAGATATGTATATCTATATATTTAGATATATATCTATATATAAAAAAAAATATATATATATATATATATATATATATATATAGATATCTATAGATACCCACAGTATATATATATATATACTGTTCACGTTTTAAATATATATATATATATATATATATATATATATATATATATATATATATATATATATATATATATATAAAATATCTTGGATGGACGGATCTTTTTAAATATTATTTTATTTTGTTCAGCCTGCGTATGGCCAGCCTAAGAAAAAAAATCATCAGAGAAAACAAATGCGGCAAGATGTAAAAGTATTTCCTAAGTAACTATTCAGTATTTAAAAACATGACTAAAGTGCAAGCATCTGATTAGCAACAGAAAGATGTGCTTTTATATTCTTTTCCTCTTTATAATGTCATCCCTGCTGCCGGGCAGGTTTAATATAAAAAGATGACTAAAGAATTTATGTATCTGACAGTGAGTGTCAGGATAATGTCAGTAAAGACGAGTGGGGGCCATCTTTCCCTCACTTGACTTCCTGTCCATCAGGGGTAAGCATCTGGTTGATAGAAAATTACTTAGAACCTCAAACATTATAAAAAAAAAAAAGTTTTTTTCTCATAATATCATTATATAAAATTACTTAGAACTTCAAACATTATAAAAAAATAAGTATTTTTTTTTTCAATAAAAAAATTACCTTTAAGGCCATTGGGCAGAAGTGACGTTTGACGTCGCTTCCATCATCCAATGGCACAGGGTCCAGTTGGGGCCATCTTTCCCTCACTCAACTTCCTGTCCATCAGGGGAAAGGAACTGATTGCCTTCCCTGCTACTGACGGCTCTGGTAAGCGGCGGAGATGACCGGGACATGACGGGAGGGGGGGAGGAGGCACCTCTCCCATCGCCGATAAAAGTGATTTTGGGGCCAACCCGCCACGGAGACCACTTTTATCATAAAGCGGACCGCCCGCCATGAATGAAAAATAAGCTATATATATATATATATACATAAGAGCGGTATTTAACATCAAAGTAACGACATATATCCACGGTGGGCGGTCCGAAAGTATGTAAAATGCAAAACCTTTAGGCTCGGTTCACATATGTCTGACCACAGTTTCCCTGCGTTTCTTAAAAGGAGTCCGGCAAGCAGCCTTTGTCTGGTTCTTGGGCAGTGAAGGCTGGTGCTCAATTTTCTTGGGGGGGGGGGGGCGCCTCAGCCAGCCACACCCCCCTCCTCCCCAGCCAGCCAACCAATCAGCCCCCGACGCTCGCTCGATCACCACATCGCTCGCCCGCCACCCACCAGGCCCCGCACTTACCCCATCCAGGTTGCAGTTTTGGCGGCTCCCCCTCATCTCCTCCCAAGTCTCAGCGGTCGCTTCTCCTTCCAGCCAATAAGGGCTTAGGACTCCCGGCCAATCGGGTCTTAGGACTCCTGGCCAATTGGGTCTCAGGACCTGCTTCTTGATTGGCCGGGAGGAGAAACAGGAAGACATTAGCGAATATTCATTTGCTAATGTCACACACGGGTGGGTGGGCGCCAGGCACAGTGCACTGCATCCCGAGCCCACCCTTTTTGAAGCCAAATAGGGCCTCAGACTCTAATCATGTGCTTTAAAAAAAAGCAAAAAGCAAAAACATTGGAATCCATGTGTCCAGCGCCCTGCATATAGATTAGTGGCCAGACTCATGGATTAGGGGGGGGTGGCGCCCTGCATGAGCGGCCGCCTCTGCTCTTGGGACACTATTTCTCAAACTGATATGGGGCACTATTCCTCCCACTGACACCAATGATGAAGAACTATCCCTCACTAAGAAATGAATGATGAGGCACTATTCTTCTACTGACACGGAAAATGGGACACTGTTCTTTCCACTGATACCATTTTCTCCTCCCACTAGCCACAGTCCTGCTCCGCCAAAGTCTAGAGGTCAGTAAACTGACACTTAGTTTGGAGACCCCTGTTCTAGACAAACTGATATTGGCATGGAAGGGCTGTTTATTGTTGTATTATATTGTTTTCATTGGCTGTATCTGAATTGCGAGTATAGATAACTATTGTATTTTATCCATATTATCTATATTCACTGTTACTCATGCCTATGCCCAATCACACTATCCATGCTAATGACTTGTCTCTTATGCAGGGGAGGGCTGGGCCAGGGGGCAGGGTGGCAATTGCCTCCCAGCCTGCTCTAACTTATGTTCAAAATGTCGGCTACCATTTTTTACTCTGGTCTTGGAAATCGAGGCGATCACTAGCTGTTGCATTCCAGGAGTTGTAGTCCACGCTCAAGCTCCCGGTGGGTGGAAAACAGAGCAGCGCAGAGGAAACTACAACATCCTGGGACTGGATTCTTGAAAGCAGGATGAGGCAAGGCAAGCCAGGAAGCTGGGACGCAGGGCTGGGCGCTGGCTGCAACTTGAACCCAGGACCAGGAGCATTACCCCCCAGGAGGCGTGCAAGGACCCGCTGAGCCGAGATCACTGAGGCGAGAGAGCCTGACACCCCTAGCTGACCCCAATCCCCCTCATACACCCCATGTAACCTGCCCCAGTGATCAGGCTGCATTGATGGGCACTGGTGAAAACCAGATGGGCCATGGATGGTGAGCTGATTCGGCGGTTCAATGGGCCACTTGACTGGACTTGCCCCCCCAGGCCCAAGGCTGCCAGCCCTCCCCTGCTCTTATGAACATTGTTTTTCAATAAATAGATAATTTTCATGTATTGCAATCAACCCAAAATTAGCATTATTATTTTTACTGAAAATGTGGGGTTAGATACACTTTAATGGTCCCGTTTAACAAACAAGATCTTCTAGGTTCCCGCAATTCAGTGCCAAAAAAAACAGGTGGATGGTACCTCATAAATATGACTTGGCTACTTACATCCTGGTGATTATGGTTGGGCTAGGACTTGGGGCTGAGGGCATGTTGGGAGAAATGGGGGTAAAGCTGTTCTCTGCAGCATTACTGTTCGTGGCAGAGCTTGAGTTATTATTTCGTACATAGGTTGAGAACTTGTTTTTAACTTTGGTGAGGCCACTCCTAGAAATAATATTCCTTCGCGCAGTTTGTCCGGCAAGAAAGTACAAGATGGGATCCAGACAGCTGTTAGCGCTTGCCAACGGTCTTGTCACTTTGTAGGCCATGTTGATTGCGTTCAACGTATCACAGTCAAGGTCTAATTTTCTAAAGTAATAGTACAAGGTTCGGTTCACGTGAAAAGGTAAAAAGCAGATGATGAATGTGAGAAGCACAATGATGATCATCTTAATTGACTTCTTCTTGGAGTTTGAAGTGTCAGAAGAAGATGCTGAGGGCTGCATGAGGGTCCGGGTCATCAAAGCATAGCAGATGAGGATGATAACAAATGGGACACAGAAGAGCAAAGCCAAGCTGACCGAGCTGTAGACGATGAAAGTATCAAATAAATCCACACTGGAGGTGTCGTGGCAGGTGGTGGTATCTCCCTTTGTGCTCGTGGTCACAAAATACAATATTGGGGACTGGAAAGCCGCAATGAAGACCCAGACCACGACGCATACAATACGGGCGTTTCGAACCTTTAGCCAACTCAACGACTTCATAGGGAAGCAGATCCCAATGAATCGGTGGATACTGATGCAAAGCAAGAAGAAGATGCTGCAATACATGTTGTTGTAGAAGAGAAACTTGACGATTTTGCACAAAGCTTCCCCAAATGGCCAGTCATCGCCCTGGGAATAATAGTAGATGAGCAGGGGCAGGGAGATGACATACAGAAGGTCCGAGATAACCAGGTTGAACATGTACGTGGTGGAAGCATTCCAGGGCTTAAGCCGGAACAGAAAGATGTAAAGGGCCAGGATGTTGAGAATAAGCCCAACGCAGAGCACGATCCCGTAGGACACCGGAAGCAGAACATACTTGAAATCTTCATCAAACATACACCTGTAGGGGTGGGAATCGTTTTCTGAGCTATTCATTGTTCAGCCGCAATGCTGTCGACCTGTTGAAAACACACAAAGATTAGCCGAAACATTAAAAAAAATGAAAAGTTCATCACAGA
The DNA here is from genome assembly GCA_029574335.1 of Rana kukunoris. NCBI lineage: Eukaryota > Metazoa > Chordata > Amphibia > Anura > Ranidae > Rana > Rana kukunoris. The sequence continues at coordinate 34,117,924 of CM056050.1, read as the reverse complement.
TTTAAACCTCAGACATAAAATATGAACAAAGCATATCCCTCCATACTGTGTATTTGTCTCGTATTAAGAGCACTAAGTGTCATTTCTATCTGCTGCTTCTTTCCTTTGCTATCAGCATGAATCACTTCTGACAAGTTTTCCTGACACCAAGAGAAAAAAGGTGACAGGAGAGGGCACAGCCTGTGATTGACAGCCTCAACTCTGTTCCTGTATGCTGTGTGAAGGGGGCGTGTCTCTTCCCTCCAATCAGCTCTCCAGAGCATAATATCAGCTTCCCAACCCTTTTTTTCTGACAGCTCAAAAAAACTTCATAAATTGTGGACTTTGAATGGATGTAAAACTGATAAACTTATGTAGGAGGATTTGTTTAATCTCTGTGTATCACTTGAAGCCAGTCCCCTCACTTGGTATATGTGAGGGTTTATAACCACTTTAACCGCTTGCTGACCGCCCACCCTCATTTTTGACGGCAGCAGAATGGCTACCCTGTGCGAATTGCCGTAGTTGTTGTACGGCGGCCGCTTTAAGGGGTATAGGTGACGCAATCGCTCCTGACAGAACCCAGAACAAGGAACAAGGATCTGTGTGTGTAAACACACAAATTCACATTCTGACAGAGAGGAGACAGATCATCTGTTCCTAGTATATAGGAACACTGATCAGTCTCCTCCTCCAGGCAGTCCCACCACCCTCCCCCACAGTTAGAACACACATGAGGGAGCACATTTAACCCCTTGATCGCCCCTTAGTTTTAACCACTTCCCTGCCAGTTACATTAATACAGTAATCAGTAATTACCAGTAATTAATACAGTAATCAGTGGCTATTTATAGCTCTGATCGCTGTATAAAGACCCCTTTTAACACTGAGGTGCTTTACAGCCTGCAGTGCCTGCAAAGCGCCTGTAAAGCGCCTCTCCTGTCACTCCAATGTGAAAGCCTGAGTGCTTTCACACTGGAGTGGTGCGCTAGCAGGGAGTCAAAAAAAGTCCTGCTAGCCGTTTCTTTGAGGTGCCGTAGGAGCATTGTATACACTCCTAAAGCGCACCTACCCATTGAAATCAATGGACAGCGACGCTGAAGGGCTCGCAAAGCACCGCTGCAGTGGTGCTTTGCGGGCCCTTTTTAACCCTTTTTCGGCTGCTAGCGGGGGTTAAAAGCACCCCGCTAGCAGCTGAAAAGCGTCGCTAAAACGCCAGTAAAGTGGTGCTTTACCGCCGACGCCCAGGCGCTGAGCGTGCGAAAGGGCTCTAAATGTCAGTGGTCCCCAAAAAGTGTTCAATGTGTCCGCCGCAGTGTCGCAGTCCCAATAAAAATCACAGATCTCCACCATTACTAGTAAAAAAAAATGATAATAAAAACAATTCCATAAATCTATCCCCTACTTCCCCAGTCAATAGACCCTTATTGTGATTTTTTTTTTTACCAAAAATATATAGAAGATTACATATTGGCCTAATCGAAAGAAAATTATTATTATTTTTTTTTTTAATTGGGGATATTTATTACAGCAAATTTCAAAATTGTCAGTTTTTTTGTTTATAGCGAAAAAAATGAAAACCGCAGAGGTGATCAAATACCACCAAAAAAAAGCTCTATTTGTGAGAAAAAAAGGACGTAAATTTTGTTCTAGTACAATGTAGTACAACCGCGCATTTGTTAGTTAAATTGACGCAGTGCCATATGTCAAAAAATGGCCCGGTGAGAAAGGAGATAAATTCTTTCGGGGCTGAAGTGGTTAAGGAAACAAACAAATCTGTTTTTAAATTGGATGCCATCAGAAAGGGGATCAGTTAAGATAGTTCTACCTTCTAATTTTGTCAAAATCAAAAAGCAATCAAAGACATAAAATTATGGTTACGAATGAGCACAAGGAAATGGGATCTAGATTGCTAAACTTAAATCTGCCAATAACTTCCAAAGTCTTTTGACAAAATGGTCATAGCTCTTTTCCATTTTCAATTCGATCAGTAAATAAATGGTATTCAAACTGTAAATTTATTGCCCAAGTTTGCCTAAACAATTGATTGAATTACAATCAATGGGCCGGATTCACAGACATCGGCGCATATTTATGCCGCCGTAGCGTATCTCTTTTACGCTACGCCGGCGCAATTTTGGAGAGGCAAGCATGGAATTCACAAAGCAAATGCTCCCAACTCTGCGCTGGTGTAGCGTATATTTCGTAGGCGTAAGCTGGCGTAAGTGGAAGTAGGTGGAAGTGGGCGTGATCCATGTCCATGACCCCATGCAAATGATGGGCCGGGCACCAGACAAGTACTTAAAATGAACTGTGCATGTGTCGGGACATGGACGTATCCCTGTGCGCATGCGTACAACCACGTCGGAACAACTGCCTAAGATACTCCGGATCACTGTGTACGCCGTGAACGTAACCTACGCCCAGCCAGACTCACGTCGGCCCATATTCACAGACGTCCAATGTAAAATACGTAGGCCTGTGTTCCCTGGTCCATACCTTTGCATGGGTTGTGCCTCATCTATGGGGAATAACTTTACGCCGAACGTAAAACTTACACAAACTGCTTAAATCATGCGCCGGGCGCAAGTACGTTTGTGAATCGGCGTATCTCCCTCATTTGCATATTTGAATAGAAAATCGATGGGAAAACCACATTCGTCCAGCGTAAATATGCGCCCACTCTACTCCGGCATAGGCAAGTTACGGCGGTGGGATGTCTGTTAGTCTGTTTTTAGGCGTATCTTAGTTTGTGGGTTCTGGGCACAGATACGACGGCGCATATTTGTACTTACGCGGCGTATCTGGAGATACGTCGGCGTAAGTGCTTTGTGAATCAGGGCACTGATATGTATATACATTATATTGCCAAAAGTATTGTGAGCTTGCCTTTACACGCACGTGAACGTCTTAGTCCGTAGGGTTCAATATTGAGTTGGCTCACCCTTTGCAGCTATAACAGCTTCAACTCTTCTGGAAAAGCTGTCCTCAAGGTTTAGGAGTGTGTCTATGGGAATGTTTCACCATTCTTCCAGAAGCACATTTGTGAGGTCAGACACTGATGTGGACGAGAAGGCTTGGCTCGCAGTCTTCGCTCTAATTCACCTCAAAGGTGTTCTATTAGTTTGATGTGAGGCCAGTCAAGTTCCTCCACCCCAAACTTGCTCATCCATGTCTTTATGGACCTTGCTTTGTGCACGGGTCCAAATCATTTGGTGAAGGGGGGATTATGGTGTGAGGTTAAGTTTCAGGGGTTTGGGCTTGGCCCCTTAGTTCCACTGAAGGGAATGCTTCAGCATACCAAGACATTTTGGACAATTTCATGCTCCCAACTTTGTGGGAACAATTTGGAGATGGTCCCTCCTGTTCCAACATGACTCCGCACCAGTGCACAAAGCAAGGTTCATAAAGACATGGATGAGCAAGTTAAGGGTGGAGGAACTTGACCAGCCGGCACAGAGTTCTGACCTCAACCCGATATACCTTTGGGATGTATTAGAGCAGAGACTGTGAGCCAGGCCTTCTTGTCCAACATCAGTGCCTGACCTCACAAATACGCTTCTGGAAGAATTGTCAAACATTCCCATAGACACACTCCTAAACCTTGTGGACAGCCTTCCCAGAAGAGTTGAAGCTGTTATACGGTAGCTGCAAAGGGTGGGCCAACTCAATATTGACCCCTACGGACTAAGACTGGGATGCCATTAAAGTTCATGCGTGTGTAAAGGCAGGCGTCCCAATACTTTTGGTAATATAGTGTGTGTATATATCTATCTAGCTAAAATATATATATATATATATATATATATATATATATATATATATATATATATATATATATATATATATATATAGCCAGCTTTCAAAACAGGCTCAAGGCCAATAGAAAATCAGGATGTTTTAAAAACAAAATAATGATCAAAAAATATCATAAACTAACTATATTATGAAATTCAAAAAAGATAATCATCAACAAGGTAATTTTAACAAATAAAAATCACCCATAATACTTATTAACATGTGTAACTTGACAGAACGATCTGATAGCAAATCGCTGAATTAGCTGTACAGTTAATCAGCTTGACTACAGTACAAGGTCCAAAAACAGAACTATATAGCACAACTCCGACCAATCGCAAATGTTATGACTCCTGCAGTAAAATGTATTGCTTGTCTTATCACACATTAATGAAAACTCACATCTTTTTCTACTGTTAAGCAGAAATGCTTACACTAGTCCTGATGCTGAACACCCAATGAAGGGATATTGAGTAAAAACCTTGGACTGCGAGCATAATTTGTTCCAGAAACACGCTTGTAATCCAAAGCACTTGTATATCAAAGCAAATTTTCCCATAAGAAATAATGGAAACTCAAATGATTTGTTCCACAACCATTTATTCATAGGTCCTTCAGTTTATAGTCCATATAAAAAGATTATAGTAATGTGATAGGTTGTGTAACCATAAAATGTCCATCCACACAGGGAAACCTCCACAAGGGGATTAGAAGCAAAATCCAGCAGGAGCTACAGAGTATAAAAGAGAAGAGGCGCCTCTAAGTGTAGCAATGTTTCTAAATGTTGTACTTTCATTAAATGTAAACACATTGCTACACTTAGAGGCTCCGCTCTTCTCTTTTGTACTCCGGTGTGACATGACACTACTTTTATATCAAGACATCTCTTGTATATCAAGTCAAAATGTATTAAATATTAGCTTGTCTTGCAAAATGCTCTCAAACCAAGTTACTCTCAAACCAAGGTTTTACTGTAATTGTAGAGGGATGATGGAAGAAAGCCTGGCCAAGCTTACAGGCTTCGCTGAGCCTCAACCGAAGGCAAAAGAGGACCCCAGTGACCCACTGGGTTCCAGGTTCCATTGAAGCGGATCTCAGGCTGGATAAATTGCGAATGGAAGCAATGTAACTCTCCCATTCCAACTAACTTTAGCGTAGTGCCCATACTGAAAGTAAGGGGGCGCTACATTACCATTACCTGGGCCGGCCGGCATTAACTAAAAACTGAGGTCCACCTTGTTGGGTAAGAGTCAGTATTTTTACATCTTTGGCTGGGAATAAGATTTGTGCATCTTCCAGATATTGTACTGAGTATTGCAGCGATCGATGAGCTGATGCCTAGGAGTGTCTTGCTGTTAACTATTCACTTATTGCAGTGCTTCTCAATTATTTTCTGTCATGCCCCCCCTAGGAAGAAGAAAACATTTCGCGCCCCCCCGCGCAACTGTAAATAGTATCATTTGTCTATAAAATTGTTATAAGTACACCTCTGCATAACACTGTATCCACATATCCCCCACACAGTATTGCCCTTCTTTACATATCCCCCCACACAGTATTGCCCTTCTTCACATATCCCCCCCACACACAGTATTTCCCTTCTTCACATATCCCCCCACACATTATTGCCCCATCACATATCCCCTCACACAGTATTGTCCCATCACATATCCCCCCACACAGTATTGTCCCATCACATATCCCCCCACACAGTATTGTCCCATCACATATCCCCCCACACAGTTTTGCCCCCTTTACATGACCCCCATCACATATCCTGCACACAGTTTTGCCCCATCACATAACCCCCCTTTTCCCCCCACAGCACAGCCCCCACTCCTCGTCCTTAACATTTCCATATATTTTTCCTCCCTTCCCTCTCCACTCCTACCTGTAACGTTTAAGCGCGGAGAGCAGGAGGCGGGACATTCGTCAAGTGAAGCCGCAGCAGCACTGGGCGGGGCGACTTTTGGGCGAACTGGTGATTGGCTGCTAGGACCACCTCCTAGCAGCCAATCACCTGCGTCCAACATGATAGGCTGCTACCTCTCTGGTCCCGCCTGTCAGTTCAACAATGTCCCGCCTCCCGCTCCTCTAACTAGCGCAGGAGGCTGGGGACAGCGGCTTCTAAATGGCGCAATCGCCGCAGTCCGGAAGGAGGCTCGAGCCCCCCTTCATGGAGCCTCGGGCCCCCCCAGGGGGGCCCGCCCCACTATTTGAGAAGCACTGACTTATTGGGACTTGATGTCTAATGTCTTTCAGATTCTCCTCCCCGCCAATCAGGAAGCGTGTCTTAAGACCAGATTTGCTGAGAAGATAAGCGATCGTATTGGTCACCAAGGAAAAAGCGACGCAGGGTGAAGCCGCTGAGGAGGAAGCCACCGAGCAGGAGGAGACGCACAGTGAAGCCACGAGCAGGAGGAGACGCAGAGTGAAGCCACCAATGAGGAGACGCAGAGTGAAGCTGCCGAGGAGGAAGCCACCAAGGAGGAAGCCACTGAGGCTGAGGAGACGCAGAGTAAAGCCACCGAGTAGGAGGAAGAGATGCAGAAGGAAGCCACCAAGGAGGAGGAGACACAGAGTAAAGCCACTAAGAAGGAAGCCACAGAGGAGGAGGAGACGCAGAGTGAAGCCATCGAGGAGGAGGAGACGCAAAGTGAAGCCACTGAGGAGGAAGCCAACGAGGAGGAGGAGATGCAAAGTGAAGCCATCGAGGAGGAGAAGACGCAGAGTGAAGCCACTGAGGAGGAAGCCACCGAGGATGAGGAGATGCAGAGTGAAGCCATCGAGGAGGAGGAAACGCAGAGTGAAGCCACTGAGGAGGAAGCCACCGAGGAGGAGGAGACTCAGAGTGAAGCCATCGAGGAGGAAGCCACCGAGGAGGAGGAGACGCAGAGTGAAGCCATCGAGAAGGAAGCCACCGAGGAGGAGGAGACGCAGAGTGAAGCCATCGAGGAGGAGGAAACGCAGAGTGAAGCCACTGAGGAGGAAGCCACCGAGGAGGAGGAGACTCAGAGTGAAGCCACTGAGGAGGAAGCCACCGAGGAGGAGGAGACTCAGAGTGAAGCCATCCAGGAGGAAGCCATCGAGGAGGAGGAGACGCAGAGTGAAGCCATTGAGGAGGAAGCCACCGAGGAGGAGGAGACGCAGAGTGAAGCCACCGAGGAGGAAGCCACAGAGGAGGAGGAGACGTAGAGTAAAGCCACCGAGGAGGAGGAGACACAGAGTGAAGCCACTGAGGAGGAGGAGACTCAAAAAGGAGCTGAAGCTGCCTGTGACCTAGATGGAGTAAGTGCAGGGCTGGTGGGTGGATGAGCATGCAACGGGGGGAGGGGGAACTGGTCAGGGGATGGGTTTTGACTGATTGACCGTCCGAACAGGGGGTTGGTGGGTGCTTTGTTTGTTGCCCCACCCCCCCCAAACATTCTGTACTTAATAATACATAATTACATTTATTTTTCAAATTTCAGGCATTAAACTACAGCAGAGAAAGGTCAGGTCTCCTGCTCTGCCAGACAGAGTTAAGTTGTCTGTCTATATTTTTTTTAGTTAATATTATCTTATCACTTTTTCCATCAGTTATTTTTCCACACTGATTTAATGACACGATTGCCTCCTCCTCAGATTTTATGATATTACCTTATCTAAGCTATGATTCAAACAATAAACTCTTTGACTCTGATGTGTTACATGAGATAAACTCACCCTTCTTATTACATGAAGGCACAGCACAGTCATTGGGGTTGATTTAATAAAGGTAAATAGACTATGCAGTTTCTCCAGAGCTTAGCAAATGAGCAGAAGCTCTGCTGACAACACCAGAGGCCAGAGAGGCCCTTACATTAGAGTCTTCTCTGTACATCAGAGTTTTCAGTGTTCCCCTTAGATCAGGGTTCTGAGGGCATCCCTTATGTTAGAGTCCACAGAGTTTCCCTTACATCAGAGTCTGCAGAGTCCCCATAGTGGAAGGGAACTCTGTGGACTCTGATTTAAAGGGGGACTCTTGTTATTAACTTCATAAAAGTAGTTCCCAGGAGGGGGCGAGCACGTCACTGACCACCGCAGTAAAGCCTCCCTTCACGGTGGTGAGTAACAATCAGACAAGCAGGCTGTGAACAGAACAGAGACAAAATAGAGCAACTTCTGAGCAAAAATGAACAATGAGGAAGTGAAAAGAGGAATGTCTGCAGGTAAAGGATGCTTATTATGAAAAAAAACTGTTTCCTTTACAACCACTTTAATTTTCCTTTAAGGGGGTGTGGCAGGGGCGTGTCCTATGCCTGCATACGTTTGCTAGTAGGTGTTCCTCATTCCTATCGTAGGGAGGTATACTAGTGTGTTGCAATAAAGCACGCACACGTGTTAATTTACTAAAAGCAAATAGGCTGTGCAATTTACTAAAAGCAAATAGGCTGTGCACTTTGTAAAGTGCAGTTGACCCAGAGCTTTTTCCAAAAATATGCCTAAACTGATGAATACATTTTTTTTAACTACTTCAGACTTGCGCTATCGTCGAATGATGGCAACAGCGCGGGTCTGAATATCCAACATGCCGTCTTTTGACGGCCGCCCCTTTGAGCGTTCCCAGCGCACGCTGTAGAGCGCGCTGCGGGGAAGCCCTGTGTTGTCCGTGTCCCTTGGACACAGCCAATCACAGATCGCGGCGAACGGCCAGTCAGAGTGGCCGTTTGCGATGCGATCTGTGTGGCGAATGAGAGATGATCTCATAGATCATCTCTCATTGCCGTTTTTACACAGAGACAGCGTCCTGTCTCTGGAGAGGAGGAGCCCGATCTGTGTCTCTTGTACATAGGGACACAGATCGGTCACCCCCCCAGTCACCCCCCCTCCCCCCACAGTTAGAACACACCTAGGATACACATTTAACCCCTTCCTCACCCCCTAGTGTTAACCCCTTCAATGCCAGTCACATTTATACAGTAATTAGTGCATATTTATAGCACTGATCGCAGTATAAATGTGAATGGCGCCAAAAATGTGTCAAAAGTGTCCGATGTGTCTGCCATAACATCGCAGTACCAATAAAAATCGCAGATCGCCGCCATTTCTAGTAAAAAAAAAATAATAAAAAATAATAATTCTCTCCCCTATTTTGTAAGCGCTATAACTTTTGCGCAAACCAGTCGCTTATTGCGATTTTTTTTTTTTTTTTTTACCAAAAATATGTAGAAGAATACGTATCGCCCTAAACTGAGAATTTTTTTTTAAAATTGGGATATTTATTATAGCAACAAGTAAAAAATATTGTATTTTTCTTCAAAATTGTCGCTCTTTTTTGTTTATAGCGCAAAAAATAAAAACCGCACAGGCGATCAAATACCACCAAAAGAAAGCTCTACTTGTGGGGAAAAAAGGACGTCAATTTTGTTTGGGAGCCACGTCGCACGACCGTGCAATTGTCAGTTAAAGCGACGCAGTGCCGGAAGCTGAAATTTCACCTGGGCAGGAGGGGGTATATGTGCCCAGTAAGCAAGTGGTTAATATATATTTTTGGGATATTATGTTTATAGCGCAAAAAAAAAAAAACGCAGAGGTGATGAAATACCACCAAAAGAAATCTCTATTTGTGGGGGAAAAAAAGGACACCAATTTTGTTTGGGAGCCACGTCGCACGACCGCGCAATTGTCAGTTAAAGCGACGCAGTGTCGAATCGCAAAAAGTGGCATGGTCATTGGCCAGCCAATTCTTCCAGGGCTGAAGTGGTTAATAGCCACAGCCAAACCTCGGAAATGTCATATAAACAAGGTTTGTTAAGGTGGGCCCCGGTTCCCTTTGTCCTATGCTGTTTATTAGTAACGTGTAAGTGTCAGAGCATCCTGTTTTTAATGCAAGATACAATTAATGTCAGAATTCCGGGTTATTTATAAGATGTTATGTACCACCTGTCTGCACATCATCGGAATCCCTGCCAAATCAGCGTCTGAGATGACTCTGAACTCAGCACAGACAATGATATCACCAGCCTTTACTTTATTCAAAATGAGTCTACAACACAAAGAGGAACCCGGGAGAAAATCAAAAATGACATAAATGACGCACTCTCTCACTATCATGAACACAAAAGTCTTTGTTTTTCTGAATCCACCATGTAACATAGTTTTATTGTAACTAGTTGATCCAGCCATGAAGTTTGTACCTTCCTTTAACCACTTAAGCCCCGGACCAATATGCTGCTAAATGCCCAAAGGTGTTTTTACAATTCGGCACTGCGTCGATTTAACAGACAATTGCGCGGTCATGCGGCGTGGCTCCCAAACAAAATTTGCATCCTTTTCTTCCCACAAATAGAGCTTTCTTTTGATGGTATTTGATCGTCTCTGCGATTTTTATTTTACGATATAAACGGAAAAAGACCGAAAATTTAGAAAAAAAATGATATTTTCTACTTTTTGTTATAAGAAAAATCGAATAAACTAAATTTTAGTCAAACATTTAGGCCAAAATGTATTCAGCCACATGTCTTTAGAAAAAAAAATCACATTATAAAAAAAACTGGCTACCTAGCGGCAACAGTGACACTAATACAGCGATCAGAAAACCGATCGCTTAGTGACACTGTTAATAGGGGGTCAAAGGGTTAACTAGGGAGGTGATCAAGGGGTTAAACCTTTATTAGGGGGGTACGGGGCTACCCTGGACACTAACTGTCACACTAACACTAAATGCAGTGATCAGTAAATATATGATCACTGCTATTAGTGACACTGTGACAGGGGGCTGGGGGTGATCTGAAGGGGTTAATGTGCCTATGTGTATGGTGTCAGTGTAGTGTTGGTGCGACTTACTGTGATCTCTTCTCTCTTCTCGCTGGATCGAAAATACCGCCAAGAGGAGAGGTGACATCACTTCCTCTGCCTGTGTTTACATTACACAGGCAGAGCGATTTGCTGTGAGCGAGGGGGCGGACAAAAACGAACAGCCGCCCCCTCATCCCGGATCGCTCCCAGACACTTACCGACCGCCGCATGTAGCGGAGGGGGTCCCGATCGGACCCTCAACCCGCTAGAAGGCAGGGACGTACTAGTATGCCCATCTGCCTGTACGTGCCATTTTGTGGACATACATATACATGCAGCGGGCGTTAAGTGGTTAACCACTTCAGCCCCGGAAGGTTTTACTCCCCTTTATGGCCAGGTCATTTTTTTGCGGTACGGCAAACTGACAATTGCGTGGTCTGTACCCAAATAAAATTTATTTTTTCACCCACAAATGTAGTTATTTTTTGGTGGTATTTAATCACCTCTGCGGTTTTTATTTTTTGCGCTATAAACGAAAAAAGAGCGAACATTTCGAAAAAAACAAAAACAATGTTTTTTAATTTTTGCTATAAAACACATTCAATAATTTTTGTTTCCAAAGTCGAATTTATTCATACTTCTGGTAAACAAAAATCCTGACAAGCGTATATTAATTGTTTTGCGCACAAAATATTGCGTCATCAAAATGGGATACTTTTATGGCATTCTTCTTTATTTATAGGCCATAATTTCATGAGGAAAAAACCCTTGTTCTTACTGACGAGATTCTTGGCAAGAATCTCTTGCCGCCTGAGTGTACAGACACTCCTTTCAAACGTGGTGACGTCATCACGTACGATAAGCATGGGGTCGTCATAATCGATGCTGTCGCCATCTTGCTGCACCCTACCTATAGATAGGAAGCTACCACGCATGTGTCAAAATCATTTTGAGCATGTGCGGGTTTCCACGGCGTCAGGTAAGTATACACACTCTTGGGTTTCTCGGGTTCTACCAGCAGTTTTCTTGCTGCTTCTTTCCGAGTAAACTGAGCGTGTGTACGAGGCTTGACACTTCTTTGGGAACCAGTGACACTAACACAGTGATCAATGCTAAAAGCTAAAAAAAATGCACTGTTACTGTACTAATGCAGGTGTTAACATCAGGGGCAATAAAAGGGTTAAATGTGTGCCTAGCTGGTGCTTTCTAACTGTGTGGGGGTTACTCTGAACGGATGAAGACAGAGATCGATGTTCCTGCTCAGCAGGAACACAAGATACTCAGGGCCAGATCCTCAGAGGCGCTACGACGGAGTATCTCAAATACCCCGTCGTATCGCCGTTTTTTTTGGCTCGTATCTATGCGAGTGATTCTTAGCATCACTTTGGCATAGATACGCTTGAACATCCGACAAGTGTAATACCATTACACTTGCGGATCGTAGTTGTAATGACAACTCCGGCCACTAGGTGGCCTTTACGTTGTTTTCTCATTTGCCTATGCAAATGAGGCTACTACGCCGATTCCCGATCGCTTTTACGCCGCATCGTCGTCGCGGGCTTACGCTGGGCCATTTTCGCTACGCCAACGCAAACTATGGAGCAAATGCTTAGAGAATACGGCACTTGCTCTAGTACGATGCGGCGGCGTAGTGTAAATGCATTACGCTACGCTGGCGAATTTGTATGAGAATCTGGCCCTCAGTCTTCTTCCCTGTCAGAACGACGATCTGCCTTGTTTACAAAGACAGATCGCCATTCTGCTTCTCTGGGGAACGATCGTGTGTGCCCGGCAGACATTGTGCCCGCTAATTGGCATCCGCAGTGTCCAATTAGTGCGCAATTGCGCCTCCGGCGGCAGGTGCGCACCCCCAGTGTCTATTACACGAAATGACATACATGTACTTTGTTTTGCACAATAGAATGGACCTGCCGCAGTAACTACTTTTTACCGTTATCACCAAAACAGGATCACCCGGGACCGTTGTTTAGAGCCGACAGTCGACTTTCATGTGATAACAACCGATGCGGCTAAGGACCTGCTCAGCCGTTATCACAAGACATGGGACGGGACTCCTCCCCCCCCACCCCCCTCCTGCCACCTTTCGCTGCTCTGCCGGGTCTCCTGTGCCACCGGGAGACTCAAACAAACCTGGAATCGGCTTTGATCGGGTCTCCAATGTAGAAACCATATGCAAAGTCACAACGTCACTTTCAGTTTACTCGGCAGACAACGGCGCCAATTAAAAAAAAAAAGTATTCAAAAATGCTGATTTTGGCGTTTTGAAAACTTTTACCTGCAGTGGAGGGGTTTGTGGTCCCTCCATAAGGGTCCTTTCACACGGAGCGGACCGTTTTTCAGTCCGTTCCGTGTGTCCGTGTGTCTGTGCAGGGACCGCCCTGTCTCTCCTCCGCTCTCCCCTATGGGGAATCGGATGAATACGGACCGTGTGTCCATATTCATGCGATCCGATCCGCCGGACGGACTTGTAAAAACGTACGAACGGAGGCGGACGTCTGAAAGGGGCCTAAAGAGTACCTGTCACTGCCTTTTACTGTCACAAGGGATGTTTACATTCCTTGTGACAGCAATTTTTTTTTTAAAGGGACAGTATAAAGTAAAAAAAACAATGAATAAGAGAATTTTATTTCTTTTTTTTAAACCGCCCACGTTCCTCGCACCAGATAAAATGCTTATGTAAGTTGCACCCACAAATGTAAACAGTGTTCAAATCACACATGTGACGTCTTGCCGT